>JBAMNC010001245.1:225000-749627 GCA_037902135.1 Cetoscarus ocellatus
TGCTTATCTATCTGATTCTTTAACTATTCCTGTGGATTTTCTGTGAAGGCAAAATTCAGCTTACAAGTTTTTAGTGGCAAATACATGACATGGTATTAAATGCCGTGCTGCACTGATTATTGTCTCTGCCAGTTGCTGGTGTTTCCACTTTTTGCATTTTGTGGAAAAATAAGTCACAACTTGGACTACTTTCATGCCCTGTCTGCCATGAACACATAATTTACTTCTTTTTATCGTTTCTGCTGACTGCCCCCAATGAGGACGTGGTGTTCTTGATTTTCAAGGCATGCAGAACAAAATGGAAGAAATTGATATGCAAAAAGACTCATAATATCGATTCCTTGAAGGAGTTTTTATTGATTCTCCACTGGACTTGGTTTTCGAAACCCATCCCTATCTGTGAGGTGTGTGGAAGACTGAACTATGCCTTTAAGGTGCTCTGAAGGGCTTGAGTTTAACCTTTTAAAATGTGATTTAAACTGAAGTTTTCTGAATAATTTACTAACTTTGTTACAAGGAACTCTGGCCAATATAGCAGCAGACAGTTCCATGCAAATAACAAAAAGCAAACAAACTGTTTTTGTCTCCCAAATGTTTTCCAATATAATTTCTGTAAAATGCATCCACATAAAGGAGACTCGTACTGACTTGTGGGGCCCCCTTGTGGACAAAATAAATAACATCTTCTTTAATAGATACAGATGTATGTAAGCAGGTAATCAGTATGGCAGTTTTTAATCCAGTTTCATCAACATTTTCAAACCGTAGAAAAATAAACAGAAAGGACTTCCCTTTGCTTTACTGACCTTTTAGTTTGTTGATGGCATATTACTTACAATTTTCACTGTTTATAGGCAATCATTCAGTCAAAATGTATTTGTACAGGACTTTTCATCAACATATTGTTGAACTAAGTGCTCAACATTAAACAATGTAATCATATAAATAAGAGAATACTAAGTTTGAATTAGATAACTCCAACATCTCTACAAAAAATTAAAAGAAAAGCACTCACTGACTGAGGAAACACTATCTTAAATTTAAAATGAGGAAACAGAGGAGACAAGAAATAAACAACAATAATGGTATAACTGATGTAACAAAATACAATATACAGAAAGATGCGATTTAAATAAGACAGAAATAAATAAGTCTTGTAAAGAAAGCTTTAAATAAGAATGTGAAAATCAAAGACATTTAACAAAATGGGCTAAAATGATTTGATAAAAGGAAAGCAAAGAGATGATAAAACACAAAATAATAACTCTGGAACTAAAACAGAGGACAAAAACTCATGGAAGACCTTTAGGGGATAAATGAAAATTCAGTCAAAAGCCAGACCATAAAGGTAGGTCTGAGTTTTCTTTTAAAAATATGGACATAAAGAGCTGCCGCCAGGTCTTCAGGTTCACTGTTCACAGATGGGGGCTGTAATCATGACAAGATGCTTCTCCAGATGTTTGAGTTCTGACTTTGGGCATCCCTCAAAGACCACGACCAGGAGACGTGAGGCCTCCACTGGGTTCACATGGAAAAGCACATCAGATCAATAAGAAGAGCCATTAAGAGCTTCCTAAACTAATAAAGGAGTCTTAACTCTATTCTATAAAGTATTGGTAGCCACTTCAGAGACTTAAAAATTGCTGTAATAGGGGCTCTTTCTCATTTTGGTCTTTGTCATTATTTCTGCAGCTGCTCTGGTTTAGATAAGATGTGTAAAATCATTAGTTAATCATAAGTTAATCCAGTTTAATTATGAAAAAATTAAATCAGTTGATATATGAAGCTTAAAGAAACTGCGACACACTGAGAGTCAACACAGTGAGTGTGGCTGTTTGATTGTCAACCTTCATGGGTTTATAATACAACAGAAACACAGTCGTGGTGGTTCAATAATTCATAACAGATCAGAATAAAGTTAATTTTTTTCTTTACAGCTCAGTCTTAAACATTGTGTTCTGACTCGTCTTCACGACTTTGCTGACAAAATCTACCACAGAAAGAGTTCCTCCTCTAAAACACAACTCAAGCTTTTCATAATCATGCAACCAAAAGAACAGCATCAGTGGAAACATTTATCTGTAAAGCGTGTTCCTTAAATCAGTGATTCTCAACTGATGGATCGTGACCCAAAAGTGGGCCGTGGACCCTTTTCAGTGGGTCCAGAGCCTTTGCCTGGGTAAATAAAATGTTAGGATAAAATCCTGTGCTTTTATTTTGAAGGGATTTTTTATGCAGTGCAGTGCAAACTATTCACACTCCTGAACAAAAGGTGGTGATTATACTCTGTAATGCTATTTGGCACTTTTTTAACTGTAGAGTGTTTGTTTTATAGTCAATAAGTGGGTACTCGGCTAAAGCTGCATATTTTTAAGTATTTTTGAAATGACTCCTCATGAGCTGGACTTTTTTATTTCATGTTCGTGCATTTAAGCTCTGTTATCACAGCTACAGGTAGACGAATAGTCTTGAAACCGTGTGTCATAAGATGCTCTTCTAGGTTTTAATTAAAATGCAGCTAACTGGGTGTAAAAGGGAATATTTCCCTCTCTAGCATCGCCCCCTGCTGGTCATTCTGGTTTATCAATAAACTTTTTTTTGTGTGTTGGCATCCTGTGATATCCTTTCCTATCTCAGGCTAAACCTGCATAATTGTTTCATTAAATAAATTTCAGAAGTTGAAATTTCTCCTTAATTTGGGTCACAGTTTGTCGTTAAAGGGTGATGGTGGGTCACGATGCCAGACCAGCTGAGAACTGCTGCCTTAAATCATCATAGGCAGGACAATAAAACAGGAAATGACTTTTGTTCTCAATTTCATTAAACCCACACAACAAACAAACTCTGTCTTCCTCTGGAGCAGCATTAAGCCTGCCTGTCTCTAAAGCTAACAGTTATGTTCCCAATTGTAACTGTGTACAGAGGGATCTTTGTCTTTTGGTCAAATTATACACATCATATGATTCATCATATGATTCTGTACCACTTTTTATTCACACCATATATCAACAGACCACAGGTTTCTGTACTCAGAAACAGTTTACTCCTAGTCTCCTGAATATCACAGGGAAGTTTATTCTGGAAAATATATGTCACATCACTGAAATTAAAGTTTCAACTAATTAAGAGTGTACCAAATATACTGAAAATATTTTAGTGAGTCTCTGGTCAGACATCTAAATGATTCTCTTTTTCTTTTTTTTTTTCAATTAAACATTTTTTATTGACTTTTCTTTACAGATGCAAAACCAGTGTGCAGAGCAAATACAATATTACCAAGTCTAAGTCAACATTTTAAGAGAGATAAACCAAACCTGAACATGACAGACAGAAACCACAGAAAAATAAATAATAATAATAATGATAATAATAATAATATGAATAAATAATTGATAAATGAAAAAAAGGAAATATTAATTTAAAAAATAGTAATCATACAGTAATAATCATGAAATAAGCAAATAGTGTAGAACGGTAATAAGATGCACATTCTTAATATTGAGATTCATCTCCAAACCATGTTACATGACACGTCCATTCCTTAGACTTACACAGCAAAAAAGATATGTGGGGGACACCTAAATGATTCTTTTCCAAAGCCGCTGCATTTGACATTGTGTCTGATGTTTGTGAATAAATTGGATTAATTCATACTGATCAAAATCTGTCATCGCTCCCCCACCACAGTGTGAACGAGTGTGAGAACGAGTGGATGTATGAATGTTTAGTCCAAAGACATTTTGAATGATCAGGACATTAAAACACTTTACAAGTACTTCTCAGTTCCCATGAATTATTCAAAACAAACGTGTCCTGTGAATCTGTGGACATCATGTATGGATTAAAGGATTTGTTTGTGTTTCCTGTACAGGTGGATCTTGTGTGTCATGGCAAGACTGAAGTGTTTCCAGACAAGGACAGCGCAGACCCGTACGCTGTGAGTACAAGATCATTTCTGTAGACAGCAAGTCAGTTATTAAAAACTGAGCCTCTATCTGACACCATCCCACACTAACTATCAGCTGACCTAGAAACAGACAAAGCAGAGCTCAGGTGGGGCCCGAGCCTTCAGGCAAACGGCCACGTGGCTCTGAATCTTATCGGTCATGCCTGCAGATACGCAGAACTCCTTCATATCAAAACAGATGATTTATAGATTAAATGTGTGCCCATTAAATCTTAGACTGTTCTGTTCCAAAGCATTTTTAACCAGGCTGTAGACTTGGTTAATTCTATTGTAAAATTGATCTATTTCAGCACGGAGTTTTAGTGAGACTTCAGTCTTCAGCAGTCAGCCTAAAGTGAAAACTGAAGGACTGCATGACCCAGAGAGAAGAATTTGCTCGCTTGTTTAAAATCTGACAAAAATGTCAGAGAATCATGTGGATTATCGTCTGGACTCTGCTGAATTAGGGGAGAGGTCGCACTCCATGTATGGATGCTGTGGTCTTCCTGAGAGGTCTCCTGGTCTGTGGTTCTTTTCCTAAGTGCTGTCTCCAAGTATCTCTCCCACTCTTACCCACTGTCCTCTCATTTAGAGACAAAACTGAAAGACAAACATATGTTTTTTTAGTTTAGTTTATAAGATGTACTGTTGTATTTGATTGTCAGCATGCAGGACACTTTTTAGATATTCTCAGTGTTGTGTTTTTATCTGTGTTGTGTTTGTATGATGCCCGTGTTTCTGCAGATATAAACATGTTTTTAGTCTAATGCAAAACTGCTGTTAGTAGTAAAGTCTGTAGTGCAGTGTCAGAGTAAGAGTTTTGCGTATGTTTGCATGATTAGAGGTGCTTCTGATTTGACAGGCAAATGGGCACATCCCGACTGTTTACTCAGAGGCTACAGCCTCACTTCAGCTCTTCCTGTTTTCCTGCCTTTAGATTGATCAAATTTTGGTAGATTCAGCGCTTGCACTTGAGAAACCACGTGGTAATGTCACTGAGATGCTGTTCATGTTTTATAAAGTTTATGGTTATTCGGTGGTGTGTCGTTCTTCCTTTGGCCCACCTGAAGACACCTTAATAATCAAAGGGAAACCTTTTCCTCCAGTTGTTTTAATAAACGTGTTGATTTTCTTCCCTCAGGAGCCAAAGAAGAGGGGAATATTCAGAACCATTGACAGCGGGAATAATCTCACCACTGATGACATTGTCCAGAGGATCATTGAAAACAGGTCAGACAATTATTTCATCCATGAATTAACGTCTGCTCAGGATAATCAGACACCATATGGCAGGGATGGGCAACCAGCTGCCTGAGGGCACATGCACCCCCCCCACTCCCTCAATGTGGCCTGCTAGTCAATGTAAAATATAAAAATACACACTCACACAAAAACATGACGACATCTGCCAGAAAAGATTAAATACAACAATGTTTTAAAGACAAGAGAGCTGTGACGGCCTCCACCAAGGAGGTTATGTTTTTGACACGTTTGTCTGTAAAAAGATAACACAAAAAGTTCTCTACGGATTTTTATGACATTTTCAGGTAATATTGATCATGGCTAAAGGAAAAACTGAACAGATTTTGGTAGGAATGCACAATATTATCTGTACGATATGGGTATTGGCTGATATTGAAATTTTTGCTGATAATTTACAGCTGATGTACCAGCCATTCATAGATGCCAAATTTCAGCTGGAATACACATACACAAATGTACATGTTTACAATCTAAATCAAGAGTTTAATCATTCAGTGCTGTTTTTCTTGTTTTGTAATGGTCCTTACACAAATAGACTGTCACATTCAAAGCAAAAAGTCTATTTTTGTAAAGTAAAGAGCTTGTGATCTTGTCAAAAATATCTGTATTGGAATTTTTTTTTAGAATTTTTCAAGATTTTTTTTAATGCTGTGACAAAGGGCAGTTTTCCACATTTTCAATAATAGCCTAACAGTGTCAGAAATGCCTTGGCAGAGGTTTGTGCTCTCTGAGTACTTTAGTCAAAGTTAAACTGCAAATGTATTTGTACTATCAGTGCTTTTATATCTCCAGCTCCAGAATTTTAACCATCCTTATGGACATCCTGTTTCTGATCCATTAGGTATCAAGTGTTTTTTCTGCATAAAGTATGATGATACTTCTCTGTGTGATGAGTTTAGAATTTTGTATTGAGAGTATTCCTGTGCTTAAAATATCAATACGGCAAAATATCGTCACACACTCCTCGGGTATTGATATGGATTCTACAGATTTGATAGGGCCTCAATATTTTGACAGTTGTTGTCAATACACATTGGGTAATGTTAACAACGGCACAGTTCAAAGTAAGGAAATCAATGATCAGAAGCACATGACACATTATTCATCATCTAATGTTGATGATAAGTGATCTGTTTTCATTATTTAAGGGATAATCCAACTTCTACTCCTAACCAGAGGCTTTGTGTTGTTGACCTGTTTACCATAAATGCAAACTGCCTGCAATCTTGTTAAATCGATACAACCGATCCTGGTTCAGTCAATTAACTGCCTATACAGCCTGAAGGTCTCCACACGTGTTTATGACTGCGTTCTTCTTGCCCCCAGATTGCAGTACGAGGCCAGGAACCAGAAGAAGGAGGCCAAGGAGATGGCAGTCATCGAGGCGATGAAGAAGAGAGAGCAGGAGGATCTGAGTGAGGCCGCAGCTGAAGCCGCCCATTAGCGAAACCTCAGACCTGATCCTGTGTGCACGCAGCTTTGAGAGGGTGAATGGACGGTCTCTGTCGATGTGAACTGGATCTGGTGTCAGGATTTCACCAGTAAGGCCAGTCGGTCTACCAGTCCAAGAATCTGTTTGGTCCTGTGGTGTGTCTGAGTCCTTCAGTTTAATTGATGGGATTAGATTAGATCTGCCTGGACTAAAAGAGCTGACACATTCAGAGACTCACCCACAAAACCCTTTAAACGTCCTCAGAGAACTTTCTAGTGTCTTCTCTTGTGCATTTTTATCCATTTAATCACACACTACCTGTTTCTGAGTGTTAAATGAGGTATTGAGTTTTAAAAAGCCATAACTTATTGATAAACCTTAATATCTTTGTGAGTTTTGCTTTTTAAATTGCAGTCTTATTAGTTTTTAATGATCAGTCTTATGAGTGTCATCAGCGTGTACAGTTATTTTGATTTATAAAGCCACTGTTTTTATCAGAACTGAAAACATAACGTGATCAATTATCTGTGATGCAGTCTGATTTTACCTGTGGATTTTTAACTTACACAGATCAAGTGGAGGAGTGTGTGAGGGAGTGAAAAAGAGTACCTGAGTGTGATTGGGATTGTAAGTGACAGTAGTGCCTCATTCCTAAGCTATAACTAATTTAAGGGCTTTTACTAACCAGGTTGTCTTCTAAAGTGTTCATAAACGTGCCCTTCTTTCCTCAGTCCATCTTCAAAACTGCATCTCAGAAAACTAAATTGTCCTTTTTCTCCTTAGAAGACAATCGAAGAACTAAAAAACATGGGACCCAGTGTCGCTGTTAGGCTGCCTCTACATTGTTAAAGCTCGCTCTTTGTTACTGGGGCATGTGATAATGATGATGGTGTGAGACTGTGTGTGTGTTTATGAGTGTTTATGGGATGGTGGCAGGCTCAGGAATCAGTAAGTTTCTAACATAGTAGGTGTTAATTTTCAGCCTCTCTATCACTGTATAAATGTGTAAATCTCCCTTTAATAAATAAAATACTCTGATTGTAATGCCTGGTCTGTGTGTCCAGTCTGATGACAGAGATCTTTGTTGGATCAGCACATTTTCACGGCCCAGTGAATCAGTATGTGCTGAAATGAGGCCACGGCCGCTCAGAAGCTAAATCTGAGCCGTCCTGCTTCATTCATGCTGCTTTCTGATTTAAACAAAAACTTTAAACGGTCGCCCCATTACATAAACAAAGACTTTAATCTAAAGGGTCCAGGGGCTCTGCAGGGGCTCCTACAGTCAGCAGAGGGACAGAGCCGGTACACTAAAATATGCTCTGTAAATTATACAGATATGTAATCATGCTGTGATCTGAGATTTACAACACTCTGCTATGCTGTCAGGCTTTTGATGTAATAAATGACACTTAAGTATTATTGGACCCTGAGGGAGTAAGAAAATATTAATACTTAGACACATCACAGCAGTGTTGATTTTGACAGCACTTTTTAATTAAGTTTCAGTTATAGTCTTTTTCCTAAAACATGTTTTAGTTTTAGTCATAATTTAGTCATCTAAATTGTTTTAATTTTAGCCTAGTTTGAGTTGATGAAATTTAACAACATTTTAGTCGACGAAATCTACTGTAAATTTAGTCGACTAAAATATGAAGTGTAAAGTGTATGGCATTTTTTATGTTTCCTTGAATTTCTGAAGTCATGTTTTACACTTGGATAAAATGAAACATCTAATAACCCTTTAATGAATGCTAGTAAAGTTTGAATGTATAAATGAACAGAAACAAATTGAACTTTTGTGTAAAATGCAGTCACCTTATTTAGGCTACCTGGCAGAGCATCTCAGTTACTTATCCCACCACCATGAAGCTAAGGCAGTTGTGATTGGATATATTCCTAACTTGTCTCTACTTTCTACATGATGAAATTAGGTCTGATTGGATTAAGTCTCTGTCAAACATTTTAGTCTAGTTTTTATTTGTTGATGGAAATGTTAATTTAGTTTTATTTTTTGTCCATGTGCACTTGTTTTTATTAGTTACTGTGTAGTTTTTGTCAGGGTAAAAAAGGTTGCTGATGAAAATTATGATGAAAATAATTAGTCGACAAAATTAACTCTGCATCACAGTATTTTGCATCCCAATGCAGCATCAATATTTCATCCAGCAGCAATTTTCAGAAGTTCTGACCATTTATTCTTTTTTTTTTTAGTTCAGCCTCTGTTTTTGGCTGGCAGCAAGCAATTAGCCATTTGTCTCATTGTTACACCTGTTTTGGTTTTTTTCCGAACATATTAAAAATGAGAAAAACGTGTTTCTATATATACATTGGAAGACAAAACAGAAAGATAAAGCAAATCAAGATCAGTACAGAATTTTTACAATGAGTCTTCCATTTTTTTTTGTCCGAAAAGGGTGTAGGATGAAGTACATAACTTACCTAGTCCTACCCCTTTTTTCCAAAAATGAACTAAAAAAATTCAAGTCTCATGCATTCAAAACACCAAATAACACAGCGTGTTACAGCTAACAGCAAAACTGTAACAGAAAATCTAAACATTACCCACAGTACAAATGAATCTAATTTGATGTACACAGTATTTCAAGACACACCTTTTTCTGTTAAAGGACAGGCCAGTAAATTTTATTCATGTTACAGGAATGATGCTTCATATAAATAGCTTTGACTTGATACTGTTTTTTATGTGTATACTATTTTGGGTTGTTAATATCATATCCTTTTATTCAAAAACAGACTATTTAGAAAGTAAAGGCTCTAATTATTGACCAGTACTTCATAATATTGTGATACCGTGATACCTAACATAAAGCTGGATTATTATCAGAATCAGAAATACTTTATTAATCTCCAAGGGGAAATCGAGTTGTTTCAGTTGCTCTTTTACACAATGAAGCAGGAGGAATATCAGATCTAAACATTAAAATAAGATTGGAGTAAAATAGAAATTAAATAAAGATTAAAACATGCAGAATAACTTTAAGACATAACAAATTCCCTTAATGAAGGAAAAATAAATAAAAGTGAGATTATGAACAAAGGCCAAAGAATTTACACTGAACGTCTATCCAGGGAGGCACAGTGGCACAGCAGGTAGTGCACGTGCCTCACAGAGAGAAGGTTGCTGGTTTGATCTCTGAGTTGGTCAGGGTCTCTCTGTGTGAAGTTTTCATGTTCTTCCCGTGCATGTGTGGGTTCTCTCTGAGCACTCCGGCTTCCTCCCACAGACCAAAAGACATGCTCATTAGGTTTATTGTCCTTGGGTATGAGTGTGAGCGTGAATGGTTGTCCGTCTCTCTATTCGGCCCTGTGATTAGCTGGCGACCAGTTCATATATGGCTGTACCCCGCCTCTTGCCCAATTACAGCTGGGATAGGCTCCAGCCCCCGGCCACCCTGAAAGGGTTAAGCGGTATAGAAAATGAATGAATGAAGATCCATCCATTATCCATTCCCGCAATCCTTTTTGGGATTGTGGGGGGCTGGATCCTATCACACCGACCCTACTGAAGCCAGCTGTCTGCATGTCTGTAATGAGACAACGCTACAGAGATACACAACATAAATGTTGCTTTTGAGCCTCTAACATGCGCCATTTTGGAGAGGGCAAGTTGCGTTTGTACGCATCACCACCATAGACTTTCACTGATTTTTTGATGTAAGCCCTCTCACATATGGCATCCATGTTGGAATACCGCACACGTAGCAGTCTCTATGTGTACATATCTAAGACTTCTAATTATCCACAGCAGGTGCAGCTTCAGGTACGTTTTTGATGATACTGCAACAGCCCTCATGGCCCTACAACCGGCCCAGCTCACCTGGAATTGTCCTGGTTCTCTGATTAGCCCTTCCATGGTGGTTTATGCATGCGCCCTGCAGTTTAGTTTCATATGTATTTCTTTTGAAAACTACACAAAGTGCAATTCATTCATTTTCTATACCACTAGTCCCTTTCGGGATCGTGGGGGCGCTGGAGCCTATCCCTGCTGTCATTAGGCGAGAGGCAGGGTACACCCTGAACTGGTCGCCAGTCAATCACAGGGCCACATAGAGAGATGGACAGCCATTCACACTGACACTCATACCTAAGGACAATTTGGAGTCACCAGTTAACCTAATGAGCATGCTTTTGCTCTGTGGGAGGAAGTGGGAGTGCCAGGAGAGACTCACCCGCACAGGAAGAACATAAAAACTTCACACAAAAAGGCCCTGTCTGACCTGGGAATCGAACTGGCAACCTTCTTGCTGTGAGGCACATGCACCACCTGCTGTGCCACTGTGCCACCCCAAAATGCAAATCTTAGTCTAAAAATATACTTACTTACTTATTGTACATTACCACCATTTAGGGATGGGTACCGAATTTCGGTACTTTTTTGGTACCGACCGAATTCCCGCTGAAGTACCGAGTATCGATTCATGGGAAATCAGTCAGTACCACATTTCGGTACCTGAACGCACCATTTTTTTTTTTTTTTAACCCTGAACGCACCTTGACGTTATGCGTCGGCGAGAGCGGAGGACGCGGTGATGCAGTTACGTCAGTGGTTGCTTTATCTTCAGAGGCGGACCATGGCGGATCGCAAGTGCTCCAAAGTCTGGCTTCATTTTACCA
This sequence comes from Cetoscarus ocellatus, assembly GCA_037902135.1. Taxonomy (NCBI): domain Eukaryota; kingdom Metazoa; phylum Chordata; class Actinopteri; order Labriformes; family Labridae; genus Cetoscarus; species Cetoscarus ocellatus. The sequence goes on from JBAMNC010001245.1 coordinate 236,277, forward strand.
AGCTGGATGCCGACAACACGCGGTGCAACATTTGCGATGCGAAGTGCAAAGCCAGCAAAGGAAACACGTCCAACTTAAGGAAGCACTTGGTTAAACACCAAATATTCCTCAAGGCGGAGGAGTGCACGATTTTTGACAGTTTAAAAACACAGGCTAACGTTACCACAGCTACTCGCCCGGCGCCAGCAGCAAATGTTACCGCCAGCAAGCCTGCTGCAGCCAGCGGCTCGACATTTGCAGCCAGCTTCGAGGAAGGAGAACAACCGGCCCCTTTTAAAAAGGTAGACGACGACGACCACGACCACGACCACGCAGCTTCAATTAGCTCAGCAGCATCAAGTTCTTCGGCTCCAGGTAAGCTAAATGATGTGCTTATTTATTTAAGTTATTTACTTTATCCCTAAACACATTTTTCTCAAGTTCTATGTTGGAGTTATTTCATTTGATGTTATTGAAGAATAAATGTTCAAAATTCTGAAGTTTTGACTATTTTTTAAATATACAAAATAACTTTAATTATCAAACGCATACCCCCCCCCCCCAAAAGTATCGAAAACAGGTACCGAAAAATACTGGTATCGATTCGCAGGTACCGAGTATCAGTATCGTATCGATTCAGATGTGAAAGGTACCCATCCCTACCGCCATTTAATATGTTTTTTTCATGACGTGTGCTGCTGACCTCTTGGCCAGGTCACCCTTGTGAAAGAGATCTTGATCTCAATGGGTCTTTTATCTGGTTAAATAAAGGTTAACTAAAATAAAATAAAATTTAACGTAACAAAAAAAACCAAGTCACAACAAGCACACAGGACCGTTTAGAGTTGCTGAGGAGTTTATTTGGTGACTGTAGGCGGAGGCAGGCTAATGCTACCCATTGACTCCCAGTGTTTGAGCTAAGCTAATTAGCGATGGGTGACGTCTTCCTTGTTACTGAACGCACAGTTGAATGAATGGTTGTCATGGACTCTAAAGTGAGGCAAGAAACGAAAAGAAAAAAAGTTGGCATATCCCTTTAAAACATGTGGCAAAATATCACTGAGACTATAACACTTGCTGGGGCCCCTCTCCGTCATGGGCCCTTTACTTCCTTCTAACTGTCCCCCTATTATGACCCCCTGTTCGTAGGACATGGGACCTTTAACTAGCAATATGTGCGCCTAAAAAGTCACTGTTGAGAGTTCACCTCTCACTGTTAGGGCATCTTTTATTGACGTCAGACGCTGTTGCAGCCATTTTCTAATTTGCTTATTTTTTGGTTGGCCTGTAAACCCAGTTTGTATAGAACTGGCGCTGATTAGCACCTGTGGCGCAAAGAGGTGAAAGGTTTGTGACCGTGGGAAATGCTACTTGTTAAGGCTTTGAGTTAATAAAACAGAAAAACATAGAATAGAATGCCCTTTATTGTTATTATACTTAATGTACAACGAGACTGGAGAGCTTCTCCTTCTTCAGTGCAAACAGATAATTATGCAAAAATATGCACGATAAAATCCAGCTCTATATACAATATAAAATAGTAAAATGGATAAATATTAAGAATATAACATAAAATAAAAAACAAAAAAAAATTATGAAATGTGTAGAAATGTAATGTATTGCACAGGATGATTGAATATTCACAGAAAAAAAATCACAATATAATTTTGTTTCACGTTATAGATGAGTACTGGGGGAATATTATGGTTTACACTGGTCCCTATTGTGATATGCAACTGTTTTCATAAATAAATGGATTGACATATCCGACTTTAACCCTTTGTCTTGAAGAAGATTGTTTGTGAGAATCGTGCATTTTGTAAAAAAAAATCAAGAAAGACAACGCAGAGCCCACGCGTAAAGCTCGACCAAACAGCTGAAACTGCGCCTACAGACACCTTGGTAACTGTATTTAGCGCTGAAGTGGAAACACCTGTGAGCTTCACTCTGCTCCATCTTTGACTTTGTGCTTTAATAAGCCGTCAGGCTGCTCTGCTGAGGATCATGAAGAGTTTTGTCCTTTAGGAGCTGTTCGCCTCTGCTTTGGCTGAACTCACGATCACGTATTTATCCGCAGCCTTTTACTTATTCGTTTATTTGCGGACTTACAGGTGAGAAACGTGGAAATGCACGCTCAGCAGATCTACTCTCCAGCACGTCACTTCCCAGGGAAGTCCAAAACTTTTCCATCTGGGCAGCAGCAGCGGGCTGTGGTGGGAGGAGGCACCTTCAGGAGGATCAGGGGTCCGAGCCAAGGCGGCAGAGCAGAGTTTGAACCTCTATGGCGCACAGAGAGACCTTCATTAAGACTTTTCACCGCTGAGGAGAACTTTCCACCTTAACAAACCTGCCGAAGACGAGGAAGAGGAAGCTGTGCAGAGGTGTGGGGGTGTCCGATGTGGACCGTGTGAGTCTGGAGGATGTGTTTGGACATGGCCCGTCGGTAGAACTCGGAGCATGCAGCCTGGAGAAAAAACACACTCTGCTGATCCTGGTCCAGACCCCCGGCTCTAGCTCCCTCTGAGGCCGGCCCGGGGGGTGAGATGAGCGGCTTGGGATGGGGCTGTGTCTCGGTACAGAAGTCACGGAGGAGGAGAAGAAGGCGAGGATCCAAAGCGCAAAGATAGACCGGGACCTGTACGAGTCCGCCAAGAGGGAGATGAATGTGGTCAAAATACTGCTGCTAGGTGAGACGGAAATAAGACACACACCTGAGGACACCTGAGACATGTGTCAAAGATACAACATGAACCAAACCCCCTAACAGGATCTGAGAAAATTTTGTCTTCGGACGTCTGCTACTTTTGTCACAATAAAGTGATTTTTGCTTACTTAAGAAGACAAAAAATAATAATAAAAAAAAACTAAAAAATATTTGACACGAGTTAAATTTCTTGGTCAAAAGTTAACTAAACGTACTTGTCAACTAGCTGTTTTAATGCCAAAAATAAATATTTGATAGGGATGTACAGTATTAGATTTTTCTACCAATATTGTCCTTCCATTATCTATACTGTCTGTCTCGGGTGACCACATTTTCTGACACTTTAACAGTTTCATTTTACCACAATCCAACATTTAAAAGTGGAAGATTAGTTTTTTTTTATCAGCACACTTTGTAAAACCTTACAATATAGTAGATAACAAACCATCAACTCAACAAATACTGTACTTTAATAATGTGTTTTTAATGTTATTTAAACAAAATGTTGTTTCACATATTAACACAGTTATAATTAATTATAAGTACTATTTTTGTTTTGAAAAATCTCCATACGCCAAACCCACAGATACTCTTGTTATCAATGATGTGCATTTTTTAATTCATTATACTTTAACTATATTTACAATATTTTTGGCAGTTTTAAACACTTTGACTCTGCACATATTTTACATTTGTTTCATCCTCACACTGCACTTTTACTCATACATCTATATTTGTCTGGCATATTGATATTTAATCATATTCATCTCTCTTTATCCTTCTCATATATTTTTGTCAGGAATAACCACTGATGAATGATAATTACTGAATATTCTGACTGCACCTTCTGCTTTTCCCTTTTGTGGAGGCTGGGGGCTGGAGCCTATCCCTGCTGACACTGGGTGAAGAGGCAGGGTGTACCCAAACGTACCCACTCTTAAGGGAATTTAGAGTCAGCAATTAACCCAACAAGCATGTCTTTTGGTCTGTGGGAGGAATCCAGAGTGCCCGGTGAGAAATAACGTATGCATGGGGAGAACATGCAAACTCCACACAGAAAGGCCCTGACCGACATGGGGTTTGAACCAGCAACCTTCTTGCTGTGAGGCATGCACACTACCTGCTGCGCTACCATGCTGCCTTTTGCTAGAAGAGACGCTGAGAATACCAAACTTGTTTTTAGCAGATAATGTACATTTTTTAATTTTTAGAAACAATGAATCTGCTCTTTTGGGTTATTTCGGGTATATGCAGGGGTAGTAAGCGACTATAAATCATCAAACGTCATTTTTGTTTATAAAATTGCCGAGAGCACCAGGTCTTTACAACCCATTTTAAAGTAGATATCACTGTTGCGTCACAGTGGATTCACAACCATACTGGTGGCAAAAACACAACGTAAATACATGATGGTAAATATGAAGATGAGGTTTAGGTCACTGATGATATGAGAAAAGTGTATTATTGTGACTAAGTTGGCTGTGTAGGAATGTGAAAAAACGTTTTTGAGAACCAGCAACACCAGAAATACGCCCTGAAGCAAAACATAGTCGTTTATGGTCGTTTCAATAGTAGCAGAAGCCATGAGCGCTTGTTGTGATTTTGCAGTAGTATAACATTCATTAATCTGTAGTTAAATGATTAACAGCTCATATAGCTGTAAAAGTCAGGTTCACCATCGGTGTTCTGTGTTTGGCACGTGAAATGTCCACGTTTTTAAAGCTTTTATATCCCCGTCCATAGCTAAGTGTTACTGGTAAGAAAGCCCGAGTTATCTGGTGACTTTAGGCCAGCAGTAAATGTTGAAGGTGGAAAGTTTAACAAATACTGTATCTCTTTGTTGAGGATTTCATTGAAACTTTATCTTCTGTGTATTTTTGACATAGTGATTATAAACATTTAAACATCTCTATTACGGTGAAGCAACAGACACATCCCTATGAATGTCAGCGGCATGAGCATTCTAAACCATCACATTCAGCTTTTGACTTTCATCCTTTTTAAATGCTTTTTATTTGTATTTTCAAGAATATAAACAGAAAATAGACCTGAAATATGTCAATGTAAGTGATAATGGCATTACAAATTATATGTACATGGTACTTTTCTGTCTCATAAATGCAGAAGGGTGCATACAGTAAACAAAAATAAACTAACTAAAAAAAGACTTTTGTTGAAGTTATACACCATCACAAACCCACAACTTAAGTGATTCCTCGAAGACAGAAAAAGAGCTTATCAGACAAAGAAAAGAAGCAAACAAAACCAAACAAAGAGAAGCAACAACAGACATAAAACAGTACTGTCAACATGAGTCTTATATTTAATCTATTTCTGGATGTTTTACTTATTATTTTTTTTCCTTCCAACCCCTATTTTCAAGTATTTTTATGATATCATTAGTTTAACTCAAAAGTGTCACTTAGGTTTCTCATCTTTTGTGCAACTCTTTCCATGTTATATATTTCTTTTATTGATTCTTTCTGTTTGATTATTTGTGGTGGATTTGGTTTTAACCATTTTTAAAAAAAAAATCTGTTTAATTGCAGTTATTCTTAAGATTCTGTACAAGTATTTATCTGATTTGAGGGACAGTGCCTTTGGGGATCCTAAGAGAAGGTTTTGGGGGCCTAAGGAAAGGTCACATTTCTATATTTTTTCCATTTCCTTTAACTTCGGACTAATATTCTTCCAAAACTCAACAGGAGTATAAGATCGATGACTTTGGTCTTTTATTACAAAAATATCAAATGAATCTCAGTATTAATACAACTTTTTTCACCTCTGATACGATACCGATATTGCAGCCTTGACTATTGGCCGATACCGATATCGATCCGATCCGATATCAGCAAGAATCATACATACTTTTATTACTTATTTTGTAGTATGGACTGTAAGACAAGGCTTGATCAAGTGAGATTACTCCAAGACAGAACAGTAGTCAGCAATAGTAGGTATGAGGAAAAACAGACCCATTTGTTATTAACCAATGGGTTAAATAAAATTTTACCTTAAACATAAGAATATACTACAATTAAATAAAATAAATAAAAAATAAATTAAAAGACCCTGAAAAGTTACGTCAATAAATCCAATGAAAACAAAAACATATATTTTTAAATTGCAAAATAACTACTTTGTTTAACTTAAACATAAGCATATTCTACAACTGAATTAAATAAATAAAAAATAAATTAGAATGTACAGCCTGTATCGGAGAGCTAATATCGGAGATTTTAGATGCAGGCCGATATAATCCTATATTTGTTTTTTTTGCTGTTATTGGATCGATATCTGATATTAATATCGGATTGGGACACCCCTAATTAATGCCCTGGACAGGTCACTGAAGTACAAGGGAAAGCTTTCGTTAGTGTGTGTACCTTTAGTTTTTCTCTGTTATTGTCATTGAGGTTCACTCTCTTTAAACTTCATGAGGATCCATTGAAACTTTGACTTATTTTGTTAGCTGATGGTTGATCCACTAAGCCAACCAAAAATATGACTAAAAAACTGTTCCCATGTTGCTCAGGGTTAGCTTCCCACTGTGAGGCAACCTGACTTCTCCTTAAAACCGGTTAGGCTCCGCCCACAAAATACATTGTTTGAGTTCAAGTGAGTATCACAGTAATAAAAGTTGAAGGTAATTAATTGGGCCTCACTAAATGAGAACAACAAACTTTCAACTAGAAATATCTTTTTCAGCGACACAGTGGCGTGGCAGCTTTGTGCACATGCCTCACAGCAAGGAGGTTGCTGGTTGGACTCCCATGTTGGTCAGGAACTTTCTGTGAGGGGCTTGCATATTCTCCCTGTGCCTGTGTGGGTTCCCCTAACCCTCTGGCTTCCATTCACAGATCAAATGCATTAGGTTAATTGGTGACTATAAATGGTTAATTTGTACTGTTAATTTGTATGTGGATGGTTGTGTCTCTCGTGTGGCCCTGTGACTGGGTCAGATGGGACAGGCTCCAGCCCCCAGCAAACCTGAAAGGGATAAACAGTAAAGATGATGGATGGAAATATTTTTTCTTGTTTAATGTGAAAGAGGATTGTATTCAAAACTAAAGTCATTCAAAAGTTAAAAAAATCATACTCAAAGACAGAGATGATAGAATAATGAAATTAAAGGTTTGGTTTTGCCGTTTTGTTTATTTTAAGAAGTCATTGTCGTTATTTCTTTAAAATAAACCGCCACTGAGGCATTTTTTTTAGCTTCAACTCATCCAGTCATGATTCTGAGCAGAAATCTTTATAATTCGAATACTGATACATTTATTTTAACTCTAAATAGACTTTAAGGACTAGAACTTAAACATTGATTACCAAAAGTTGACATTAAGGAGTTTGTCATATTTTAATAAATTAAAGTCAGACTTTTCATCCAGATGTATTTGCTCTTTTAACCAACTAAATTAAAAAATAATATTTATTTTAAAAGAAATAAACAGAAGTGAACTACGCATATTCTAATGCACAGTCAACCTCTATATTGGTTAAAAGAACAGAATAAAATACTAATCAACTATGACTTAAGTTATTTAACCTGAATTGGAGTAGGTCAGGTTGGATTAGGTCAGTTTTAGGTCAGTTGCTTGAAAAGCTTTTGCGGTCAGTTGAGAAAACTCACTGTTAGCTAGCTTAAGGCTTCTTTATCGTTTGCCGTTGCGTGGGACAATTCCCTTATTGATTCTCTGCTTAGCTCTATGTGCCTAATAATGAGTCAACTCTCCCACATCAGATTGCCACAGGAGTTGGGTGCAAGTGTAGCTAAATTTTAAACAACACGAAGCTACAAGCATAACGTGTGAAATGTGACAAAACATTTGTCAATGCAGCACGATATGAAGTCTTAAGAGTGACGTGTTCGGTGGTGTTGACACAGAAAACCTGTGCAGGTCTGCTTTTTAACTCACAGAAGTCAACAGGAATCGATCAGGGAATTGGTTTAAAATTGGATCAATAAACAATGTCAATCATAGCATTTCAGTCAATGAAATCTGTTTAAATTTCATCTTCATTGATGAAAAAAATCTTCATTCAGTAAAATAAGGCAATGCATCCTTGACTGAACTTTAGTTATTATTTGATAATGCTCATAAACTGACAGCCCACCCCTAACATTTATTGTCAATGATTGTCTTTTTTGTCATGGTAAACAGTCATGAAAATTTCAAGTCACATTTCTTAATCTGAACTGATGTATCTCAGACCTGTAGAACAGTGAACAGACCCTCTCTGACCTCTGAACGTCCTCCAGGTGCAGCAGAGAGCGGGAAAAGCACTTTGGTCAAACAGATGAAGATCATCCACAGTAACGGATTCACCAAGCAGGAGCTCAGCAGCTTCAAGGTTGGAAAACACACACACACACACACACACACACACCTGAGTCACCGGTTTGACCCTTTCAATCAGATAATAGCCTGTTAGCATACAGAGCTCGTTGTTATGGGTTTGACAAGAGAAGCAGGATAACAATCATCCTTTGTCTCATAATCAAGTCAAGACAGAACTTATCAGTGACTCAAAACAACCACTTTTTAATTCATTTACAAACATTTATCAGGGAGAAACTTACGTTATCTCCTGTTGTTGATGAACATCTTAGGTTTCTTAACCACTTGTCATTTTTTGCCTTTCTTAATGCTCCATACTTGTTCAATGGGAGGTCTGGACTGTGGGCTGCACACAGGCCAGTGTTATACCCCCCCTTTTATTGTGAAGCCCTGCTGTTGTGACCTGTACAGAATGTGGTTTTTCATCGTCTTGCTGAAATAAGCAGGGATGTCCCTGTCAAAGACATCGTCCAGATAGAAGCATATGTCCCACCAAAAGCTGTAACTATCTCTAAGCATTAATGGTGCCTTCACAGATGTGCATGTTACCCATGCCATGGGTACTGAGACACCCCCATACTATCACAGTTGCTGGCTTTTGTACTTTGTTTTGATAAAAATCGGGATGTTTTTTTTCATTGTAAGCCTGGAGGACTCTGAGGCCGTTTTTTGTCCTGATCAGTTTGAAATGTGGACTCATCAGACCTCAGCACACTTTCATTCTTTCATGGTCAGTCCATCTCAGATGAGCTCAGGCCTGAGAAGGGGGCGGTGCTTTTGTGTTTAGTTGATAAATGTCTTTAACTGGCTTTGCAGAGCAGATAAGAGTCTTATTGTACATTCGTAGATGCAGTGACGTTCTGTGTTAACTGACAGTGTTCTTCTGGAGTGTTCCTGAGCCCATCACAAAAAACATGGAGGTCAAAGGCATTCAATGATTCAGTGATGGTTTTTAGCCCTGCTCCTGAAGGGCAGAGATGTCTCCAGATTTGGAGGAGAACTGCACAATATAGGGAAAATATACAATGTTAAATAACAATGTTCAACGTCATAACAATACCATTTTTGATAAATGAAAGAAAGTTTATGAAGCTGTAACTTACAGTTCCTTTGCTGATGCTCCTCCCAATGTTTACTGCAACGCTCATGGTTGTAACTTGTTTCAAAACACATAAATACATATTCCCCCCCCAAATCAGCACAGATAAAGCCAGATGTAGCTTATAACCAGCTTTAACTTTATTTGCTTCAACTGCTTCAAAAGATATTAAAGTAAAAAGCATTGCTTAACTACATATACAGTACTTAACAAAGATTTTTATATCACCACCCAATGTAAGGTTTATGCCACAGCTGCCCAAATCAACAGCATTGGAAATTACCAAAATATTTTAAATGTTTCTGTAATGGTTAATACAGCAGTATATAGAAGCTCTATAACTTAAATATATAGATTTTAATGCTGAAATATAATTATTATTGTTACTCATGTAATTTCAAAGTTGCTGTTTTACAAAAAAAAACTAGAAAAGCCCTCAGAGCGCAGACCTTCGCCAAGGTGATCCGGATCGTCCCAAAATTTAATCAGATCTTCCATATCCCATTTCCAACAATTCCTGAAAATTTCATCCAAATCTGTTCAGAACTTTTCAAGTTATTTTGAACACAAACAAACAAACAAACAAACAAAGAGACAGACAGATAAACGCCGGCAAAAACATAACCTCCTTGGCAGAGGTAAAAACAGAAAAACTAGTAAAGCACATCATTATGTCTTTATTAAGATGTCACATTGTAGTTATTTACTTGCATTCCCGAACAGAAAAATTAGTTTAAGTGGTTGAATGTAATGCTTGATTAATTTCTGACTTCTCAGAGAAGCTGAGCAGCTCAAATTTAGGTTTAAAAAGGTGAATTCAGATTGAAATTCCTTAATTTTGTTCAAAATGTCTGTCCATTAATATTAATGTTTTCAGCTTTAAATAAGTTCTTAAAGACTTTAACATTGTTTGTTTTCTATATTTTATGACAGGTGGTCTAATAAATTAAGCACTGTATATATTTTCATTTGTTTTGATAAACTCTGCCACAATGTGTTAATTGGGAAGGCTCATATTACAATAACAATGATATCCCCGGTTATTGCACGACCCTAATTCTCATCATCTTTAGATGATGATATGGACTGTAGATGCTTCAATCTCTAGATCTTTTAATGTCATGTCAAGTAACGTTGGACTGTTTGATCACACATTCTTCGTGAAGTTAAGAATCCCTCATTCTTGTTGATTGTGGATGACTGAGCCTTTGAGAAGAAACTTTCTCCTTTTACAAACTTACCTACATACCTTTTTGGATGTTCCAGGTGCTTTTGAGCATCCCACAACTTTCCCAGTCTTTTCCCCTCTGTCCCAACTTATTGCAGATTTTGTGGACATAAAAATTTATTTTAAAGTATTTGCAAATCAGCCTATTCTGTTATTTATTCACATTTTACACCATGTCCCTACTCTTTTTAAATTGAGCTTTGTTAGTTGTCACAGTTTGTATGAAGGATGTCGTGGTGGCCTGATTACAGTCTGATAACATTCATGATGGAAGCAGGGACGGAGATGAGATGGACACAGAGGCGATGCTCTGTTCCTCTGGGGGACTGAGGCGTTTTATGATATCACGGTCAGATCCAGGCTGGTATGCTGTGGTTTGGCTCCCAAATGCTCTTTGCTCTGTGTGCGAGTGTGTATCTGTGTTGTTGTGTGAGAGAGAAAGTGAGAGAGAGCGACTGACAGCCAAATTCCTCTGTTGTCTGCAGGGTCAGAGTAGGGGGAATGGAAACGTTTCAGTACACCAGTCTCTCCCATCAGCTTGTTTTTACAGACGGCTTATCTTCATCCTCATATCACATTTTCACTTTTTACTTTATTTTTTCACCGGCTATCTTGTGTCTTCTCTTCTCCTTTTTGTCCTCTGCAGTTTAGTTCGACATAATCAGTACTTGATGACTGCAAAGGCTTTGCTTTGTCGGCAGTCGTGATTCTTCATGATAAAAACCTGTCAGTGATATTGAGCAAAGTTTTTTTTTTTTAAAGGTTATTTTTTGGGCATTTTGTGCCTTTACTGATAGGAGAGAGACAGACAGTGGATAGGCTTGTGAAGGGGGGCGAGAGAGAGTAGGGGAGGACCCTCTGCAAACATGCCACAGGCTGGATTCGGACCCGGGCCGGCAGAAACATAACAGTGGTATGAAAGTTTGGGCACCCCTCTGAGGCTGCATAATAATGTACTCTGTCTCACAGAAAATGGTCACAGTGGCATGCCATCAGTCTTCTGATAAAATCTGAGAACTGGGGTATCTTCCAGACAAAAAAATTTAGTGTGGCAGTATTAATTTGAATGAAATTAAATCAGACGTGAAGAATAGGCTGTGCAAAAGTTTGGGCACTCTTGTGATTTTGTTGATTTGAATACCTGTAACTAGCTTAATTTGCACACAAAATTGTTCTGGTGAAGCTCATTTAGCCTTGAACTTCATAGACAGGAATCCAATCAACATGGGGGCCTCGAAACAGCTCTCAAATGACCTGAAAACAAAGATTGTTCAATATTATGGTTTAGGGAAAGGATACAAGAAGCTAGCCCAGAGATTTCACCTGTCAGTCTCCACTGTGAGGAACATAGTGAGGAAATGGAAGACCACAGGCACAGTTCTTGTTAAGGCCAGAAGTGGCAGGCCAACAAAAATATCGACGAGGCAAAGGCTGTTGAGAACAGTCAAATCCAGCCCACAGACCACCTCCAAAGACATACAACCTCATCTTGCTGCAGACGGTGTCACTGTGCATTGTTCAACAATTCAGCACACCTCGCACAAAGAGAGGCTGTACGGGAGAGTGAATGCGGCCACAAACTGAGTCGCCTCAGCACATTTGGACAAGCCAGCTTCATTTTGGAATAGGGTGCTGTGGACTGATGAAACAAAGATTGGTGAAAAGATTGCTGAAAGATTAGGTTATTTGGTCATAAAGGGGGCGATATGCTAACGGCGAAAGAGCACAGCATCCCAAGAAAAACACCTGCTGTCCACGGTAAGATCTGGTGGAGGGTCTTTTATGCTGTGGTGCTGTGTTGCCAGTGCCGGTACTGGGAATCTTGTTAAAGTTGAGGGTCACATGGATTCCATGCAATATCAGCATAATCTTGAGAATAATGTTCAAGAATCAGTCACACAGTTGAAGTTACACTAGGGATGGATATTTCAACAAGACGACCCAAAACACTGCTGGAAATCTACACAGGTATTCACGCAGAGGAACAAGTACAAAGTTCTGAAAGGCCTTCCCAGTCCCTAGACCTGAATATCATTGAAAGTCTGTGGGATGATTTGAAGGGGGCTGTCCATGCTCGGCAACCATCAAACCTAACTGAACTGTTTTTTTTAAGGAGGAATGGTCCAGAATACTTCTATACACCATTCAGACACTCATCAGAGGCTATAGGAAGCTCCTGGAGGCTGTTATTTTTTGCGAAAGGAGGCTCTACTAAATATTGATGTGATTTTTCTGTTGGGTGCCAAAATTTATACAACTGTCTAATTTTGTTTTGAAGCATATTGAACATTTTCTGTTAATCCAATAAACCTCATTTAACTACTGAAATATTACTGTGTCCATCAGTTATTTGATATTTGATTGCTGATCCAAACACCCAATGATTTCTAAATTAAAATAATTGAAATTTTCAGGGGTGCCCAAACTTTTGCATACCACCATATGGGTTGTGCCTGGTTGCTTACCACTCTGCTAAACCAGCACCCATATTGAGCAAAGTTTTATAAAAAGTCTTCGTTCCAGTCTTCAAACCTGCAAAAGGCTTCACATAGAGTGAGGGTGGATGATGTTGGCAGTGATTTGGAAAAGTTGGGAGCAGCTTTAACATGAATAAATTCTCCTGCTTGAACCAGCTGGACTAAATTCTGGGAATCTGAATGAGTTATTGCATCAGTCAGTGTGGTGGAGTCCTGTCATGATCTGCTGTAGAGGCAGTGAGGGATGTTTACCTGTTGCTATTTTCATGGTGTGTTTTTCCTGTGCACAGAGAGTGACTCTGTGGGATCATTTAAGTAATACTTTGCCTCGGTTGCAGCAGCTGAATCTGCCTGATTATATTAATGTCTGTAATAAGGCAGGTCCATCTTGCCAAGCTCTCAGCCCAAAGAAGCACAGTCCAATCAGAGTCCTTCAGAGCAAGAAGAGGGGACTATTTTTTAAAATGGTGTCAGGAATCGTTTTCATCTCTGAATGTCACAAAGACAAAAGATGTGAATATTTATTTTAGATGCTTGCAGTCCTCTCCCAACAGCACAGTGATTGAAGGACAGGATTTAGAATTTGTTGAGTCCTACAAGGGAACTGTAGTAGACAACAAACCGACATTTTGAAAGTAACACTGATATGATAAGAAAAGCCAGCAGTGTCTGTTTTGACTCAGGAAACTCTCCAAATTCCAGGTTAATTCCAGGCTGATGACTGTTTCATTGTTCTTGTTTAGAGTCTGTGATTACCTGTTCTATTATATGCTGGTTTCAGTCCCTGAAGGTCAAACAGAAAAGTGTACTCAACAAGGTTATTAGTGTCTGTAGGAAAGTCATTGTCACTGCTCAAGAAACAAAACATGATCTTTACAACAAACAGCTGTTAAAGAAAGCAGAATCCATCTTGTCTGACTGTTCTCACCCTTTATATCAACACTTTCAGTTTCTTCCATCTGACTTACTACTCAGACTTCCACTTCCAAAAACTAACCGATATAAGCATTCGTTGTACCTTCTGCCATCATCTAACTAAACTCCAGGAGGAAAAGGTAGTCGAGTGCATCTGCAACTGTCCTGTCTGAAATTAAGGGTCTTCTGTTTATTCGATCTTTTATTTCTCATTTCTTTTTCCCCAATTTACCTTTCTTGATTAAGTTTTATGCTATTGACTCAATATTCAGATTTCTTTATTGCCCTGCTATACTTTTTTTATGTATTTGTGCTAAAGCTTTATGTAAACTCTATGTTCTGCTCCTACTGCTGCTTTACAGCTGCACAGCTAATAACCCCACTGGGGACAAATAAATAAAAAAGTGAAAGGAGCTACGAGCGTGACGACAGCAGAAAGTGACTGCTGGTACAGATTAACATAGGTGCTAACAGCTTTGGTGATAGTTTTATTAGATCTGGACTGCATTTCTTTATCAAATGGAGAACAAACAACAACACTGAAAGCATTTCTTGATAGATTAGATATTTTTGCTCTGTTTCCGACATGATTTGGTGAGAGTTTGTTCTAAGTAGTGGCTTATGTTTTGTATTTTATACTCCTGCAGTAGCGCTTACTACATTATCTTATTGTCCTGTTATGAATGTGATTGACCGCGATCATCCCGTCACTTGGGGATATGCTTTTGAAAGGTTCTGTCCATTTCCAAGCACCTTCTATAGGCTGTTTCCCAGATGGACTAGTGAAATATGTTGAACGATCCATCTTGTGTGTCAGGTTATGGTTCATTTGAATATATGTTAAAGCAGCGATCGATCCCCGTTTCAGCTCAAACAAGCTTGCTCGCCTGAAAGAGGTGGTCTCAGCCCGCTTCGAGCTGACCCCTGGAGCAGTTCATTTGCAGTGAGAACACAATTAGCCCAGCAGGCAACACGGACAAGGTGATGAGTTAACTCATCACACTGCTGTAGTTGAAGCAGCAGCAGCAGCAGTAATTGTGCATTATGGCAGGCTGATAACAAAGTACTGCTTAACAATGTTTATCATCCCTCACTTTCCTTGCACAGACAGGCAGTAGCACCTGCCTACCACATACTCTGATTAGCCCGTAATGAGTGTGATTGACGCAACAATCATCCAATCACCTGCTTGTTAAAGGGTCTGTCCATTCTCAAACACTTTCTGTGGGCTGTTGCCCAGATGGACTGGTGAAATAAATTGAACTGGTGTATCAGGTTAGGCTCCAGTCCCCACTGTCCTTAAAGGGTTAAGCGGTGTAAATAAAAGATGGGTGTTTGTGTTTCCCTCACAAAATACTCTGTAAATAAATAGAGAAAAACTGATTAAACTCTGCTCACTGGATCAGCTCTTTCACACTGACATGATGTATGGAGGTCCCAGCTGTTTGTTGGAGCAGCTGCAGTGTTTCAGTACATTCTCGGATGTAAAGGAGGCCTCCTGCCCCCATGTGCTCTCCTCTGTGCTCTCCTCTGTCCTCCTGCCTATCTGTGACCTCTGCCTCACTGTCCTGTCAACACAAACACATTCAGTCTGTTACTGAAGAGGAAGTAACTCTTGAGGAGGACTATTTCATGCCTTTATCATTGTAGCATGAAAGAAGGGGGTCTCTCTGTGTTGCTTGAACAGCAGCAGATCTCACAGCCCCTCAAAGCTGTTTTGATGTCACCATGTTGTCAATACACAGCTGTAACATACTTCATGTGCAGGCTGCGTTGACTCCTGTCTAAAACCAAATCTCTATTGTTTCTCTTGTCAGTTGGCTGAGTGTTTGTTCTCAGGTGACGCCCTTATTTTGAAGGGAATATGACGCTAACCACAAACTTGCCCATCCCTTTTCTTCCTGTCCACCCCAGCCTCCAACAGCAAACACAGACACACCTTTACCTGAGCACACACTCACGTGAACATGAGCTCATCGCGGACTATCAGGCCTGTTTCCTGCCTGTTCTTTCTCTGTGTGTGTGTCAGTCAGTCAATCCAAAATCACATCCCATATTAGCTAACTGGGGATAAGATTTTATTTGTACCAGTGCAAATAACAATCCTGCTTATTGATCCAATTTTTAAACAATTTCCTCATCGATTCCTGCTGATTTTCTGTGTGGGCAATAGGTGTCCTGCACAGGATTTCAATGGCATTTTGTCAGACACGTGTCACTCCTGATATCCAGTACCACTAGGCGTAGATGAATGCTTTTGGACATTTCTGGTGTTTTTTACTTACTGAAAGTTGTACCTTTTGGTCAAATATTAAGCCACAGCTTTGATCACTTGTCATTTCTGCTGACTGCCTCTGATGTCTTTGATTTCCAAGGCATGCAGAACAAAATGGAAAGAATTGATCAACAAAAAGACCAATGATATTGATTCCTTGTGGGAGTTGTAATTGATTCTCAGCTGGAATGGGTTTTAAGTTCCCTTCTCTATTTTTAACAGAGTGGCAATAATTATATTGGATTTTTTCTGATATGCTGATGTTTTTGAACTCATTATTGCTGATACCGATAACAGTACAGATATTATTTGTCAATGGCACAAAGCCTCTACTTCACTGAAACTGACCTGTTCCTTTCGTGGTGAGGGTCTATTATGTTAGAAACTGATGTGAAGCTAGAAAAAAAATATTGTTAAGCTAGAGGTGCTCAGGAAGAACACTTCCATGCTAAGGCATTTCTGACAGTGTTAGCAGAGTTATCCTTAAAAATGTGGCAAACTGCCCAATGTTTGGAAACCTTTGAAAAAATCATGGGTCTGCCAGATTTGGATCAACATCAAAATCTGTCCACTTCTCCCTGTGTGCCATGAGAAACATTACCTGAACATGTCATTAAATTCGATTGAGAAGCTATTTAGTTATTAGAGGAAATGTGTCAAACTGCCTAATCTCACAGTGTTAAGGAATCCTTTAAAATATTATCTGGATCAGCATACTGATTCGGATCACCAATAAAATCTTTCCACTACATCCACATCAATAAATGTCCACTTTTAGTTTATGAAATTGATGATGAAGTAAACCATTATGGTACAGCTGTACATTCTGCCAGTATTTCAGCCAGTATATGATAACTGTGAGCAAGATAACGCAAATCTCAACAGATTTTGATGACATTTTCAGAGAAGTTTGGTCCTGTGCACCAGGAAGAAATAATTTGTTTACCATATTAACATTATACAAAAGAGCTTTTTCAACTTTTTTGAGAATAACTTGGTGGAGATTTGTGCTCCCTGAGCACTTCTAGTTTTAAATCATTGATATAAACTATATGGTCGATTTTAAAATATAACACATAGCTTTAAAACTTAGAGCTGGGAGATTAATCATGTTTGAATAACAATTACAGTTTTGCCTCCAGCCTTATGAAAATGAAATCATTGCTAAGACAAGATAATAGTGCCCTATGATGTATGACACTTTTTTTAATTCCACATTTTATTTTATTTTTTTTCTTAAATGTGATTTATTTCATTTGAACTAATTGGACTTATTGCTTGTTTTTTACTGTTTAAAATAATAAAAATTGTTAAGTGTTTAAGCTCAATGAATGCATCTGACACAGATTTTGTGAAACTGAAGAGTGTCTAATGATTGTGATCTCAGTGTCTATGAGATTAAATGTGATTTTTATTATTTTTATTTTTTACCATCATCAAGCCACCCTTCTGCAAACAGCACATTGCTGAGCTTTAGGGTAAGTGTGTGCATACAGGAGTAAGAACCTCGACCTCTCTCTGAGACCAAACAGGTTATCCCCCCGCTCAAATCTCTCCTTTCTCCTGTATGTTTCCTCGGGGCTGAGTGAGACCACTGTGGGACGGGGGGCTTCTCTTTGTCTCCTCTCTCCTTTTATTTGCAGCCTGAGGCCCTGGGGTGGTGCTTTTTCACTGTGAACAGGCTGATGGACCAAGTTTTCCTTTTCAATCTGTTCCAAAACAAACAGCTCTGTATCAACAAAACTTGTGTGTGTGCACATTTTGGTGTGAATATTTGGCTTTTTGTGTTCACTCTGGGATCTCTGTTGTTTCAGCTGTTCAGATGCCTATATGTTTTTAAAGAGACTGATCATTTCCTTAGCCGTAGAGCTTTCTGTCCCGGTATGACTGAGATTTGGTTTGTGAACATCAGGACTTAAATGTATGAACACACACGCTTCAAGTTATACATTGTTAGCCGAGCAGCCTGAAGTTAATGATTAAATATAAACCAACACGAGTTCTTTCATGCTCTTTCTTTCTGTGGTTTAAAAAGAAATTCCCAGACTTAAAGAGGAATGTTTCATCTGTTAGTGTCTGTGTTCAGCGATAAATCAGTGCTGGTCAAACATCATAGTAAAGTGAATCTTTATGGATAAGGAGATCACACTCTATCAGGTGGAGCTGCAATACATCGACTGCCACAGAGTTACATGAAGTGTCTGCAAAGTGCTGATGTGTGCTGGGCCTGAACCATGTTATTGTGTTTGCTCCAGTACTCGCCTTTGGTTCTTGTCTTGTAGGCTGCTTGGACCCTTGATGTTGACTGCCTTAGTGTAGACCACCTGCTGTGGGCTTGCGAGGCCTCAATAACTACAATTACAAATATTTGGCCATTCTTTTAGCCCCAATCCATCATCATTCCAGTCCCTGATTTATAACTTCAGAGGGATCAACAGAATTAAATACATGGTAGTTCTGCAGACGGCACACGTGTAGATTAATAATATTTGATTGATCACTCTATCCATGGATGTATTGATTATACCTCCATAGTAACTATCTTTACAACCATATGGACATGAGGTCTCTCTTCAAAATGAAATGCCACATCTCAAGGGGCTTACCTTTTAATTAATTCATATTCAACAAAGACAAACATGGTGCTATACAGATAAAGATTTATTGATTGATTGAATCTATATTCAGCAGAGACAAATGTAGTGAGGACAGATTTATGATCTAGGCGTCCACGGGTTTGTCTCTGTCATAAATTCTTATTTTTAGTCCCTTTGTCTCTGCCTGGATGGATACATCTCTGGATGTATGTATCTGTATATACAAAAACATATTATATGTATTTGTATATATGCATATATGTGTATCTAAAATGAAGAGTGTGTCTTCAGCCTGCTCTGTTGTAAAGTGCCTTGAGATAACACCTGCTATGACCTGGTGCTTTACAAATAAAGATTGATTGATTGATTATGGAAAAAATATGTGGCACTTTTTAAGTAAAATATGCTGTCTCTTTATGTGCTAAAATCTGAATGGGGTCTTTTAACTTTTTTTAAAACTATCTGACAGAAACTGTGATTAACACTCAGGATGCAACAACATACTTTGAACGGTTCAGTACCTACTTTGGTTTTTGACTCAGATTTTGGTTTGGCTGGTTTTGACATTTTGGCCATTGGCCTTGGAGGCATTTTTACCACTATTTTAGAACAGTCAGGGGTTACTGAGAAGAAAGAGGTATTATTTTAATATCAAGATTTTTCTTTATTTTTTTATGCAAAAGATCCTTGGTGCATTATGATATGATTTAATATAAATGCATGAAAAAATAACTTTTCTAGCATGCATTTGACCCCTGGAGAACATCTGCTCTATCTATTTAATAATGCAGATGTATCAAACAAATTTGACCACAAAATATCTGTAATTATTGAAGTTTTTAGACAAATACTTTCTTTTCCTGATATTTCTAACCACATCATGATTACATTTCACATGTTTAACTGTCATGTTTATTCCTGTAAATTGTAGACAACTACAGCCCCTTTTGTAGATCTCCCCACAGCTTTTGCAGATTTTTTTTTTTTTTTTAAACAAAGGATCTTACAACTTAAGACACTCAGATTTCGGGTCTTTAGAGATCTTTGAAGAAATTTAAAATTTGAAACATGTGCTGCATTGTTTAGTTTGGTTTTTACTGCCTCCTTTTGAATTGTACCATGTGTGATATCACTAAAGCTTTATTCGGCAAGCTTCTGTCACAGCATGTGGGGCAGTATCCATTCTGTAAAATCCACATTGATAAATGAATCATCAAAGAGTGTGACAGTATTTTTCAATATCAATGATTTTAACATGGGTCTTAAAATTCTTGAGGTTTTTCTTTCTTTTCAAACAGGAGGAAGTCCTCCATTTTCAAAAATACCCGCCTACATGTGGACAAAGCCTGTAAGTCTATTGTGGAAGTCAGGATTAAGCTTTTGTGCTCTGAAGTAAACAAAAGGATAGAGAGAAGTTTCTGTCTATTGACTTCCTCTTTAAAACACAAACTTCCCACGCTCTCACACAGACACACACAGCACATGATGTCTTTTTACTCTGTTCTCTTCAGAGTGGTGACGTTAAGCTGATGGTAGATTCTGATTACCTTATGTCAAACCTGCGGCCCAAGGGTATCCATGTGAGTCTGTGTTTGTGTGTTTATGAGGTGATAGAAGTGCCTGCAAGTGTGCATGTGTTACTATTTGTTTCTGTTAGTAAGTTATGTATTTATGATTTTTTTTTGCATTTTCTTTTATATATATTTAGATCTAGAGATGTAGATTCATGTTCCTTTATGTGTCTGAGCGAATCTGTTCTGAATAGTAGACCAGTCAGCTCTATGGTCATCGGCCAGTTGAACACTGCTCGGCATCATAGAGTGGTGCAGGTCAGATCTGGTTTTGGGATGACATGCCAGGTCGGCACTTTGCCATTCATCGTTCCTGACGACCTGCCTGCACCACCAGCAACGTTAATGATGAAGTTTAAGGGTGTAAACCCTACGCCCCAAAGCTCCAGAGACAAGCAACACCAACCCCTTTGAGCTGCTGTATTTGGTGGCAGTGCCTCTGGAAGTCAGCTTACAGGTCTCCAGCTACCAAACCAACTTATAAGTATGTTTCAGTCAGGACTTGAACCGGCCGCTCTTCAGTTCCCATCCCAAGCCCTTACGGACTGAGCTACACAGGAATGAGTCCAAAAATGCGGAAGCGAGTTAGCATTAAGCACTTCCTTCTTTTAAAAAAAAGCCTTTTTCTTTTCTTACCTGGAAAAAATCTGGTATATGATGAACACATGCTTTATGCAATTATTAAAATGAATCTAATATGAAAACTGCTATCAAGAACTACAAAAATGTCTGGGACCCTTATACAATCACTTGATGTTTTTATTTAATTAACAATAACACACACATCATAGCCACCACAGCCTTTAGGACCAACTTGATAAGGTCATTTGATTAAGAGGAAATTCTCAATCAAGAGGCAACAATACAACATAATAACTGGGAAATATTGTAGCTGCTTCTGCGTAAAACCACCATGTTGTAGTTCCTTTGTAGCTTAATATCTTTTTACTCTTGCCGATTATGTTAAAGCATAACAAATCATGAAAAGTAGTTTAGTTTGTGAAGATTATAAAGATGAACTTAATGTGTACGTCTCATAATATTGTTTTCACAGACTCATTATCAGTGACACAATGAAAAATCCCTTTGAGTAAAGAGAACCAGTGCGATGCTAACTTCCACACTGGTCTACAAAAATTTCATTCCTGCACCACTCTATATATTCAACAACTATGAAGTCTTACTAGCATCTACTCCCTGCGAAGACTTGCTACCATGAGTCGATGGGCTTAAACTGACGATGAAACAATGGTAGGAGGTCACACTGGTAGGTCTATTCAGGGGTGTCAGTGGAGCAGGACGCTGCAGGCGCCCCAAACATGAGGAAAGAGAGAAGCCCTGATGCCTTTGACTTTTGTCTTGTAGATAGAGGTACTCAATCATGCAGAGAAGACATGATAAACACATATACAGGCATAGAAAACTCCAAACGCAGAACATGGGCTCTTTCAGATGTGGTTTTCAGCACCACAACCCCACACTTAGTGCACCATCATTTCTTGACTTTGTGGTGAAGCAGTTTTACATAAATAGGAGCAGGCTGTTGAGGAGATAACAGGATAAATGCTTAGACGTGTGTCTCTGTAAGTCCAGATGAATGTGTTGCTTATAAGTGCACCACTTGTGAATGTGCAGATAAATGTGGTCCTTTTTATTAAAAAATCAGGCGTTTTTGTGTGTTTATATCATTCAGAAAGTTATGTTACTCCTGAGCCCTCATGATGTGTGTGTCTGAGTGTGTTTGTGTATTATAGGTCCAAAAATCTCAGCTGAAAGTCAGCTGCTTTCAAATGTTACTAAATCTTCTGCATTCTTCAACAAACTCATGTGTCTGATGATTCAGATTCATCTTCCTGTGTGCCGTCCACTCTCCTGTCAACACTAAAATAAAGTGAAAACTGTGTCAGAGAGGATGGAGCCTGAAAACAATTGTTTAGGAGGAACGGGAGGAAGGAAGGAAAAACATTGAACCAGCTTAAGGAAGGAGGGTAAAGACAAAAATAGCTAATGACATGTTCAGTGGCCACGAGGACCAACCGCAGCAACATTTCATTTGATGCTGTAACATTTCAGTAAATGAACATCTCTCTTAGTACACTGCTTCTCTCAACCCAGTTAATAGGTGTCCCTTACCCAAGACAAGTGAGCTGTTACTTTGTGCCTTCTCCCTACGTGATGATATAATGTGCAAGTGTTACCTAAGCTTCCGTGCAGGGGTGTAAAGCTCTCCGGCTGAGAGGGCCTTTATATGGTTGATACACCATGCAGTGTTGCTCCTTTTCTGTTGCATTTGTGATTATCAGACATAAATTTTAAGAGGAAAGTAGGACAAATACCTTCTTAAAATATTACTAGTTGCAAGCAAAAAAGCGATAAACAGGAAGTGGCTTGTCGATGAACCACCCACAAAAGCAGAATGGATAATGGCTGTATGATATGAAGAGGCTGGCCTTTTCATTAAGACTTTGTTTTGATAAATTCAGTAAGTATTGGTCCGAATGGGTAAGATTTCTCAACAAAATATATGATAGCAGGTGGTTGGTAGATATTTTCATTTGGATAACTACATATGTAATTTTGTTTGTGCCTCTTGTCTTTTCGGATTGGTCTGCATGCAAATCAGAAATCAGGCCATCAGACTGTACAACTCCTCACTGAGGGGGAGGAGGAGTAACAGGAAGACTGAGGACAGGAGGGAGCAGTAGTCGCCAGTAGCCATATTTTTATTTTTTATTTCTATTTATTTTATATTTATTTGAATTTTTGTTTATATCTGTCTTGGTATATATCTTCCTCTCTACTTTTCAAACTGCTAATCTCCCTGAGGGAGTTTCCCAAAGGGATTAATAAAGTTCTATCTATTCTAATCTAAATGTTTTGTAAGGGTCCTGCTCTGGATACTCATTCTTTTGGAAGGTATGGTGGACCAATAATAACAATACTGGGACACTGGAGAAAACAACTCTGACCTACTGAAAAATGAACTGTATTGGACTACCCCTGATGACCTGTTTGTTTTTCGTTGTCTATTCCTTTGTTTTATTATTTAAAAGGAACAAAACAAAAACTTCAATAAAAGTAGTTTAAAAGTAAAAAAGGTGAAAGTATCTGAATGCTAATGCTAGCTCTGTGATAGCAGCTATCAACTGATCTAACATGTCTTGAGATGAAATACACTCACGGGCCACTTTATTTGGTACACCTTGCTAGTTGTGGTAAATTGACTTGAGCTTATTTACACTGTCATCTATCATTCACACCCGTTCACTCTCACATTCACATAGTTCTGAGTTGTCCAAGTTATCCATCAGTAACGGCTAACACATCCACGCCCCTCCCTACCCATTCACACACCACTAATACAGCAGTGGAAGCAACTTGAGGCAAACAGCCAGAGCTGGGCTTGAACCTGTAACCCGTAACCCCTCCAAGTACCAGGTTGGACCCTTTTGCCTTCAGAACATCCATAATTATTTTGTTATTTTGTTCATAAACTCTGGAAACTTTCCTCAGAGATTTTGGTCCATGTTGACATGACACCATCATGCATTTGCTGCAGATTTGTTGACTGCACATCCATGTTGCAAATCTCCTGTTCCACCACATCCCAAAGGTGCTCTATTGGACTGAGAACTGGTGACTGTGAATGCCATAAGAGTAAAGTGGACTTACTGTCATATTAAAAAAAACAGTTTGAGATCATTTTTAGCTTTGTGACATGATGTGTTTGCCTGCTGGGAGTAGGGGTGCACAATATTAGATTTTTCCTTATATTAATGTGCTGATATTTCCAAACTCAATATCTCAGATACTGACATAGATTTTGTTGTTTTTGTCAAGCACACAAATTCTTCACTTTACTAAAAGTGATCTGTTTCTTTTGTTTTTGCATATTTGTTAGAGGTGTTAAATATAAATTATTGTAAATGAGCAAAAAACAAACATTATGAAGACATGACCTGTAGATATTGACCACATTGTGCCAATATTATCCAGGCTTCTTGTACTACAAGCAGGAGCAGATGCTGCACTAAATTATTTTTTATGTATTTTGATGGTGAAAAAATTGATTTTGATTCTGATTTTGACCTTTTTAGAATCAGAACTGAATCGAATTGATACCTATTGGAAGTTTCCCGCCCCTCATATTTGTCATCTAAAATGTAAATTTGTTTTGCCTTGGGTGAAACTTTTGCTTCTGTAAGTTTGTTCTATAAAATTACAGCATTTTCTTAAATGTATATTTGTCACAGCAGGTGTACAAGTATTTTTCATTTTGGACATTTGTAACTCGTCTTGGTCCTGGTCAGACTGTTTAACAAAAATCCATAAGTGGCTATGTAATCGTGTATCACACATTGTAAGTTATGCTGCACTTCCCAGCTGCCATAGTTTTTCTTTCATGAGACAGACTTCTTCAGACTTTAGCCTTGTTAAAAAAGTCTGAATTTGGTAAACAATCAGCAAACACAAGTGCTTCTTTTATTCTGCCACAAAAGCTTTCTGTCCCACTCTGTAAACTGGTAATGCTTTGATTTTGTTAACAGTATTGTGTGAAATTAAACTGCAAATCTGAGCAGATGACAGCGTTGATTGTGCACAGGGAGACGAACGCACACAGCAGCTTATTTGTGACACAAATCAATGCAGCGCTGTCAGCTAAGGTGCTCTTTAAACTGTCTAATTTGTCCCTGATGCCGTGTTTTCAGCAGCACTCCGCCCTGCTCTCTTCATCAGATGAAGCCCCGTCGCCTCACTCAGTTATCTCATGGCACACATTTCACCACAAGAGCAACACTTCTCAACCCGGGCGCCAACACACACTCACCTACACGCTGACACATAGACACTGAAACACACACAGAGGAGCGACCATGATGGGATTGAACAGGAATGTGAGGCTTATCTTTGGCTGGCAGGAGAAAGACAAAGTGCACAACACACACTCACAAACACACGCACCCTCACACACACACACTGCTCAACTCTCTGCAGGAGTCACTAAAGTCTCAAAGCTCCTGAGCACTTCAACAGACTTATGGCTGTTATGACTCACTTAATGCTCAATAGCCGGCCTACTGGTGTGATGGATTCAAACACTGCACAGGCTTTTGTGTTCATGTTTATAAATGCACAATTAAAGATGCAGATGGATTTGCGTGCTTGATATTTGTATCATTTTTCTCATCCTGTATTCCAGCTTTAGAATGACAGAATATTGTTGTTACCTGAAAGAAATTTTCCTGGGATGCACCAATTCAGATATCAGTGTCAGGTATCACCTCCTGTACTGAGTAAAGGTGCCTCAAACAATCAAAAATATCTCATTATGGGCTAATATCTGTTTAAATATATAACCAGTCATTCAGACTTGATGGCTGTTGTCATCAACTACCTGACCTAAACATACTTGGGAGTTGGTTTAGAAGCTGGGAGGATGCAAGCCAATCTTCTGGGGAACTGGCGCTGGTTAAGGCAGTTGGTTTCACAGCTGAAAGGGGTTAGCGCCCTTGCCTCTAAAGCCTCGGAGCATAGGGGTTCGTACCCTAGTGCCCTTAATCTTCATTGCACGTAAACACCTATGAATGAAGTAGGGTTAACATGCTGGTGGTGCAGACAAGTCGTCAGCAATAATGAATGGTGAAGTGCCGACCCGGCATGTGCTCCCAAACTAGACCTGACTACATCCCCACCTTCAGTGTGTCAACAAATCAGCCACCCGCTCATCCACTAGTCCGCTATCCTCTTAAACAAACTGTGGTAGAATCCCCAAAACTTGTTTCCAGTTCTTTTAGTCATTTTTGCAGAGACTAACAGTGAGAGGCTTATCAGCTAAGCTTAATGTGCTACATATCCCCTCACAACATGCTGTCATTTGTGCATCTAAGATTCAGGTTGTGACATTATGAGTTATGCTGGCTCGGCAAAATATGTATTTGGAAAAGGCAGTACTTGATGTGTTTGAATGTCATCTCAAGAGATGAAAATGTAGTTTTTGGCTTAACCTTGAATAAATCATCTTGACTAGGGGTGAAAATTTCTATTTTAGATATATTGAATAATTTAGTAGTTGTATGATGTTGCTGTGTTTTAAAAAATAAGCATTTTTTATTATTGGACCATTTGCACTTTTTATCCTGTTGGACAGAATTTGTTTCTTTGCTCCGTCAATATAACCCACAAATAAACACGTTAGTAATAAATGAATTATGACATTGTGTAACTCAGTTGATCTTACTGTAGGCTACGGCTGGGCAGCAGGGATTTTTTTTTAGCTGAATGGCAATATTCAAACATTTTTTTCCTGATAAATCACTTTTAAGACATGGGTCAAATAAGTCTTATAACAGTTTTGATGCAGATGGATGAAAAAGCTTTAACTTTGAGCTGCAGTTGAAATTTTGCATTCATTGTATTGCACTTTGTTGGGCTGATGTGAAATGTGGAAAAGATTCTTCATGCTTAAGCTTTTTTTCACCTGTTTCAGAATGCTCAACAAAAAAAAAAACGTAATTGTGGTGGTCATCTGACATTTTGAACATGAATATTTAAGACACTATTTTTCATTTTACCGTCCAGCCCCCTCCTCTTCAGTAGCGTTAATCCCGTCTTTCTGTCCCTCCATGTTGGTGCTGCTGACAGGACTGTTGTTAGTGAACGGGGAACAGGACGGGCTGTTTTCCTTTTTATTTTATTTTTGTGGAGAGAAGGAAGGTGGGGAGGACCAAACACACTGTCAAGAGAATTACTGGGAATGATGGCTCAATTAATGCTGTTGTACTGCATCAACAACTATATCGATGTAAATGATACTGCCTAAACTATTCTTCTTTTAAAATATATCTGTTTTTCAAAAACATGGATTATCTCCCAGCCTTACTTTGGAGTATTTGTTACATTTCCGCGTAAGAGCATTTGTACTACCCTGTTCAGTGAACAATCAACTAATTGTTCTAACAAAACACAAACATGATGGGTATTAGTATCGACCACAAAAAACGTGATATAAATGCAGACATATTTCATAGTAAATGATGTATGCATGCATTTATGAGATCTTAACCATTACTGTAACAAAATAAAATTCATCTATTTACTGTCGCTGTTGTGTGTTTAAAACAACTAACTGCTACCGAGGACTACGAAATGGCCGGGGGACCCCAATGCAAGCATTTCTTATAATTTCTTAGTAAACAATAAAGCACACACCACAGCCACGGCTACGTTGGAGCTCCAAAGTAGCTGGCTAACAGTTTTCGCTCTCGTTCGCTCTTGTCGATTATGTCTCAGCTTAAAAAAATTGTGAAAGTTAAGTTTGTTTGTGAAGGTTATAATGGAGAACACAACGTGCAAGTTTCATGAACATTTGTTTGCCATGGACCATATTATCAGCAATGACTCAAGGACACAGTGAGAAATCTCAAATGCTTTAGTTTAGAGAACTGGCAGGAAAAATACAGGGTGGGCTGTAAGTTTCCATACATAGTAAAATGTATTATGTATATATTTTTTTTATGTTTCAGATACCCTAGAGGATGCATCAAACGCATCTTCTAGGGTATCTTTGGGTGCACTCAAAGGCCATGGTGTATCAGGTGAAGATACGAGACAGAAATCATCTCAAGAAAAATATCACCAACGCCATTACAAGCATAACTTCAACTGTGCTAATTCAAGTTCATCACCAGTGGAAAACACGTATTAATATGTGTTTTCGAAACAGTGGTAATCATATGATTCCCAACCAGGGTTATGTGTACCCCTAGGGGTACGCAAGCATGTTGCAGGGGGTACGTGGAAACATTTAATAATTTATTTCCAACTTGGAAGTACTAAGAAAAGCCTGTCAATAAAATGGTAAGTGTGTGCTACTAATAGTTTCCCTGGGGAGACAATAACCTGTGGCACAGGTTATTGTCTTTTACAGACACTTCTCGAGTGTTTGGTGCTCTGGTGTCGCTGTAAATGGGCAGGCGTCATTGAGTTATTTGCCAGGACCTCACCGCAAAAGAAGCACTGAGGCTGCAGTGGGTCTGGAGACGTAGAATTTAATCCATATATAAACCAGGTTGATTACATTCTACTTTTGAAGAATCATCAACACGTATGAGTGAGGGGGTACCCATGGCATAACAAAAAGGCTCAGGGGGTACACAAGACAAAAAAGGTTGGGAACCACTGATATAGAGCACATTACATAAATAAAAACGGTTGTCCAACATGAATGATTGATTATTTTTCCTATGTATGGAAACTTATGGCCCACCCTGTACAGCATGTCTGCACTGCTCTATTTTTTTAAGCAAAAATCATGTCAGAGTTAATGACATAGAAGTCGAGCTGCACCAAATACACAGAATAAAATTTTCATCTTTTGTTGAGGAAGAGAAGAAACGGCATGTTTGTGGACTCTCCAGCCGGCAGTGAGGCCAGTTTCCCATCATGATTATATTGTGATTTTGCAGCCGTGGTAATTGTAAGGTCAAAATCTAAAATTGTGACAGCCCTGTTATGAACATAAATATTCTCTATTGTGTCTTTGGCAGCCTGCAGTGCTGGATAACCTCCTGACCTCCATGAAGTTTGTCCTGCCACGGCATGGGCATCCTCCGGATCAACCTGGCTAACAGCAGGAACAAGGTAATCCATCATGGTTTCTTTATTACATTTCACCATCCTCTTTTATATCCTTATTTCCCTGTTCTCCTTTTCCCTCCGATAATCCATGCCAACAGTTTCCCTGCACTTCATGCTGATGTCCACTAGAGGGCAGCATCTCAGTACTGAAACGCCTTACTCCGAAACACCATGAGCAGCAATTTGTTTCCATCAGAGCACTCAAAAAGTCAGACATGGGTGGGGTTTTAATTGTGGGCTTCAATTTAATTTAAACTTGTCGTCAAAGTTATTAAAGCTCAAACTCTGTCCACCCACCCCTCACATCCTGCTGGAAAAAGACCAAAGAATTTCCTCCACTGAATGTCACTAAAGTGTGTATGTTTGTGTGTATCTGGTGTGTATCACTTGACTTGATAATTTGTTATGATTACTGTGTTGACAGTGCAGAGACAGACTCCTGAATTTTTCTGTCACACACTTTTTCCATCTTGCTCCAACTTCGTCCACATATCTGTCTCCTCTCTCCCTGCAGGTTCACGCTCATTCTGTCCTGTCGTGTGGGCGATGCTTTGACGAAGATCAGGTGCTGTTTCCTTTCATCAGCCACGCCCTGTCCTGCCTGTGGACCGACCAGGGCGTGAGGATGGCCGTGTCCAGAGGATACGAGTATGAGCTCAATGACTCTGCGCTGTAGTGAGTATTCTTAATGCAAACATTCATGCTGTGCTGAGGAGATGCAGGGGGCTAATTAGCCGGACCGACTGATGTCTGGCCCTGTGTTTGCTGTCACTAGGAGTTAGAGTCTGGAGAGAGGGCTGAGGAAAGGAGATGGACCCAGGAAAAGTGCATTTACATGTAGCTCTAAGACTACACCTTTATACATCTGTTTTTTCAACATACATATTGATAATGTGAACCTAAAACAAAGGTCTATAGCACTACACTGTCAGCCTTAAACTAAAATCACTTTATGGCTATTATAGGCTTTTAATGTGTGATTGTGCCATGTGTGTTGGATCAATTTGTGCGTATTTTGTTATTTTACTGAGTTTTTATGTGTCCTTTAAATGTTGTAACTTATCTGCATTATATATCGGGGTCTCAAACTCAACTTACTTGGGGGCCACTGGTGGTAGAGTCAGGGTGAAGCAAGGCTGCATTAAGTATTTCATTAAAAAAAAGTACAACAATGACTTTAGATTGTAGATAGTCATTATAATGATGTAGAGTCAACAGGTGCTTCTGTCTTAATTTTAAGGTTCAAATGTGTTTTGTGGCTCCAGACAGATTTATTTTTGATGGGAGTGGTGGGCAAAAATAGCTCTTTTGATTGAAAAAGACAACTCAGAACTTGCCAAAAATGATATAAAAGCCCAGGGCAAGTGCAAAAAGGTGCGTTTGAGAAAAAGATGCGGGCTGCACTAACACTAAACTTTGACATCAAGGAGTGGGCAACAAAATATCAGCCGTGAGTTTGAGACCCATGTTCTTGATCTTTTATCTACTGTAAAGTGCTGAGTCTCTGAAAAACGCTCTATAAAAAATGTCCTCCTCCGTATTATTATTTATATTCACAAAACCAGGATGAGACCCAGTGACTGAACATTTGACATAAAGCTTAAAAACTCAACAGTTTATCCTTGAGTCAGTGTTGAAATCTGTACAGAGCTTAAACTAAGGTCCTGACCTGTTTATCCTTCAGTCAGGCTCAGCAAATTATGAGCTAAAGCCCTCAAAGTTCTGAAAATATCTAACCTTGCAGTGCAGTTGGATCTGCCTGATTCATTGTAATCAGACAGATCCATCTTGCCAAGCTCCAATCTACAAAGACTGTTTTTGGCCCAAAGCGGCAGAGCCCAATCAGCGCTCTTTTTAAGCAGGAAGCGAGCAAGCAAGAAGAAAGCAGGAAGTGACTGCTTGGACAGACATTAGCATAAATGCTAACAGCTTCTGTAACAGTTTTATCAGATCTGTACTGCGTTTCTTTATCAAATGAAAAGAAAATAACACTGAAAACATTTCACCATTAAAAAAAAAATACTTTGACTCAACTTACACGTTTTTCTGAGTGTTTGTTTTACGCCACGGCAGTATTATCTGATTGGCCCATTAGGAATGTGATTGACAGACCGATTGTCCAGTCACCTGCTAGGTATGCTCCTGAAAGGTTCTGCCCATTCCTAGACACTTTATATGGGCTGTTGCCCAGATGGACTAGTGAAATATTTTGAAGGAGATATTACACCCACAACTACGGGATGAGCATGAGGCTCCACCACCTTAACCAGTGACCTTCAAAACCTTTCTTGATCTTGAGTCAATGTGGACATTTGAGTAAACTGGAACAAAATCCCTCAACGGTTTCTGGAGTTACTGCACTTAAAAACAAGTGATGGACATGAGACCTAACAATTTTGACCTGTAACTGTTGACATAGAACCACTTCATCCTTGAATTAATGGACATTTGTGCAAAGTTTGAACTAAAGTCCTCACAGTTTTTAGAGGAAATCATGCTTACGAGCAAAGCATGAACATATGAACCAGTTACTCTTGATCTATAAACTAAATGAAGCACTTCCCCCTTGAGTCAGATATAAAGCACAGATTGGGCTCAACACAAGAGCCAATGAACTTGACCGATGAAATTTGACCTGCAAACTCTAACAAGCCCTTCCTGAAGCTTGTGTGGACATTTGTCCAAAGTTTAAACAAAACCCATTTTATCATTTTTTTTTTTTATAAACAAAGACCAATCATGCTGTTAAAGACTTTTTCAATACTGTCTCTGGTTGACTTCTAGTGATTGTAACTACCATACAGTCCCAAAATATGTGATGGTGATTTTCTTTGGAATTTTCTTTCGAACCTGGACGAGCAGAAGCATATATAGGATGTGTCTGGTTGCTTACCACACCACCAAACCAGCACCCTTAGGACTTGTTTTAAAACAAAGTGTTCTTGAGCTATTCTGTTTCAAAAATGGTCAGCATGACAGGACAACCCAAACACCCACAACACAATAAAACTTAAAACATGGAGGGTCATTGACAAATGTGAAGAATAAGGATGAGTAAAACAAAAAGGGAGCGCTGAGTGGATGGCGTGTGTGATTCAGAAGTGAGGCAGAGCTGAAACCACCAGGAGGCCGTCTGTTCTCATCCTCTACCCCGATGAGAGGCCTGGACTGTGGGTTATCTACACCGACAGGCCCCCTGGTTCCCACTGAGAGCCACCGAGCGTCACCTCCACCTCCTCTCTGCTCACACACATTGACTCTGACAGACTCACGAGCTCACGCACACACTCAGCACACATCCAGCTGTGTTTCTGCTCCTGTGTGGACCTTTGTTGATTGGAGCTCTCCCAGGATCTTACTTTAATAAGGGAAGGGAAATTCCTCATAAATAACACTCAGGCTTAAATTTTTCTTCTTATCAGTCACATCATACTTATTAAAAAAACATCTGCTGAAATCAGCCCCATTCCTTTTTTCACTGAGGGCCACATACAACAAAAAAAAGATTAGGATGACTGAGCCACTGAAGTTTTACCTGCCTTTAGTGTATTTTAGTTAGTAAACCAACCCAGTGTAGGAAATATATGCTAAATTATTGGAAAACAGCCTACATTAAAGCTGTCTATTAATGAAACAATCAGTCATTGTTAAAGATTTTGAGGCAGCCTGTCAGATTTCAAGGGGCCCTGGTTAACCTTTGCTACCACTGGATGGGCCCCTGGTCCTGATCGGAGTGACCAGAGAGCATAGAGATGTTGACTAGCCTGACACACTCGTTCCCTCAATCACATTGTAAGGGCCAATCTGATGATGTGTTGGGCAGGCGCTACTGCTGCAGTGTAAACACTCACCAAAACATGTCCCAAGTTGATGGAGAGAAAATATCCTTTCTAATGAGAAACGTTTTCCGTGTTGTATGTTTTTTGTTGTTATTGTTGTTTTTATGCTATGGAAGCTGTTAGCGTCTATGTTAATCTTTGAACAGTCACTGCCTGCTGTTGTCTTGCTGGTAGCTTCCCCCTTTTCCTGCTCTAGAGGGACACTAATACCCCTTTCAGACTGGCCAAAAAACCCGTGTAAATCCCCCAACAATCAGCTCCTGTCTGCAGTTTGAAAGGGTCTAATCGGCATTTCGACCCAGGTTGACTTACCCTGCAAGCGACATGGGTTTTTATCAGCTCGTCTCCGACCGGCTTCAGTATGAACATCACACCCGGGTCAAGCTGCTAAGTTACGGATGACGTCGGCGTTACGTGCTCATGGCATAACATCGCGCCCGTCCCCTCTGTCTTTGACTTACGTGACTCTTTGCCATCTCAGCAACAAATTCCATCCGCCTTTGCATCATCAGCGCCGAGTTTGTGCATTTTTAAAGAGGGACAAAAGTACAAAGTACGGCGTCCATGCTCTTTTCCGTTGTTTACGTGGTCGTGTTTTGTCGCGCCGACTTGCGGGTTAACCAGTGTTGAAAAAACCAGCGTTGACCCGCGGATTTTAGTGTAAAAGCGGTATAAGTTGGCCGTGCCATTACGGGCCGAGCACAATAACTCAGTGTTAATTTTGACAGCACTTTTTAATTTAGTTTTAGTCTTTTACCCAAAATACCTTTCAGTTTTAGTCATAATTTAGTCATCTAAATTGTTTTAATTTTAGTCTAGTTTTAGTTGATGAAATTTCACATTTTAGTCGACGAAATCTACTGTAAATTTAGTCAACTAAAATATGAAGTGTAAAGTGTATGGCATTTTTTATGTTTCCTTGAATTTCTGAAGTCATGTTTTACACTTGGATAAAATGAAACATCTAATAACCCTTTACTGAATGCTAGTAAAGTTTGAATGTATAAATGAACAGAAACAAATTTAACTTTGTGTGAAATGCAGTCACCTTTATTTAGGCTACCAGGCAGAGCATCTCAGTTACAATACCAGAACTGACAACAAACAGTGAACCTGCTCTACATGAATATATCAATTCATAAAGAGAGTAGCTCTGATTGGATCACTCCACAACTTATCCCACCACCACCAAGCTAAGGCAGTTGTGATTGGATGTTCCTCTCAACTCATCCAACCTTTGCACACAACCGAAGTAGCTGTGATTGGATATATTCCTAACTTGTTTCTACTTTCTACATGACCAAATTAGGTCTGATTGGATTAAGTCTCTGTCAAACATTTTAGTCTAGTTTTTATCTGTTGATGAAAATGTCAGTTAATTTAGTTTTAATTTTTTTTCCATGTGCACTTGTTTTTAGTAGTTACTGTCTAGTTTTTGTCAGGGGAAAAAAAGTTGACGAAAAATAAGATGAAAATAATCAGTCAACAAAATTAACACTGCGACAACTGTAGATTTTAGCTTGGTAAGATGGATCTGCCTGATTACAGAAACTGAATCAGGCTGATGTAGCTGCACTGCTTGGTTGGATGTTGACAGCTCATCTCTAATTTCAGTCTCTAAACAGTAGCAAACTCTGTTGGGGTGTTGGCGCTTGAAGCTGACAAGCACGATAATCTTTGTGAAGAAGTGTTTCCGATGGTGAAGGTATCAAAACCAATGCAGACAATACCTGCTACTCTTCAAGGCCAGTTTGTTAAAATCCATCAGCCAAGCACAAACTTTTTTACCTCTGCCAAGGAAGTTATGTTTTTGCCAGCGTATGTTTATCTATCTATTTGTTTGCAAGATTATGCAAAAACTACTGGCTGGATTTTGCTGAAATTTTCAGGAGATGTTGGTAATGGCCCAACCTAAAATTGATTAGATTTTGGTGGTGATCCAGATAACCACCATTAGTGAACGGTCGTTTATTTAACTAATAATGATATCAACATAATTCTGAGTGCTAGGTGTGGGTTTTCAGGGTCAGGGAATCATATAATGATGGTAACTTTATCATGGAACTATTGCTTATAGATGTAACAGCAATATGTGAGCTACTTTGGTGGAAGTTTGTGCACCCCAAGTGATTTCTACTTTTTAAAAGGGTGGGCCAAAGTTGGCACCTGGTCCATAGTTTGCACACCTCTGCAATATACATTTAAAAATACTCCCTTGTTACTCTTTCTTACAATTTTTCCCATGTCCTGCAACTTTGAGTTTTCTCTGCTTTTGACATTGTTAGAATGAGCTTGGGAAGCAGAAGAACATGACATTTTTT
The DNA here is from genome assembly GCA_037902135.1 of Cetoscarus ocellatus. Classification (NCBI taxonomy): domain Eukaryota; kingdom Metazoa; phylum Chordata; class Actinopteri; order Labriformes; family Labridae; genus Cetoscarus; species Cetoscarus ocellatus. The sequence continues at coordinate 271,261 of JBAMNC010001245.1, forward strand.
ACTAAACACTCAGTTAATGGAGTAATGCTCTATGCCTCTTTACAGAAAATGCCCCTAAATGCTCTGTTTTTCACTTCCTGGGGTTTATTATGCAATAGTTATACAGCCTCCACCCACAAGTGTGTTCACTGCTCATCACAGGCAGACACCACGACTGTTTCAACAGTCCACTGCACAGCCTGTTACACACCCCCCCAAACAGACATTGTTTAGTCAGCCAATCAGTGCGTCCATAGTGTTCTGTAGCCTCATACTAGATACAGAAAGGATGTTTTTCCTCCACTTCATACAAGTTTTGGCAAGAGTTTGTTCTATGAAGTGGCTCACGTTTTGTATTTTACAGTAGTGCCTGCCTACAACATTATCTGACTGGCTTGTACTGAATGTGTCAGTTTGAACGATCGTCCAATCATCTGCCAGATTTACTTTTAAAGGTTCTGCCCATTCCCAGGCCCTTTCTTTGGGCTGTTGCCTGATGGACTATTGAAATATATTGAATGGTCCATCTTTAGGTCGATGTACTTTCTGCCAATGTTACAGTCAATGTATGTGATATATTTGGACAATATGTATGTCCAAAATGTCGGCTGTTCTGTCATACCTGCTGATACCAACAGTTAGCTAGCTTTTCAGGCAATTACCTGCAAATATTTTATATTTTTCAAGTAGTGCTGTGCATCCCTTATTTTAGTACATTACTAATGAAGTACTTTTGTACTTGAGTAAAATCAAAGTAACTGTACTTTTCCTTGGGTACATATTTGTGACGCACATAAGGAGACTTGATTACTCTGTCTGTTTTAATAATGACTCTGTGTTTGAAAGCTTTGCCTCAGAGTGTTATTATGGTAAACCTCAGAGTGAATATTAATTTATTTTCTATTCATCATGATGAACAGCTGCTCCCTCTGGGGCCTCAGTCTTATCACTACACACCCAACTCTCAGCCTGGCAGCCTACACGACCTCGACACATTGGACTGATTTTCACACCCAAAACTGAGACCTGACTTTTTTCTCTTTTGATCTTAAGTCTGTCTGCAGGTTCCTAACACATTTTTCTGTTTTATTTTCTTTTTCTTCATTTCTCCCCCCATCTTTGCCACCCCCCTTCCCTTCTTTTCCTCACTTGTAGTTTCTTTGAGAACATGACCCGCATCACGTCTCCAGACTACGTGCCCACGGAGACGGATGTTCTGCGAGTACGACTGAGGACAACGGGCGTGATAGAGACCCAGTTCAAAGTCGACCACCTCATTTTCAGGTACTCACACTTCACATGACTTTTATGAAGACTTAACATCTCAGAATGAGGATGTATGTGATCACTGACGGCAGCCAAGCTGCTGCCGTCAGCTTGGCTCTCGACTGTCACACCAACTTAGTTCACTTCTGTGGCCGTGACACCCTTATCTCTGTCCACAGGGCGTGATAGTCCTGAGATGTGTGATGGAGATTTACATCTTCATTCAATAAGTCAATAAGGCACCTATCAGCTGTCTTTACGGTCGTCTTCAGACCGCGCACACACTCATCTAAAGGTGTCATGGTCGCTGTTATCAGTGGAGCAGCAGAGGGCAGGTATCTGAGCGCTGGAGGCTGATGTCAGATCAACTTATTCATCTCTGATCAATGAGTCTCTGTCACATAATACCAACTTCTTTATCATCGTCCAGTGGCTCAGCTCATTTCCTGAAGCTGCTGATGGCCGGGACTGCTTGATGGATGTTAATGAATGTTATTTCTCTGCAGCTCGACTGATGCACAACAAACCAACATCAAGAGAGCTCATAAAATAAAACACTAAATGTGCTTAATGCCAAAAATACTGCCACTCATATTAACAAATTTGAAAATTGTCACCAAAATAGTCTGATTTTTAAGTTATACTTTAAGATCCAGTGCATAAAGATATGCTCTATAAGCAAAAAATATGACAGAAGATTGTGTCATATTATAATAGAGATGGGAATCAAAGACCAACTCCAGTTGAGAAGCGATAACAACTCTTTGTTAAACAATTCCCTTATAAATTCCTCCCACTTTGTTCACCATGTCTAGTAAATCAAGGACATCACACTTTTATTAGAGACAGTCAGCAGAAATGACAATAAAGTCAAATATGTAATCACAGCAGAGGGAGCAGAAGTGGTCAAAACTGTGGCTGAATTTCTGGCAAAAAAAGATTCACTATACAACTTTTAGTGGGTGGAGACACCAGAAACTTACAGAAGCATTAATTTATGCAGCACAGCATTGATTATCAAGAGTGACCTGTTTGGCATTGTTGCCACCGTAAACTTGAACAGGCCAGCTTTAGGCCACAGAAAATCCAGATGACTTGATTAAGGAATGGTTAAAGATTCAGGCCAATCAGCAGAATCTGTAAAGGCACTGGTGTCAATAAAAACATAACAATTCCAATCCCTAGTTAATGAACACCTGGATAATTATTGGTTAAGAAAAAAAAATGCTCCTTATATAGAATTAGGTTTCAAATAGGTTAACCATGACGCTGTATCACCATATTGTCTCATCCCTAAGTTAATCAAGTCACAGTTAACTAGTCCTTAACGCTCTTTAACACTGCATTCTTCCGTGGTCAGAAAAATGGATCAGAACCTTATTTTTGGTGCTGCACAACCTGCACAAACTGAACAAAGTGACACCTGGTGTCCCAGCTTCATCTGAAGTCTGACTGTGCTGTGATATCTGTACTACTGCTAAGGGGCAAGTGGACGTTATGTCCACACCTGAAACAAGTCAGCAAGGGCAGAAGGAGTATTTCAACATGAAGTTAATGTAGTGTCATACTGAAAACATTTATCTTTTCCAAGGAAGACCTTGGAAAGCCTCATGAAGAGTAAGAGTTTACAAGAGTGTCCTGGTCAAGATGATCAGCAGAACAAGAGAGAGGAATAAAACAATTGCAATAAAACGTACAAACCAATAACTTGGAACATTTTTTCTTGATTTGAAAATACTATGAGAAATAACAAAACAAAACAACAAAGCTATGTACAAACTGGCCAGCATTTTCGCAAAGTCAAATTCATGACTAATACCCCATTCACATCCAAATACAGCAAGACCTCTCAGACACAAATCAAATATTACATTTTATAATACAGTGTGGTACAATAACATGAAATTTGAAAGAAATAATAATAAGAAAACTCACTGAAAGTCAATAATGAAAATTGAATTAGGGGTATCCATTCTCCTTCCATTATCCATACTGCTTACCCCTTCCCTGGAGCCTATCCCAGCTGACATTGGGCGGGGTACATCCTGGACTGATTGCCAGCTAATCGCAGGGCCACATAAAGAGACAGACAACCATTCATGTTAACACTCAGTCCTACAAGCAATTTGGAGTCACCGATCAACCTGATGAGCATGTTTTTGGTCTGTGAGAGGAAGCCAAAATGCCTGAAGAGAACCCACTCGTGCACGGGGAGAACATGCAAACTCCACACCGAAAAAGCCTAGCCTGACACGAGGGTTGAACCAGCAACCTTCTTGCTGGGAGGCACATGCACTACATGCTACCATGCTGCCAGTGCACGTATCCTCTAATGCCTTTAATGAGCTTTTAAAAGGAACTCTTGTGACTGGGAAACAGTGAAGCTGCAGCTTTCAGCACTTTTCTTTGCACTTAAGTATTTTTTTCCCAGAGTCTGCAATATTTTAACTTTTACTTTTGAGGAATGCATTTTCATTTAATAAATTAGTAATGTATCATTTTTAGTAATGAAAAAAAGAAATTTCTCTGTCTTTTTAAAACACCTTACATTACAGGAGAATCCAGACTAGGGAGGGGAATTAAAATGATTTTTTTGATACCGATACCATTATCAATTCTGCTTATTGATCCAATTCTTTAATGATTCATTTATCAATTCCTTATGCTGTTCTTTGTGGGTTAAGTTAGCTTACACAGACTTTCATTGTCAACAATGTCAAGCTCATGATACTTCTGAAATTCAATGCTGTACTACATATATGAAAAGTTCTGAAATTTTATGCTAAAAAAACTGTATTTGTCAGAAATGAAACCACAGGTTGAGCCACTTGTATTCTCTGTCTGCTGTGATCACATTTTGACTTCTTGATTATCACTGCTGACTGCCTCTGATGAGAGTGTGATGCATTTGATTTGCAAGACATACAGGACAAGTGGAAGGAGTTGATAATAGTGATGCACAATATAAAAAAATCCCACTGATACTGATACTGATACCGATAAGTTCATATTTTTTTATGTAATATAATCTTTATGCATGTTGAAATCTTGATCCAACCACTGAGCCGTTGAGCTAAGCTTGCTGACCGGACTAACGTCAGATGTCCATATGTCTGTAGTAAAACTTGTGTGTAGTCTGCTCTGGCTATGTGTTATGTTATCAAGTTATGGATGTGTGTGGCAACGATACCATAGAGGGCATGGAGGGATACATCCAAGAAGAAGCGACGGCTTGGGAGGGTGTAACGTGGCTCCAAATGTGCTATTAACTTGTGAAAACCCGGGCTCTCACTGACAGAAAAGGGCTGGTCATCGAGCGCTGTGAACTCCATCACTTTGTCGTTAATGGCTTTAGCCTTTTCACTGTCTTTTAAAAAGTTCTTACAGTTTTCAAACGCCTGTTGAATAGGGACATCCATGCTCCGTGTTGTTGTTTTTAGCGTTAGCACGCTAGCTGCTACCGCGGCTGCTTAGTCTTCTTTCAATACCGCTTCACCTTGATGACGACTTTTCAGGTGAGCAATAAGATCTGTTGTGTTAAAACTTGAAGTCCTCTTTCCTCTCAGAATTCTCGCCAAACAGGTTGTGTAAACAGCAATGCTGTTTTTATTTTCTGAGAAAAACAGCCACACTGGTGAAGCCATGTTCACTTTTGGTCTGGCAGAGATGGGGGCAGGCTTGGGTCCTTCTAGTAAGACGCTATAGATGACGTAACCAGTGTGACATGGCTTGTTTTGGGGCTACGGGGCCTGCAAACAATTTTACCCAATTTCATTAATTTATCGGATCTTTTTATCAGATAAAATGTACATATCGGGCCAATAAAATGATGTTATTTTCCCCCAAACTGGCCGATATTATATCGGTCCGATAAATATCGTGCATCCCTAGTTGATAACCAAAAAGACTAATGTTATTGATTCCTTGAGTGAATTGTTGTCAATCCTCAACTGGTGTTGGTTTTCGATCCCCATCCCTAATCCAGACAGACCTTTAGTGTTGTTAGATAATCTGGCATTGCTAACTTTGAGCATAAGGGTGAAGTGAGGCCCTCCGTCTGCATGTGCCTCCCTTCAGAGGTCAGTTTAGGTGTGCATATAACTCAGCATGAGGGATTGTGGGTGATTTTCCACTGTTTGGTTTTAATTAAAGGGTAATGTGCAGCACGAGGTTAACGAGGGTCCTTTCAGCATTACGCACACAAACCGTGGTGTCTCTTTGTATCCATCATATCAAGAAAATCAGATTCCCTTCGTCCTTTTTCTTAATAATGTCTACCTGTGGAGACACAATAAAAACAACCTGTCCTTCCTCTGCGCTCCACATCACATCTCACACAGAATTATGACAATAAAACACATGAGCTCAGTTTTTCATAAGGTCTCTGTTTAGCATATAAACATCGTGGAGCAAGTCAGTCTGTCAGCAGATGACTTCAGTCTGGGGTATTGTGTCACATCTAAATGCTTCTTGTACGTCTCCATATGCAGAAGAGTTGTGTGTTTTGCGTCAAACAGCGTGAACACATTTGATTTGAGGCGTTTCAAAAACAAACCCTCATTATAAGCATATATGTGTGGCTCTGTGCAGATAAACATTTCCCTCACAGTCTCTCTGCCTGCGTCACTCTTAAGTCACTGCCTGTTTTTACTTTTTAATTGTTTCTGTGTGTGTTATTTTTCTGAAAGACACTGATGGGACGTCATCAAGTGTCAGATTTAAGAGAGGGGAGACGGAGTCCCAGGTGGTGCTGCAGGATGAAGCCCTGCCAGCATCTTTTGTCTGCAGGAATTCTGAATCATAATTGGATTTGGATAAATGACACCAGGCACCTTGAGACTGTGTGTGTGTTCATGTGTGTGTGCATGTTGGTTCATGTTTTTTAGTTTGCGAGATCAGGCCTTTGAGGTCGATTATGAGATTTGCATGATTTGATGTCACGACTTAAAACTTGGCGACAAAATGATATTAAGGGGGCTTTAGAAGAGCTGTGCTGAGAATAAGAACATTATTAGAGTTTTTATGGACAAAGACAGAATCCATTTGATGAATAAACAAAAAAACAAGAGACAGTGGTATTGTTATTTAAATCTTAACCAAACAATACCACATTTAAAGAGCAATTTTCAGGTTGGAGACAGCTGTGAATCAGTTTGTTGGAGAAGAATTCATACTTTTTGTCATCTTAATAGGTTTGCTTTTATTCTGCATTGAAGACAGACAGTGATGATAATTAAATGTGCCTTGATCAACCAAAAGCCAATCATTATTGCCTGATATCTTAAATACTTGATTATTTGATCAAAATTTAATGCTGTAGTCATCGAAACAATCACCTAGGGCTGTTCAATAATGGAAAAAATTTGATCAGGATTATTTTGTTTGAAATTGATAAAACAGTTTTTAAGAATAAATACTTGTTGATTTTATAACATCTGTGCAAAAATTTTAAATGGTCAAATAAATATTTGTATATATCTTTTTATCTGTTTTACTAAACTGCTACTGGAATCCTAATTTCCTTGAGGAACTTTTCCAAGGGATTGATGAAGTCTAATCTAATCTAATCTCTCAATCATAATACATTGAAATGCAGCCACAGTTGAGGAACAACTTCTGCAAACTAACTGCATCATTTTTGAAAGAGTTGGACATTTACTATTAAAGGACTGAAAGCTGAAGAGCGATATGATCCAGACAAAATTATATTTTATAACTAAATCTATAAAATAAAGATATGTAATCACTTTTTAGTCTGCCGATTGTAAAATGAATGAAAAACTGTTTGTCACATCTTAGCAGAGGTGGTTTTAAAGGGATATTTCAGGTTTTTTGAAGTGGGCTTGTGTGAGGTACATGGCATGAGCCTGAACGTGTGCCACTGTGTCACAGCTCAGTTTCTCTCTCTGTTCAGAAAAACTCAGGACACACACTAAAGCTATACATTGCTGTACATGTGCCAAACTCTCTGTATATTTTAAAAGAATTGTAGGAGAAAAGCCACAAAAAATGTGGGGTACATCACACGCTACAAATAGTTTGTGTTTGTGTTGTTAATTTTCCACGACCAAGCTGCTTTGTGTAGGCACTATTTTGAGACACGGCACACCCTATGTGTCATTCCACCTGCAGCACAAGGATCACACTACCATCTTTCTTAAATTTTGCCAAATATACAAATAGTACTTCATCCCAAATAAAGATTATCTAAATGTACAAATGTTAAATATCCTGCTGATCAGGCACAGTCATGTTGACCAAGAGCTCAGTTTACCCACAACAGTGAACACACCGTGTGCTATCATGAAGTAAACTTATCATTGAAACTGTGGTTGTTTTCCTCTTGTGAAGCAAATTAGTCATTGCTGCTGGCAGAAGCACGCGTAGGCTGTGCCGTGTCTCAAAATAATGTTCAATCACAGCAGCTTGGTAGTTGAGAAATAAGCCAATGTAAACAAATTGTTCGTAGTGTGTGATGCCCCCATGCTGTTTTTGTGATAACTAAGATGTCAGATGTAGTTTTTTGTCATGTTTAGTTTTTTATTTGCATTCCTAAACAGAAAAAATAGTGTCAGTGTTGAATGTTATGCTTGACTAATTTCTGACTTCTCGGAGAAGCCCAGTGAGTGGATCAAATTTGGGCATGAAAAGGTAAATTTAGTTTAAAAGTCCTCATTCCTGCTCAAAATAACATTTTTAGTTAGTTTTTTTAAAGGGACAATGTGTAGTTTTTTAAGTAATTACGAACTAAAAACAATGTCTACAGTCAAATACATGTATGTCCTCATTTGTGTCAAATTGTCTCTGCTAACAATCTGACTTGTGGTCATGAGTGAAGAATTTCTTACCTGTTTTTCCATAGAACGGGTAAGTCCTGTAGAGGCTGCAATGTCCTTCCAGTCTATAAAAACTATGAACAGCTGAGAGGGACATAAAGCTCTACATAAGACTACTGGCTAATGCTAAATGTGTTTTCGCTCAGAGCCAGCGTGACTGAAACAGAGAAGGAGCACGACGAGACGCGCTTGTCACTGCCCCGGCAAATTTGCAAAGCCTAACAAATGATTCAATGCAGTTTTCAGATTGTCTGAAATAATGTACCTCTCCACCAGAAAGAAAACGTAAAGAAGTGTTGGACGACATGTTGACACAGCCTCTGGGCTCATACCAGCTACCGTAGAGTTCAGCGGTTGCAACATACATTTGAAGAAGCGATGTGCTAGAGAGCACTGTTCGTTTAACTGCAAAATACAGCTTCACCAGTAGACTGAGAACAAACTACACAGTGTGGCTTTAACAAGTTTCTAAAAAAAGGGTTCTCGTTTTTATGAAAGGTGGTCTAATAAATGTGTTAAGAACTTTATATAATTAAATTAACAAGCAAAATATTAATACAGGCCTGAACAAACATGGACCACCTCATAAAATGATCTTATTCACACTATAAAGGTTCTCTTCCTACCTGACATGCAGGCACAAATGTGATAATTACAACCTTTAGTCTCTCATAAATCCCCTTCTTCTTCATTCTGATGCTCAATTTGACCTTCAGCACATCTTCTCAACCATATTTACATGCCTGGAGGCACTGAGTGGCTGCAATATGATTGACCGATTAGCCATATGTGTTTAAAAGCAGATAAACAGATATACCTAATGAAGTGGCCGATGTGTATGTATACATATTTTTTTCTCTTTCCAAGGTCATAGCACCTCTCCTTTCCCATGCAAACACCTGTGATAGTATTTTTTTTTGAGAAGTGAGGTAGACTTGCTTCATATTTAAGTGGATAAGGTACAATTTGCAAAAAGTCAATCAAACAAAAACTAGAAAGTCAAGGTGCCGTATTTTAGCAGTAATATCAATGTGCACTGAGAGCAGATGTTGTGGGGAGCAGCAGAGGTGCTGCAGACACAAAGAAATCTCCTCTGATTTGGTCTCATTTTGTAAATATTGAGGCTGCACCTGTAGCTAAGGCAACATGAAACTGTCCCAGTCATTGTTTTATACTCAAGCTTATTCATCTGAGACAACATCTGCTGCTCCCTGCACTCCAGTTTTTATTTAAGATTTTTTTCATGTTGAACTTTGATGATTTAGACCAGTGGTTCTCGACTGGTCTGGCGCCGTGACCTGTCATCAGCCCTTCATGACAAACTGACCCGCATTAAAGAAAATTTTCAACTTAGCAAATTTATTTAATGAAACAATCGTGCAGTTTGTACCTGACATACACAAAATCACCGTATGTCAACACAAAAAAAAGTTTAAACCAGAATGACCAGCAGGGGGTGATGCTTGAGGGGGAAATATTCCCTTTTACACTTAATTAGCTGCATTTTAATTGCAACCTAAAAGTGCATCTTATGACACAAGGTTTCAAGACTATAAATGTTTGATAACCCTGCATCAGTGGATTAATACTGAACATCTCTGTATTAATAATATTTAAAAGTGTTTTATCAGTACCATTAAATAAGCCATTGATCATGAGGCTGTTACACAAAGCACTTCAGTAACTTCAGCCTCTTTTTAACAGACTCAGTGCTTTCATGGTACTGAGAAGTTGTTTCAGAAAGACTTAAAAACATGTAACTTTAGCTGAGGACCCAATCATTAAATATATAACAAAACACTGTATAATAAAACAGATGTCAAGTAGCATTACAGGACATTATCACCAATAGACTGCACTCCACTGCGTAAAAAGTCCCCTTCAAAATAAAAGCACAGGATTTTTTCCTAACCTTTCTTTTTTCCCCAGGCAAAGGTTGCGACCCACCAGTTGAGAATCATTGATTTAGACCTTGCTTGAAACCAATTACAGTTTTCTATTAAACAAAATTACCTGCAAACGTTATTGTTTTAAATTAAGGTTTTATTATGAGGCACTCCTTCGTGTCTCACATATTCTCCTATGAGCACTTACTTTAAGATTGCTGTGGGTTTGATTGGAATTGTGAGGCTGAAACAAATAATTCTTTCATCTGTATTTTAAGGAAATCAAAAGAAAGAAAGAAACTTGTTGAATCAGTCTGTTCATCATATCAGTCTTTGATTGTATTAATTTCCCTCTGAATTTTGTGAACTCTTTGTTAGAGAGTCACACAAATGTTTAATCCTTGATGAATTAGCTCCATCTCATCATTATATGGTTACACTAAATGAGCCAGTGGAGGGATTATAGTCTTTCATCAAGTCATTATCATATCAGTGTGTGTGTTTGTATGCATGCAAATGAGAAGTGTGTGTGCAGGAGCTTGAAGTCTGCAAACTTTACCCTCAGACGGCCGACTTTGCATACAGATGCCCTGTTTGACCGCTGACCCCTATTTGTAATAAGGATCAGGGTTTTTCTCCTGCATCGTTAAATTTAAGAGCTCTGATAATTACAGTGAGAACATGGAAGATAACGCTGAACAGGCGAGCAGGTTGGAGAGTGTGATAAAAACTAAACCAAGGTCTTCTGGATAAAAACTGTAGTCCTTTATGATGAAAACGTGAACATGTAATATTCAAAGAATATTGAAGTAATAAGTCTATGTGTCCTAGATCAGGAGACAGTGGCTCTGTGGTTGTCTTTAGGCTGGTAAGCCACAGGTTTGATTTCTCCAACCCTCATCTTACACTTCAACACATATGAACAAATACTGATAAAAATTAAATCGATTTCCGTCACACCCTTTGGATAAGAATCCCACATTTCAGAGTTTATCTCAGACTTCTTCTGCAAAGGGGCCAGAACAGCAACCCAGACAGTTAAGGCAATGAAAAGTGATGCAATTAGGAATGTAACAGTTACCGGTACAATGATAAACCATGGAAAAATTCCCGACGGTTAGCAGTACCCTTTACTGTTTTAAACACTGATAAAACCGTGATTGATTGCCTCACTTGGTCAATAATACCCCTTTCAGACTGGCCAAAAAACCTGTGTAAATCCTCCAACAATCAGCTCCTGTCCGCAGTTTGAAAGGGTCTACTCGGCATTTCGACCTGGGTCGACTTACCCTGCAAGCGACATGGGTTTTTATCGGCTCGTCTCCGACTGGCTTCAGTATGAACATCACATCCAGGTCAAGCTGCTAAGTTACGGATGACGTCGGCATTACGTGCTCACGGCATAACATCGCGCCCATCCCCTTTGTCTGTAACTTACGTGACTCTTTGCCATCTCAGCAACAAATTCCATCTGCCTTTGTATCATCAGCGCTGAGTTTGTGCATTTTTAAAGAGGGACAAAAGTACAAAGTACAGAAAACCATGTCCATGGCGTCCATGCTCTTTTCCATTGTTTACGTGGTCGTGTTTTGTCGCTCCGATGACATCATCAACGTGATGACATCAGCTTGATGTGCCAGAGGAAAAAAAAACAGCCACGCAGCTCGTCTGCTGCTGAGTAAACCCGGGTCTGCTGGCAGTGGTAAAGGAGTCACTTGCAGGTTAACCAGCGTTGAAAAAAAAACAGCGTTGACCCGCGGATTTTAGTGTGAAAGCGGTATAACTTACGGTGATCCTGCTCATTCCCTGGAAAAGTCAGAACTATGTGTCTGTTCCTCGGCAAAGCAGCAGGTGCACTTTGCAATGTTTGGCCTCTGAAAGCGAAAATATGGTGGTTGGTGCTAGGGCTGAACAATATATCGTTATCGTATCGATATCGAGATATGAACATTCAAGATGTTAATATCGAAAAGCAACGATATAAACGATATAGATTTCCCCAGCGCTAAAACTGCACTTACCACATTCTTTTGTATTAAGATGTTTTCATTTTTCTGAAAAATGCTTTGTTTTCACCGAACCCGTAGTCATATTGTATTGTGTCGATATTGAGATATCTGGCATGAATATCGAGATATGAAATTTTGTCCATATCGTTCAGCCCTAGTTGGTGCCTGCACGGACACTGTACCAGAGATGTTTCCCCCTAGAAACGGTAAAAGTCTTAAGTCTGTTCGTATTTTGGATTTTACAAGGATGCTGAGGGGAAACTAATTGAAGGCGGTCACCCTGTCTGCAGAAGATGCAGACGACAAACCCCCCATGGCAGCATCAGAGGTGAGAGGCCTGGCTGGACTGTTGAGAAAGATCTTAGCGAGGAACCAGAGAGGTGAAGAGGGTCAGGTCATTCTTAAATTCACATTATTATTTAACTAAATAAAACTTTAAGTGATTTTGGTGTGTGTATAAGTACTTTTTGAACATTTTGAGCACACAGCAACAATACCGAGATAATAATGGTAACTGTGATAATTCTGGTCACAATAACCGTAATATGAAATTTTCATACCGTTACATCCCTAGATGCAATTTACAGTGATACCAGAACTTAACCTTGCAGTGCAGCTGGATCTGCCTGATCTGATGTCTGTAATCAGGCAGATCCATCTTGCCAAGCTCCAATCGGCAATGACTGTGAGCGGCCTGAAAGCAGGACGGCCCAATCAACAAGCAACGAGAGACCAGAAGTGACTACTCATACAGAGATTAGCAAAGATGCTAGCAGCTGCAGTAGCAAGTTTTGTCAGATCTGGACCACATTTATTTATTAGTTGAAAAGCAAGTAGCAGAACTACAAACTTTTTAATAGGAATGATATTTTTGCTTCACTGATGTGTTTTTTGGAGACTTTTTACAAAGTGACTCACGTTCTGTCCTTTACACTGCAGTAGTAGTGCCCGCCTGCTACATTATCTGATTGGCCCTTAAAGCTAGGGTCGGTAATTTTGGAAAACTAGCATGAATTTGAGTGTAGCATCTCCTCAGGACTCTGTCTAGCCCCTCCCCCCAATCAGGGTCAGTGCATGTATGCGCAGAAGGTGGGCAGAACGGCAGTACGGGATTCGATTGGTTTAATAAATTCGGTCCGAATTGCTGTGATTGGTTGGTGTTTTCCCTGCTTTACTCCTGCTGTAGACAGCAGCTATTTTTCACTCTTTTAAGAACACATCATGCATCGATTGCCACCGGGACATAACGATAATTTTAACCAGTATAACAAAAAGTGTATCTAAATCACATTACCAACCCTGCCTTTAATAAATGTGATTGACAGAATGATCATCCAATCACCTGCCAGATATGCTTTTGAAAGGTTCTGCCCATTCCCAAACACTTTGTATGGGTTATGGCTCAGATAAACTGGTGTAATATATTAATCGATCCATCTGGTGTGTCAGGTAGTCAGAAATGTAGCATGGACTAATCGATCTGGATTCAAATAGTTTTTTTTTTTAAAGGATTTATTAACATTGGGGGATTGGGCAGTTTTCTTGCTTTTTGCCAATAACTCAGTAAGTTGTTAACAGATTTGGATGTTTTTGGGTAAAAATTGTCATGGCACAAGCAGGAAATAATTAGATGTTGGTGAAGATCTGAACCCAGATGAGGATCGAGAATTTTTTTTAAAAATTTGTTAATAGAGTGATTTTGACAATAATTTGCCAGACAATGTTGTAAATGCCTTGGCGGAGGTTTGTGCTCGTAGAGCTCTTCTAGATGAATATTTAATTATCCTTAAAACAAAATGTCCATATTCTCTTGACTGTATGTTTGTGTTTACTTTAGTCTTGGCTATTGTTTTGTTTGGTTCATGATTATCTTTCACTATAACTGCTCTGTCATGTGTTGTCAAACCAACTATTTAGTGTTTAGTGTGGCTTATTAAAGACCGGCTGCTGACCAGACTGAATCTAATCTTAAAGCTCTCAGTGCAGAGGCTGCAGTAGGAGTCTGTGCTCACTGATCTGTGTGAGCTCTTGTAAAGCAGAACACTTTTCACTGTTCGCTGTGAGATTGTTTGAAAGTGTGTTTGTGTAATGAAGCTTCAGTGACACAGCCGTGTAGGACCTCCACATCAACAGAAACGTTCCATTGGAAATCCCATCTTGTCTTTGCGTGGTGCCTCTTCCCTCTTCATGTGTGTGTATGTATTTCCACATGTTCATCTCCCCTGTCAATAAGAGGTCGCATTAACTCAAATGAAAGCTCCGAGGTGACACATCTGGTCTCAAACTGGATGAAATGTGTGATCTGATGTTTGTTTGTCTGTGTGTTTCTCTGCTCTTTGTTGTGTTTTCCTCTTGTTCTCTCAGAGAGCCCTGACCTTTATGCTCTCTCAGCTGGCGTGGTGTGATTGTCTCAGAGAAAATGTGAGATTGTCGAAGGTAAAATTGAAAAGGCTTTGCCTGGTCTGCTGGGATGCCGCGTATGCGTGTATGTCCTATATTTTTAGAAATAAATGACCTTATCTTAAACTAACAATCAGTCATTGATCAGGCCCCGTACAGTAGGCTGGACCATCAGTATGCAAGGTCATGAACACACACACACTCACAGCCGTGCACTTCTCCACGTGAAATTGAATCCAGATAGAAGACATGTCAGTCACAATGACATTTCCTTTCACACACAAGCACACACACAGTTTGTTTCTGAGCTACAGTGCTGCCATCTGTGACAATGTAAAGATATGAGGATACAGTCGTCTGAAAGTCACCAGTTAAAGAGTTCATGTTTTTCCTTAAGTCTCATTCAGTCATTTTGATGACTAAGGGTATGTTCACAATCTCTAATAGTCTCAGTCTGTCAAGGCTCCATTATGCCGAGGTCAGACTACATGATTTTTTTGGTGGTAACGACGGTCGTTATGTAAGACTAGGCAACCATGGAGCCATAAGTTTGTGTAGTGACCTGCCCAACAAGCATAACAGACTACAGGACTGAGACTGACTGCATGTAACAACTGATGAGATGATGATGGAAGGAGGAGGGGCAACACTGAAGACCACAAACCATCATACTGTATTTAGAGTTCAGTACTTTAGTTTGTACGAATGTTATGTTGAATGAGATGTTAGTTGATAAATGTAAACAGTCACACATCGTGTTCCTTTGCTGTTTCTCTCCAACATTGCTCTGTTTAGTCTGTGGTAGCTCATCTACAACACCTCCTAACAGCAGGAATGCTGTTTTTCAGAGTTTTGTGAACTTTTTATCTGTCTCGTAGTTCTCAAGATGCTTTTAAGGCAGCAACCCCAGTTTGTTTACATCAGTGATCGTCGCACATGCAGAGCTCCCTGTGCTCTCATTGGTCAGTGTCTGTTGATTTGGAGGGACAAAATCGACAATAATCAAACCTGCTTGACTTTCTGTTGTGGAGTCATGAGGCGTCTCAGACTGGTCGGTTGTTGTCGGTCATCATGACACTACACGAGACAGACTGACTAATTTTTGTGGCCGGCGGGTCCCGAAACCCTACGACTGTTGGTTCAGGCCATAATGGTGCATAAACTGTGTAGTCTGACCGCGGCATTACAGTTCCTGTCATTTTCCGCCCCCTTCTCCACGTGTGCCCAGTCTGCTCTGATAGGTTAACTGCTCTACTCCATCACTGGTTAGTTCAGCACCATGTTTTCAACAACTCTGCCTTTTATTCTACTGGCTATGCTTAGCACTGGGCTTGCTACCCCGAGCCAATTTTCTTAAGGGGAAAGTTCAGGAGAACCAGTCTTTTCAGTCTGCCACTGGTGCTGGAGAGGAAGTCCAGATGCTGTGGACTTTGTTGTCTTGTACATAGAAGTACTGAGGGCTGGGTGATGCATCGATTAAATCAACTGTTTTGATTTTTTGTTGCAGAAGATCTGACAAAATGTATTTTTTCTTGACCTACTCTGTCACTTTTTGCCCTTTCCTGGACTCTAAAAGAGTTTAAACCTTTCCCCAAGTTTCCTTCCAGCTGAAACCAAATATCTCTCATTTTTGGAGAGCCATATCTTTAGACCTGCATGTGTTATTTTGTGAAAATTGTGCAGCTAACGGTATCAATAAAGACAAGCTTGTTTACTTCCAAACTACATAATGTACGTTTTGATAACAGCATGCACTTTAAATCTAAGAGGAAAATTCAGTTTAGTTTCGGGACAGTTTAATTTTTTTTCTTGGAGAGGAAAAAACAATCAATTAAAATAGGAAATTTATTTATTTTTTAAATAAATTAGGGATTTTATTTTTAGGCCCAGCTCCAGAAGTCTTCTATCACACAGAGGTGTGTAAAACACACTAAAGGTCACATAAAACTCTGTAAAGCATAATATGACCGCTTTAACTTGGTAACTAATTAAACTGTAACACGGGTACCTTGTGTCTGAGCTAGTGGAAAATGTTAAAATAATTGTGTGCATATTGTGTTGACAGTGTGTTCTGGTCATCACTCATGTCTGAGCTTATCTGGTGTAACTATTGATTATTGATGGTATTTTATTGCTTCTGACCTCTGAGTTGTGTTGAGACTGTAGAATAGAGTCATTCTTTAAGATAAACCCACAGTGGACTCCTCTTATTAAAAAATGGGAATTTAATTTGATTATCAATGGACTGTACTACAGGCCTGGTAACAGTCCACAGCCTGTTTCATTCCCTGTGATTATGCCATGACTGGACCCTGTTGGTCCTTTTTTGTTTATCTTCAAGTCTCTCACAAATCCTCATCGCTGGACATCTTTTCAATGAGTTTTCTCCTGTTCTCTTCATCTGTGTGCAGGATGTATGATGTTGGAGGCCAGAGAACCGAGCGGAGGAAGTGGATCGCCTGTTTTGAGGACGTCAGGGCGGTGCTGTTTGTGGTGTCCCTCAGTGGATACGACATGACCCTGGTGGAAGACGCCTCCATGGTACAAGGAGCTCACACACACTAGGGGCCTGTGTTTGTAGTTTCAGACGTTCAAGAGTACACAAACACCTTCTTTGCTTTTATTTTTTTTCATAGTAAAATCAGCACCATTTCACCTGGTAGCTTTCTTATCATAACTTTACAAAGAAACAGTCACAGCGAATGGCAGTTTGCACCAGACAACATGATCACTTGTTAAATCATCAAGTTCACCAGTTGGACCTTAAGTTGGTGGAATAACTCTGATAATGATCTGGCCATTGCCAAGAATGGAGAAAATGTATGGTTTTTTAGAGACATATTAGCATGCTAATGACAGCATTATATTGTTTTAAAGCATCATAATTTTTCATGTCTTTTGCATTATTTTTCAAATCAACAAATGAAACCTCAGTTTTAAATTTGTCTTTGTACGTTTGGACATGGCTTAAGGAACAACAGAGTCCTAGTAGGATTTTAGATTGTTTTTCCTTCTCATAAAAACACATTTAAAAATAACAAAGCATCTTTTTTGCGTATGTGCATATCATCAGCGGTCTGATGTTGTTTTCCCCTCTCTGCAGAACCGTCTTCAGGAGAGTTTGAAGCTCTTCTCCTCCATCTGCAACAACATTTTCTTCCGCAGCACATCCATGGTGAGATTTTCATCAGCCACTGTTTCCTCCACCTCAGAGGGAGAAATATTAATGTGTGAACAAAATCATTAAGATGAGATGGTGATCATTTTAAGAAAATCTAAATCTAAAAAGTTGAGTTTTTTTAAGAGAAGCTTGAAGCAGGAGTGCATGAGCTCAGTCTGATAAGGCACTGACCAATCAGCAGCCTTTTAGAGCGATGGCAGACTGGTGTGGCTGCAGTTTTATCAGAACTCAACTTTTGTCCATGACAGGGGAGCAAAGATTGACTCTGAACATGTTTTTTGATGGAAAAGGTATTTTAACCAGTCTTCTGACAGCTTTCAGCAGGATTTTTGATTTACTGGTTATGTTTGTACTTTACTGGTTGGCAGCAGCACCAAAGTATTTTTAAAAGAATCTGCACTATCTAGATAATTTGACTGGTTGATCAAGCAAAATGTATCCCATGGATGTGTGAAACATTACATCTATGTGTCAGGTTGGGTTTTACATTGCCAAAACAAAAAAATTAGGAAGTTTATTTGTCCAATTTCAAGTCTGAAAATCTCACTAGACTTACTGTAAGGCGAAATTACCTGACATGTCCAGCTTTACTAATTAGTTTAGTATATTAAAACAAAATAAAGCCTAAATGGCTTGTAATAACCAAAGATATCTGCCAGTGAGACAGGACGGGTTTTACTGGTATGATGTCTTAAAAACAAGATGTGCTCTTTTAAGTAGCTATTAAACCTGAGTTTAAGACCTTTATGAAGCACTATTTCACTTGCTTTATTAGCCAATATTTTCTAAAAATCCAATGCCTTATTTTTGTTTTTAAAGATATGTTTTAGGATATCATCTGAACTTGTCAAATAAATATGAAATTTGAGGATGTTTTTTGATATTTTTGACTTGAAATTAGACAAACACTTGCTAAGATCTGAGTTTTTGCAGTGTAAAGGGAGAGATCTGTCACTGCAAAGTATGTGAGCACAGGTACAAAAGTGCTGTCATTGTGGTCTTTAGTTACTCAGAACAGATGTTAATGGAGGCAAAAAAATACAAGCAGGGTCTAATATACTGAGTCCGACCTTTATAATGTTGCACATCACAGCAAAGAGTATATGAGCTATTGGTTGAGCTAAAAAGGAGTTTGCATGCCTGTATATACTTGCACCATGGATCATCCAAATAAAGCCCAAATCCTGAGATCTGAAGGGAATGACAACAACGATCTGAACTGTCAAAGTCAGAAAACAAAGTTGGGTGAAGAGGGAGGATCCACAGCTCAGTTAGCAGACAGACAACAGAGATTATCAGAGGAGGCGCACACAAAATGCATCTTTGTTCTCTATGACACCATGAGACAAGAATAACACTAATGTGTCTGATGAATGCTGTTTCCACACACACACACTAGCAGGGCCCAGCCTCGGCCCTTTGTCTCTGCGTCCTCTGTCACTCGTTATTAAACAGCGAGTTGTAATTAGGCCGAGCTTTGAACGAGGTGACACTTTCCCCTTTCTCTGTTTTTCCATCCCTGTTTCCGGTAAATGATCACATTAAAACAGGCGCGTAACGAGCTTGTTCAATTTATCCCACTTAACTCTGCATTCAAAGCTCTCTTAAAATACAAGTCACTGCATGATGACGTGAGTGCTGACTGTTTACTCTCTCCTCAACACTCTTTGGACTTTATCAGCGAGCATGGAGGGACAAAAAACTCCAAACTAAGGCAGCATGATAGTTGTTACTGAGTTTCATTGCAATACGCTGAGATTATAAGTTTAAGTCATTTTAAATGTGTGTTTGATCAAGACAACTGTAACACAAACACAGAAAGTGGTGCTACAGGATGATGGCAAAATGCATCATTATTATGGTTAATATTGAAATCATGATTGATAAACTATCAACTATTTATTGCTGTTACGACATCTGGATCACACCCATCTATCAGACTTCAACACCTACATATTTTGTAGCCTTTGTAGTGCATCACAGCATATATAGTTTTTATTGAGCCTTGCTATGTCCCCTATGACATTGCCTAGGGCCCCACTTCAGGGATAACGAGGGTAATGTTCAGTCTTCGAGATAAATCAAGTGTTTAAAAAATATCACTACACTTACAAACAAGATACAACTTTTGAAAGTATTGTTAATATCAATACTGTAGTGCCAAGACAGATGACAAAAAAGCTTAAGCATGATGAATCTTCTCCAAATTTCCAGCTTTTGTGGCTCTCTGCTCCTAAACGATCCCACTTTAGGCTTCAATAACCTGTACTTTTTAAATCATTTATCTGGAAAAAATACTGAGGTATATATCAACTATTGCCATCCAGCCACAAAATGTTGAGATATACTTTTAAGTCCATACATCCCATCCGTACTCTTTTTTTATATATATTGTGATATGAAGGTGCTGTAGAGAAACACTGGATCAGACATGGTATGAGAAAAAATTAACAAAAATAAACACTGACAGACTGACAGACAAGTTACAACAACATACAATTAAGTCAAAGACCGAAAACCATTTCATGACAGGCAGCGAAGATGTGTGTATGAAAACAATAATTAAGCTATTAACAGCTATAATAGCAACAACAACAGCATTATTATCATGGACCTATTGACCCTAACCAAAGTAAATGGTGGTCAAATTTTGCTGTAAAAAATCATCAATTCATCATGTTTGGTTGTGGGTGTTTCCTCTTGTGAAGCAAACTAGTCGTCGCTGCTGGCAGAAGGACACGTAAGCTGTGGCATGTCTCAAAAAAGTGTCTAATCAAAGCGGTTTGGTAGTAGAAAAGTAAGCGGATGTAAAACTCTCACTGTCCCAAGTTTTTCTGAACAGAGAGAGAACAGAGCTGTGACACTGTGGCACACGTTCAGGCTCACGCCATGTACTTCACACAACCCCACTTCCAAAAAAAAAAAAAAAAACCCGAACTATCCCTTTAAGTAATGTGAAATTTGAAAAAGCAAAACAATAACTTAGCTAAATAGACAAAAAGCAAAAAAAGAGACAGAAAAATAAATTAATTCAAGAGTTTGTTGATTGAATATCTGCAGTAAGAACAGTTGGAAACTACTTTGACTCAGCTCTGCTCTTGTGGTCAAAACACAACTACAAACTCTGAAACATTCACAGCATGTGACAAAACCTTTGGACTAAATGAGTCCAACATATAGTGTACAGCACTAATTGCTTAACTGTAATTATCGTATTTTCATGAACAGGAGACAAACAAAGTGACTGAAGCTGAAACTTTGCTTTAAGTGAAAATATAAAGGATTCCAACAAAAAGCTGAAGTGTGACACCAGTGTGTCTCTTTGTAAATGATTCATTTCTTAACCATAAAAACCGTCATTCACGGCTTCATTAGAGCCAAATGGGCATTTTAATGTTTGGCGTGTGACGTGTTTATGAGCGGGGTGGTGTGTGGGCCCGCACATTAACATGGCTAACAGGCTCATTAAACAAAAGTGTTTAATGATACCTTTTGAACGTGGGAGGGAGATTTGTAACCTCCACCTCAGTTAACTCTAATTACACACCTAGCTGGTGCTCTGGATTGTAGTTTATTGAAAAGCTGCTCGTCCTCATCACGCCCCTTGTTATTATCAGTGTTATTATCAGTGTGTGTGTTTTTGACACTGGGCTTTGTGATCAAACATGCTGAAAAAGTGTCCAGTTTTAATTGGTTTAGTGTTTAGTAAAAAGTCTAATGGATAGAGAGATGATCAAACCATAGATGGATAGAACTATAGGTAGAGCAAATAGATGGATGAAATGATGTTGGATGGAGAAGGAGATGGATGAATAAATTTATGAATGAATAAACTGATTAATTGATAGATGGATGGATAAATTGATTGAACTTGGATGGGTGAATGAATAAATAAATGGATGAGTTGGAAAAAAACTGGATGATAGATGAAAAGGATGGATGGGTTGGTTAATGGAACAATAGATCGATAGATGGATGAACAATTGATTGAATTATTGATGGATTGATAGAATAATAAATGAGATATGGTATAAGAGGGATGACTTGATGATTAAATGTGTGAATTAATACATGGATGAGTGTGGCGTGATAAATGAATGGATGGATAAGTGTTAAGAGCGAATTAACAGACTAAGCCACAGTTTCCCCGATGGATGGATGGATAAATGAAGGAATGGCAGGATAGATGGATGGAGGAATGAAATGATACAAGGACAGATGGATTGATGGATAAAAAAATTGAGGGATTGATAGATGGAATCATAAATGGCTGGATAGATGATTGATTAATTGATGGATGGAGGGATAAAATAAAATATTGATGGACACTGTGGTATTGTTTTTTGATGGGAGTTCTTGTAGGCGGAGAAAATACCCTCTGTTCTTGGTACATTACTTCCCTGTTTGCGGCTGGTTCTGTGTAACAGACTCTTACAGACCGTGACTTACTGAGGGAGAGGAGATAACACTCTACTGCATCTAATGTACTTAGTGGCCTTATGGAGCTCATACAACCCCTCTTCAAAAATACTGAACTATCCCTTTAAGTACTCTGAAGGTGATTCCCCAGCCTTATTTGGCTTTTGCTTCCCCAAAGGAGATTGTGTTTTTGCCTGCATTTGTTTGTTTGTGGAAAAAAATAACTCAGAAAGTTATGTATAAATTTTGATTAAATTTTCAGAGTATGTTGGTCATGGCACAAGGAGGAGGTGAATAAGATTTTGGTGGTGATCCAATTTCAGATGTGGATCCAGATACTTTTTAATGATTTTTTAACAGTGCAAGAGAGGGCAGTTTTCCACATTTTTGATGACAACTCGCCTGATCATGGTGGAGGTTTGTGCTCTTGGAACACTTCTAGTTTTCAGTGCAGATATGACTTTGCAAAAGGTGAATGAGCTCTAATGAGAAAGAAACAGAACAACTGATGGATGTGGAGATAGATGAATAATAGATAGGTGGACAAAGTAGGGGTTGGACAAAAAAATCAAAATGGCAATTATCATCCTCCCTTCCACAATTTGATTTTTGATATGCTGGCGCCAATAAAATATGGTGTTTGCCGAAGAAGAGAAAGTTTACAGAGCGGAAATGTTGGACATCAGAGCAAAAAAAGTGCACTGAAGAATACTCCAGCCACTCATAAATCTGAAGTATAGATACACTTCAGCTTCAACAGCATTGAAGGGACAGCCAGAATCGATTATTGTGACATGTTGTTACATAATTTTTTTTTTCAATATATCAAGTATCACAAAATCACTGCTGTGATTATATCGTTATTGTGGACCATGTATCGCGTATCCTATCATGAGGTACGCTGTGATTCACATCCCTAGGACAAATGTATAAATAGATGGATTTATGGATGGATGGATGAATATATTGATAGATTTATAGTTGGATGGAAATGCTGTGAATGGATACAAAGATGGATATGGAGATAGATATATACATATTTAAAACAATAGGTGTGATGAATATAACGATGGATGGATGATAAGAGGGATCAACGATTCAGTGATCTATTAATGATTGATTGATAAATGACTGCTAGATCAATAGATGGAAAGATAGATGGTTTGATTGACAGATACTTTTTAGATTTCAGGAGAAATTCAAGCATTTAGTAGCAGCTCATAAAACGCACCCATGACATGAGAGTAAACGTAAACATGTGAACATTAGGAAAAGATCTGTGGTGTTGAAGCTTGAGCGTCAGCACCGGTGACGACATGAGTGATGAGTCACTCTGGATCCACATGATCATCAACAACTCAGGTATTGATTTTAACATTTAACCTACATGTCTGTTAAATGACAATAACATGGAGAATAATATTTGAACTAGATTTATAGTTTTCATTGTATGGTTAGTTATTGCTCTGCTTCAGATGGAAGTCCCCAAATCAAATCTTCATTTTCAGTTTCTCATGATCTCTTGGATTGATTTTCCTGTCGTTCCTCTTGAGAGGAGACCTCTGACCTGTGAGGAGCTTCTGTTTGCTCAGCTGATTGTATGTGTGTGTGCATCTATTAGTGTGTAACTATGTGTGTTTGTTTTTATTCCAGATTTTGTTCATGAACAAGATAGACCTGTTCCAGGACAAGATTTTACACTCGGGGCGACACCTGCGGCTGTACCTGCCACAGTTCAAAGGTAGGACTGGACATTTATTCTGTTTTTACTAACAGGTTAACAGACCTCCAGATCTTACAAGAGACCAGAATAACTTGTGCAAGACCATAAAGTTTAGTTTTTGTTACAATGTCAGAGTATTTAGTTTTTAATGCGTAATTCACAGTGATGCTGTGCTCTGGAGCTTCACTCTGGTCAGATGTTAAAGAACATGAACTCTTTAATTGAACGTGCTTCAGTCGTGCTCTGCAGCAACACGGCCTCTGTAACAATGAAGTTAAATCTTCACCTCTCATATTCACAAAAGCAGACAGTTATTATCTACCTTTTGTATATATCATATTATTTGTGGTGGACCTGTTGTACTTTCTCATCAGTTAGCTGCCACTCAGCTTCAGTTCTACATAATCATCTGTCCAAGAGATCATCAGAACAAATCATCTCTTCTCTGATTGTCAATCAAATGAACAATGAATGGCCACACATGAAATTCAATTAATATTTAGTTTCGTCCTTCTTTTGTGAGGGAAAATCAAACTACATGAACAGCACGACATGTCTGATCACAGCTGTGCACTTACAGATCTTTGACTTTTACTTTGATTCTGTTTTTACATACAACAAATAATAATTCCGATTTTTCTTCACACCTTCCTGAACATAATTATGTATATTAATACTGTTTTAAAGAGTATGCAAGGAAGCTGGTGGCTTAGTGACTAAGCAGGAGTGCAATGAGAGGGGGCCATTGCCCTCTGTGCCCTCTGAGTCCCAATCCAGCCTTAGACTTCGTTTCCTTGTGTCATTCCCCACTCGCTGTCCCTGCACTACAATTCTATTCTCTGTCTTATTCTTATTCTCCCTAGCACAGGCATGAAAACACCAAAGATAAATCTAAAAGAATAAGTATGTAGAGCCCCTGAAAGTAATGCAGAGTCTCTTTTGTCTCCATCACCGTCCTCCAGGTGCAGACTGCGACGTGGATTCTGCCGCCCGCTTCATCGCTGCCACCTTCATCTCGCTCAACACCACACCCAACAAACTCATCTACCACCACTTCACCACAGCAACGGACACCTCCAACATCCAGGTGGTGTTTCAGGTGGTGATGGACACGATCATCAGAGAGAACCTGGAGGCTGTGTCGCTCCTGTAGCTGCAGTTCACGTTGTCCATCTTTGGATTATTTTTTACTTCGAGAGACAAAAACAGAAGATGGGATCATCTGATTTAAAATTCCTTGGCACTTCTTGCCACTGCAGCATTTCAACTTCTGAGCTCTGGAGGCTCAGAAAAACAGTTTGATTAACCCTGAAGGAGAAGGACCTCTTAGTTTATCCTCGTTCTTTAGGGTTGAGCCCTAAAATGCTGACTTTTGAACCTTGTGTTTAGAATAACGGGCATTTTTACTGTGCTATATGTGCTGATTTTATGGTGATACTGCTTATTAAGGACTCGTGACAGGACGGGTGATATGGACCAAAATTCATGTGTTAAATTTATTTAGCTTAATGATAATCCATGACACTTGTCTTAGAATTTAACAGTAAAGAAATATATTTGAAATGATACCACAACTATGATCTTTGATGAGATTAGTAAAATCAGATGATTTCTATATCTGTTTGATACAGTGTGGTGCTTCTCCATGTGTGGCACCAGCACATCTCAGCTCATTTTATGTGGTTTTGGTGGTACTTTATTTCCCGATACTGTATAAACATAAATAGTACTTCCTCGGCACCCTTCCTGCTTTAGCTGCTGTGACATCCAAACTTAATAACAATGGACGATATTATTTGACCATTCAATGGAAAGCAGTGTCAAAACGTCATTTTAGTATCAGTTCACCTCACGTGGATCCTCAGCAGAGGTGGTATGAAATAAGAAGTACTAAATTCAAGCTCTTTATAGGTGTTTTAAAAAAAAAAGCAGAGTCCAGGCATGTTGTGTTGGTACTGCAAAGTAGAAATCAACCTTTAGACATCCACTTTTTGATATTTTATTGTTTTTAATAGCTGAAAATTGCAGATGGACTCCCTTATAAAATCAAAATTGTATATTGTAGATTGTATTTAAATTTCCTCTGGGAATAATTATTTATTGATCTACCTATCTGTCCAAAGAAATAAGCAAAATTATTTTTTTTAGGTGTTCATATTTTCTTACCTAAAAGGTTGCTTGTTTTTCCCCTTTTCAACAAGTTTCTCAACGTCCAGGTCACAGGACATATCTTTGAAGATTTTTTTGGTTAAAAATCTTATCATAAATTGGATGTTGGCACATCTATGCTCTCCTGTAATTCATCCTTACTCAGATGAGGCTGTTAAAATGAAACTCCTCATGAGTCTGACCGCACCTCTCTTAAGAAGTGAATGTGGCTTTAGCTGCCAAAGCTGTGCTCTAATGTTTATTGTGGCTGCACAGATGCACTTCAGCTGTTTCTTTGAATGGAGATTTTTGTGGGCTTGAACAAACACCTCAAATGAGGGGCCCAGGGAGCGCCCCTCATTTGGAGCAGATGGCATAACCCCTAATGACATCAGTAGGGGATCATTTTTTCACACAGACTGAGCGCACATTCAAAGGTGCAGAGCAAGCAACAGAGAAAGAGGGATTTTTCTCATGTTGAGGGGTTTGTAGAGAGGCCACATGCATAAAAACTATGAGGTGCATTTTGTATTATCTGGGACTGTTATAAGCCACATGTTCCAAACTTATGAGATCAACATTATTTTAATGATCAGTGCTTTTAGAGAAGACGAGTAAGGATCTCTTTAAGAAATTACAGAAACTTTGTGACCTTTTTCCCATTTATTTTGGCCTTAGTTCTAGAGACAGTTAGTCAGGGGCAAGAGAGTGAGGGGAAGATGCAGGAATGAGGTGAGAGCCTTTGTACGTGACCCAATAGGCTGTTGGCACCCCACTTCAGTCTCTTAAAACCAAAAGAGGATGAACTGCTGATGCCTAAGAAATTAGGTAACGAAGACAGTGTGCAGAAGTTTGCCCACAATTTTTTAAGATTTAAAGTAATTAATCACACAACAGTGTCTGAGACTGTTTTGTTGCAGGTGTATCAAACAGATATCAATAATGTTTGATTTTTACTAATATTGCCATTTGTCCTGAAATAAAGCATCATCGATAAACTTATAACTCTACATTTAGATCCGGAGTGTCCAAACTATGGCCTTGGGGCCAACTGTGACCTGTGGTCCATTTTTAACTGGCCCACAACAAATTCTAAAAATGATATGAAATAGGGTCCGCATAAGAACATGAGCTCCCACTTAATGGTTAAATATTGACAAATGGTCCCCGGCAGCAAATAACAGCAACAGTCACGCTCATGTTTCCTGCTGCCTGCTCCATCTCAAGGTCCAAAAAAACATCACATTCATCATCTTCAAGCTCCAACACTCCCTAAACTTTGTCAGCTTTGTTCAGTTTGTTCTTGTTTGTGTCTGAATGCAGGGATAAGTCATCACATCCCTCCATTCTGCTGCACGGAGCATCGTTCACATCCTGATTGGGGACAATCCAGTAGGAGTGAGGGCCAAGTGGGACCTCCTAATATCTGAATTGACTGTCGTTTTTGCAAAGATGTAATGTGAGATGTTTAAAGTATAATTCAGTTATCAAGCATATCATGCATTTTATTAACTTTAACACACTGCAGGTGTGGTCTATAAAAGTCCCCCAGTCATCCTTGTATTTGTCTTAATGTGGCCATCTATGAAAAAGGTTTGGACACCCCTGATTAAGACTAAACATTCTGAATAGAATATGACTGAATATTTTGTGGTCATTAATCATGTGACTGTCTGTGGTTCTTACTGTTAAACAATATTGTTGGGCGACAGACCTGGTATCAGTTTTTCAAGTAGCCATAATTAAATCAATATAAACACAAGTGTATGTCCGTATGAGGTATGGCTATTAAATAATGAGACTATGCTTATGAGGATAAACCATGTGGTTCACGGTCACGCTGAGTGTTTTATATTAAAAGATATTCACACATAACTGCTGTAAGTGTACAATAAGTGACTTATTTAATTCACTGCTACAGACTGAAGTGCACATGTTTTAATAAGGTGTTGGTAAATGATTAACTTAAAGGTTGAGCAAGGCATCAACTTTAGATTTTTGGTAAAATTGAACAAAACAGCTACTGAGGTGTATGAGGAACTCTGCATGTCACACGCACGTGTGTTTTGATGGCACAAGAGATTTCGTAAAGGCAGAGAGGATGTCCAAGATGATGAATGTCCTGTGCGGCCATCAAAAACTTCTGAAATCATTAAACAAATTGAGCAAATAGTTCAAAATGATCAACAACTCAGAATAAGAATAAGAGCAGAAATGGTCTCCATTGATAAAGGGACAGTTTGGCAATTTTTGGATGAATCTGAACATGACAGACAGTGTGCCAAAGTCGTCTCCAAACATCTGACTCCTGATCAAAAGGAAAAAGCAAATCTGTGGAGACATTTGGATGAATTTGAAGGAAACCCAAATCTTTTAGGAGTGATAACGTGATGAAACTTGGATCTTTCAACATGATCCTGAGACAAAATAGCAGTCAGTGCATTTAACAGCATGATAATCACCGAGGATGGAGGAAGCATGACCAAGCAAGTCCAAGTTCAAGGCCATGTCGATTGTTTCCTTTGACATTATTTTGGAGGACTGGGTTCCAGAAGGGTCAAAGGTGAATCAACACTATTACAAAGGGCTAAAGTCTGAAGAAAGAGACCACAGCTGTGGGAAAATGGTTTGATTCTTCATCAAGACAACTTGCCAGCTCACACTGTGCTCTCGGTAAAGCAGTTTCTGGTCCAAAAACAAATCGCAGAGCTTGATCACTCTCCCTGTTCACCTGATTTAGCACCATGTGACTTTTTCCTTTATCCTAAAATAAAATCTGTGCTTTTAAGTCTATCAGAAGGTAGGAAAAGAGCAACAACGGTTCTGAGACAACTGTCTGAAGAAGACCTGCTGCACTGCTCTGATCAGTAAAAGACCTGAATGCAGAAGAAGAAAAACCTTGAGAAATATTTATGTTCAGTAACATTTTATTACAGCATAAGTCTTATTTTCAATAGCCATACCTTGTATGTGTCCTCTGAAAATATATGAATATAACTTAAAACCTGACGTTGTTCCCCGTCTTACTTGCTGCACACATGAGCCTTTTACTCTCTGATCTCTTTTATGTGTATGAGGGGGCCGGACACTGAGGGTGTGAGGATTTACTGTTTGTCCGTTACTTCCCCAGCACAGGGTTCACTCATGCATATGGCCGTGTGTTTGCGCGCTCATCCATCACTGCATCTCTGCCCTGTCAACATGCCGTGCGTCACCCACCTGAACGCTCCAGTCTGTGTTTACTTGCTCTCAACTCAAGTCACCAGTTTCCAGAACTCATCCCAGTCAGTAATGATGCTCATGTCTTACATTCAAACATCTGAACTCTTCTTTAATTAACTTTTTATTCCTCTGAATGTGATTGTTTCAGTATCTCAGACTCACACTCATAATCTCAGCTTTGTGGTGCAGCATCACACCTCCTGAGAGAGATTTGTGTGTTCTCTCAGCAGCTCCTCTGACTCCAGTAATAAACAAAATATGGTGATGGCTGATACTGACGGAGGAACAAAAGGAGGAAAACACCCTTAAGTGCCTTTTTTGATGAGTCTTGGCTGTAGAATAATTTAAAAGCTTCATTTCTGTCTGATTATTTTGTTTTTTCACTTTCAGAAAGTGCTCTCATCTCCTGCAGCATAGTCTAACTGATTATAGATTTCAATTTGTGTTGAACTTAAACTGTAACACAAAATAAATGATGAAGTGTCAGGCTTGTTTTGAGATGGTTTTGTTTTCTTTTAGAAAAACGGTGCACATGGATGAATGAACCAGGTCTAGAATGTTTCTGACCCTTTGCATCTTTCTGAAGACAAATTTAAGCCACACAACAGGTCAACTGTGTTTGTTCGTTTTAATAGATAAAATAAATAAAAGTACTTTCCAGGGAATCTGCCCTGCAGGTCAAACTTAAGGACATTTAATACATTTTTGAAAACTGTGGGTACATGTCAGATTTACAGCAAAGTTGAGAGGTCACAGAAAGACTGTTTGATGTTACATATTCTGTCACATATTTTTCTTGTTTTCTTTTACAGTATGGTTTGAAACAAAAGGAACAACGTTTGTGGTCTTTTTTCATTTGAACAAGAGAACATTCAGAGTCTGCAGCGGTCCATTGTCAACATCGAAGGGGTTTCCTCTGCGCCCTCATCCACCCTCCACACACTCAGCCACCCCCTCCCATCCTCGTTTCTGGAGAAGCGCATCCCGGGTCTCGGTGGAGGACCGGGGCTCACGCGGACAGGCAGTCTAGGGAGTCCAGGGTGAGGAAGACGTCCGCTTTGCACTGGAAGGTGCCCGTCCCGTCCCGCAGCAGCTCACAGCTCTTCAGGTTTGGAGAGATGTCCTTTACGCAGATGGCCTGCAGGAGGAGGAGAGAGAAAGTGAGAAGGCTGTTAAAGTTACGAGTAAAACACGAAGTGACCAAATGTTGTTTTATTCACAACTTTTATCAATTTTCAGAATATAAATGTTGCAAAGTAATAAATCAGGCTGTCATTGGTCAAACAGAAATACTGGTAAAATGTATTTTTGAAAACAAAAGAATCAACCCATTTTTCTTTATGTACTTTTATTTTGGCTATTTCGAAACTTAACTCGTCGGATATCTTCTTCCAACTTTCACCGACTGTTTGTGAACTACTTTTAATGTATTTGGCTGTGCTTTGACCCGCAACTCTCACCGGTTTGAGTTTTTACGCACGAGTTCAGCTTTAATGCCTTTTTTTTTCTTTTTAACTCTGCTTGAAATTCTATTGTCTCAAAGAGTAAAAAGACCAAACAGATAATAGGTAAACTTAATAAGGTTTATATATATCAAATATCTTCTATCTATTGGTTGAAAGGAAGCATTTCAAGCGCGTAGGTTTGTGCCAGTTTTTATGTGTTCTGTATGAATTTTGCTTTCTGGCTTAAAATTCTTACGGGTTTGCGCCTTTAAGCACTAATTGCTCTATCTGACCTCAGATTATTAATATATCCTCCAAAGAACAAACCAGATGAGAAAATAGACTGATGCGTAAATAAACAAGGTTTCAATGGTTTCATATATTTATTACGGAATACATTTTAAGCATCTTGACTGTTAAATGGCTCATACTGGTTGGAGAAAGCCTATTACGCGCGTATTTTCTCCATTTTACCATCTATATGAGGATAAATTGTGCGCTGCCTGGTTTGCGTAATTACGCACAAGTTTTTTCCGCGTTACCTTCATTTTAATCTGAGTCGGAATTAAAAAAAAAAAGAGACCAAAAGTCATATTTATTGGTGAGTGGTTGCTGCATTCAATTCAAAGCCCAGATACACCAATATGTGTCATACTGATTACTAGCAAGCCCTTTACGCGCGAATCATATTCACTTTATATCCAAGTTTCAAGACTTCACTACAGCGCCGCCTGGTTTGCGTCTTTACGCACGAGTTTTACAACTTCACTGTCATATTTATATTTCAGCTTCTCTTTTCATCATCATTCAATGAGCAACACTGACCAAAAGTCACATTACCTTTAAAGTTACATGTTGTCTTTACCTTAAACTTGTTGCTTTCAAATTTTACGCGCACAAATTATGGCTTTCATTTTACGCGCTTTTTTTTTATTTACACCATCTGTACTGAAATAATTTTCCCCAAAAGTAACAATAAATAGAGTTTGCATCTCTAAAACTCACCATGCTCTTGAGGATGGAGATCTCCTTGTTGGTCTCTGGAAGCACACTGTTGGTACCTGTCGTCTCCCCGCTCTCCATCAGCGTCTCCTCGGACTCGGCCCTCCGGACGTAGGGTGACCTCCTGATACCGGACAGCAGACCGGAGGCTCTGCCCACAGAGTAGTAGCTGGGCCCGGTGGACTGCTTGTACCAGGCTTCCACTGGTGGACTGGAGATGAGCAGAGACACTGCGACGCACACCACTGCAAATCTGACTGACCTCTCCATGTCTGGAACCGTCTTGGCACTTTTACGCAGAGGAGACTCGGTGCTCGTCCTCGTCTTTTCCAGCTGAATTTGGCTTTGTTTGCTCTGTGGAAACTTTGAGCTGCTTATATAGGCTGACTGAGCGACGTTTCCATGACCCAGGACGTTCGTCAAATCACGGAGGATGTGGGCGGGTGAAGTGTGTGTGGTATAACGTAAAAAGGGGAGATGTATGGGGACGTCAGCTCCTGACGTTTTAAGGAGGTAAAAGTAAAACGGATTAACATCAACGGAGCAAAATACATGCTGACGTCAGACGTCAAACTCAGACAGATCCTAATAGCCTAAAGTTAAGATTGACAAACAAAATACTGGATGTAGAATATGTATAGATATCAAATGTCACATTGTAAAAAGGCAGACCCATGAGCTGCACACCACAAAGTCTGAGCTAGATAAAGAGACTGGGAATTTCATGGTCTGGACTAGGACAGGGCAACATTGTGTTTTAAAGATAAACTGATCCTCAGGTCAGTGACTTGCAAGCTTTTCTTTTAGCTAAGGCACTACGAAGACCAAAACAAAATCTGAAGGCAAACCATGTCAGAGCCTCCATATTATGTGTTTCAGTATCTAATCAGTCTGTACCTGTTTCCTTTTTTTCATTTATAACTGAAAATATACTGACATGCAATTGTTTTACTCAGGAAATAACATACATTAAGATAGATTAAGGATCTTATCCATAAACTGATATTTCTTTTTCTTGATGCTGCATTTAAACACATTTTAATTAGTTTATTAAAATTCAGTAATTTTTTCTGAATTGATTTTTTTAATTAATGAATTTATCTTTTTTCTGCAGTACTTAACACTGATTTCAACATTGTATGAATATTTGAGCAAACAAGACCCCCATAATTATCTCAACCCTGTCAGGCACAATAACTTCAAGAAGTATAATAACTATGGATATCTGAATGTATATGCTGCCATGATGCCAGATTAATTTGTGAGTTACTGATTGGACACTACTGTCATGAAAACAAGAAATTAGAAAGTGTGACCGTCCGTTTGGTCAGTAGGACTGACAGGAAGTTGTCACTTTCTCTAAAGGCCAAAATAGAGGTTTAATAGCATCATTGCTGAATGTTTATATGTAAAATCTATTTAAAAAAAACAGTAATTATGGATTAATCACCACAGCTTTACAAATACAACATTTTTTAGATAAAACACTGCACTTTAAGGCTGACTTGTTTTCTTTTAGTTGGGATTTATTTGACCTGAAGCCATTCAAAATTGACAGAAGTGTGAGCATCCAGACATATTTGTCTCCATAAAGATCAGTTGTACAGTTCCAGAGGTGTAAGTGAAGAATATTCGTAATATGACTTGGAGCATCAGTGGCTCAGCCTGGTGCTGCTCTACCAGTTATTGGAAGGTTGCGGGTACAAACCCAGCTCTGGCTGTCACATGTTGATGTGTCCTTAGGCAAGACACTCAACCCCAAGTTGTTCCCACTGCTGCGTCAGTGGCAGGTAAATGGCTGTGAAAGGGTGTAAATGCATCAGGTAATACTGATAGAAACATGAGTAGCTGTGATCTACGTGTAAAACAGCTTTGATTTGTCAGAAAGACTAGAAGTGTTATATTATGGACCCCAAATTGTTTCCGTTAGCAATATATCCAGAAAGTATTGTTACACTAAAAATGAATGCAAATTTATTGATCATAGTCGGTTTGCAAAAAAAGTATAGCACAAAATTGGAAAGACATTAACAGACCCAGTGCCATCAGATGTTGTCAACCCTCACATTAGAAAAAATAACACACATCCAGAAAGCCAAAAAACTTGTCTTTGACAAAATTTGGAAACTCTTCATTGATTATGTTAAAAGCGTCATAAGCTCAAGTTTATTTACCATAATTTAACACTATGCCACAGGACCAATTGGACTCAACTGCAGTTTTGATGTGCTCAGATTTTGTTGATTTTCATGTTTCAAAAAACGCTCAACAGGGTCTTTGTTAATCTCTATCCAAACTTTCTTATCCTGTTATCTGCAAAGTCCTTGGAGGTTATATATAAGGATTTTTTAAGTTACCAAATATGCAGTTTTACACAGAAGACATCCAAATTATTGATAGAGTAAATTAAAATCTCTTTCATTCGATGCTGTGGAGTTGAAGTAAATAACTCATGGTTGTACAAGTTCCCACACTTGAATTTGCATCATGACTCCAGTGTGCCCTGCCACACCATTATAGAACCACTAATATTTTATACTCACCACATCATAATTTATTTAAGTGTTCAAACCTTAACCCTGAAATCAGGACTTGTCTTTTATTCACCTTCACTGATGGTGGAGAGACAAGGGATAGAAATGGACAGTGGGTGAGAGAGCAGAGAAGACACAGAGGCAGAAAATGAGCCTGGGCCATTCATGTGTGGCCAAAACCTTGAATATATAACAAGTGATGTAACCCTCTGGGCTACTGGCAGAGCATTGTTTTATTCAAGGAGCACTTTTATCATTTGTGAAAGCTGATCACTGATATTTGTTTAACACCACACCAACAGAGAGAGACATCCTAAACACCTTTCATTGATTATTGTTGATCAGTAAAAAATGCAAACATACTTTGGCTATTGGTTGCAGCAGTAATGCACAAATTTAAACAAAGCCTATTTTAGATCTTTTTCATATATCAAAATGTTTAGATGGTCTGCAAGACAATGAGATTAATGCTGCAAAGATGTTATATTTGTGTCTCTAAGTGCAAGAAGTTATTTCATCATTTTAACTTAAATACCCAAAGCAGGGCAACGCAGCGGTGGGCCTTTCTGTGTGGAGCTGACTGTTCTCTTTGAGTATACATGGGTTGTCTTCAGGCACTACAGCTTCCTCCCACAGATCAAAAATAACATGCTTTTTAGGTTATTGGTAACTCTAATAGCCCCTTAATAAGGTGTGCAAGCGTAAATGATGTCTGTCTCTCTATGTGGCCCTGCGATTGGTTTGCAATTGGTTCAGAGGCCAATCAGATGATGTAGAAGATGCCAATTGGGCTGTCCTGCTTTGGGTCGCTCACAATGGATGTAGATTGGAGTTTGGCAAGATGGGTCTCCCTGAGTATGAACTCTGAATCAGGCAGATCCATCTGCTGCTCAAGGTTAGGTGTTACCTGTGATGTGAAAGCAGCTAAGTTGTCAGAAAGACCAGAAAAGTGCCGCACAAGATCAAGTCCCTTTATTACCCCTGCCAAGGAGGTCATGTTTTTGTCGGTGTATGTTTGTTTGTTTGTTTTTTAACAAGATCACGCAAAAACTACTGGAAGGATTTTGCTGCAATTTTCAGGAGATGTTGGTAATGGCCCAACTTAAAAATGATTAGATTTTGGTGGTGCTCCAGATAACCACCAACGGTCATTTTTGCTCAATAACTGTCTAAGTAATAATGATATCAACATGATTCTGAGTGCTAGGTGTGGGTTTTCGGGGTCAAGGAATCATATTATGATGGTAGCTTTATCATGGAACTATTGCTTATAGATGTAACAGCAATTTGTGAGCTACCTTGGTGGAGGTTTGCGCTCTCCAAGTGCTTTCTAGTCATTTATCGTGTGTCTCTGGCTTCTATATTGGTTATCAGACTGTTATCATTATCATTAGGTTTAAGTAGAACCATCTGAATGTTTTATGTGACAAACCTTTGTTATTTCTTAAGAGGAAAAATATGAGATATATCATGTATCAGCATTCAGCTAATAAGTCTATCAACATATTCTTTTGGTCCACATTGCCCAGCCCTAACCTGGACAACAACAGAGAAAAAAGCCGTCTGGTTGAGTGCTTTGTCATTAAAAGCTGAAGCACAAAGCAGAATGAGAGCTTGTGGCTTTGAACGACTCCAAAATGAGTGAAAATGGACACATTTGTAGTCGAAGATATAAGCAGATCAATAAACATGAGTGAATAATCGACTGATCCAAATTGTCCCAAAACCTTTTTACAAAGCAGGACTGAGAATCCCTCTCACTTCAATTTGGAGCTCTGATCAATCAATAACAAGCCTTTTCACCTGATTGATTTGTTGACCTCAGCGGTCATGCGTCATAAACTCCAGATCCTGTGTAATCAGCTGATCTGAAGAGCACTGAGGGAAAAAACAAAAACGTTTTAATTAAATAATAAAAACAGTGGAGTAATATGTATCCATGGTGCCCTACTAAAAACAGGATAATGACGGGGGTCTGGATGAGGGGAAATGTACCTCTAATGTAAAGACACAGACAAGAGGAGCCATGAGCTGAAATTATTTCATTACATCCTGGTGAATAAAAACAAAGGTACCATCCTGAAAACAATACTGACATTAAGGTCATTCAAGTTTTTATTTCTTAGCAAAACAGAAACATTTAAATACAAAATACAAACAACTATAATACACTTTAAAAGAAAATCCTGTCATTTTGTGCAGACATCCAGTGAGGAAATATAAAAATAGCATCATCAGAGTTCATTGTAGAGGGGTCTGCAGTGCGGCTCCAGTTTGTCCTCCAGGACGTAGTCAGGACCACAGACCCAGGGGTCCCCCGTCTCCCACTGCCACTTCTGCAGACCCTGTCTCAGGCTCTCCAGCACGGCGCTGTAGGCTGGGTCTGATACCAGATTCTCCATCTCTAGAGGATCTGCCCTGTGGTGATGGAGCATTTGTATTAATTACTCAGAGTATGAATGAGTTTTTTCACAAGACCTTCAATTTATATCAAATTAATTAACCAGAGAAATGCTTGGAGAAATTATTTTATATCTATTTGCAAATGTTACCAATTAATTGCTGAAATATAGACAATGCTTCTCTCTTGTGGGTAAGTATTTGACTTTTGATCATTATATTTCTTAACTGATGATACCACAGATCTTAAATTATAAAAGGCATTTATTAATGTTTAAAGACATGACATTTTAAAGCATGGGCCATTCTGACAACCTCATTACTCAAGGATGCTACAAATGATTTTGTTTTTTTGGACATTGTGTGGGAGTTTCCATTTTCATAATTAAATTACACAACATTAGGTGTACACAACTCATTTATGGTGCTTTGGTATCAAACAGGTTTCAACAGCATTTCATTTTCTCTTAAATCATATCAAATTTTATCATTCTTTGTAGAAATTGAGATGTTTATAGCACATTACTGCTCAGCTAAAAATACCCAAGACTTCTGATTCATGTCACTCAGCCCTACCTTCACGCAAGAACAACAACTAAGAGGGAGGTACCTGTTTTACACTTTGGTGGTTCTTAGTGAACCTCCAGCTTCATTATCTTACACATTTTTTTTTTATATTTGCATAAAATGGACTCTAATTTCGGGTTTCACCCTGAGATTCGACTGACAGTTTAACTCCTTACCTGCAGTCTGTCACTCAGAAATACAGAGAAACATGTAAATGCAGAAAGCTCTGTCAAATGATAAAATATACAGGTCAAAAACTGAAAAGCAAAGTTTCTCTGCCCTCTGTGGTGTGAAGTGGTACCTCTCCTGAATGTGATGTCACAGGGTCACAGAGTACATCTTTCTGTTGCTGCAGTCCCATGAGGACCAGGAGGGTTTATCTACCAGAAATGTTTGGACGGATGCTTAAGTCATGATTCTGGATCAGTCTATCAGTCCTTTATCCTATCCCTCTATCCATCTAACTGTCTCTCAGACTGTCTGTCTTTCTTTCCATCTAATCCATCTATGCATCTATCTATCTATCTAAATAACTATACATCCATCTGACTATCGATCTCTCTCTCTATCTATCTATCTATCTATCTACCTACCTATACAAATATCTATTCGTGTATTTAATTTCCACAGTTTCCCAGCTTGGGATCAATAAAGTCAGTCAGTCCGTCCGTCCGTCCATCCATCTGACTATCCTTCCATCCATCCATTCATTCATCCATCTGTCCATCTGACTATCTATTTGACTATCTATCAGCTATCTGTCTATCTATCTATTTAACAATATGTTGATCTAACTATCTATCCATCTGACTCTGTCTATCCATCTCTCTATCTAAAAAACTTACTATACATCCATCAGTCTGCCTGTCTATCTAACTACATAACTTTCCATCTCTCTATCTAACTGTCCAACCATCTGACTGTCTCTCTCTCACTCTCTCTAGCTATCCATCTATCTATCTATCTATCTATCTATCTATCTATCTATCTATCTATCTATCTATCTATCTATCTATCTAAAGTATCTATCCATGCATGTAACCTTCCATGCATATATATTCATTCTTCCATCCATTATTCCTTGTCTCTGTCCATCTGTCTTTCCGTCTATCCTTTCTGATTATCAATGTCATGTTGACGTTCCATCAATTTATTATTCCATCCATCTGTCTTTCTGTCCATGTGTTGCTCTATCATTCTACTGTTCCATCTTTTGACCTGTTGATCAATCTGCCATTGTATCCATCTATCGATCCCTCCTCTAACAATTCATCTATCCTTCATTGTATCATTTTATTGTTGTATCCTTTAATATATCCATTTATCAATCCTCTATCTGTTATGTATCATCCATTCATCAATCTGCTCTCTCACTTAAACTGTCCATCTGTCTATGATACTATCCATCCATCCATTCAGGGGTGGGATGGCGATGGTGGGGGACTGGCTTGGGCTGGTCCTAGCCAATCACAGGGCTGATATACAGAGGCAGAAAACTATAAAGACATACTTTCACACCTTAGGGCAATTTAGAGTCACCAGTTAACCTAACAAGCATGTCTTTGGTTTTTTGCAGGTAACTAAAGAACCTAAAAAAAGTATGCACGACATCCTGGACCAAGTGGGGAGTCAATCCAGCGACCTTCATGCTGCACCACTACACCAAGCTCCATCTATCCAAGCATTATAAAAACATGTACACCACTGATTTTCAAACATGGGCTCACATCATCACACAGGGCTGTTTTTATTTACTAATGTAACAAATGTAGTCCAGTAAGGGAGAAAATCCACCCCTTTTCATCTCTGGCTTTTGTTTTAGTGCATTTTCTCCCTCCAGGGTGGTATATCTGACACTAATTAATGGTGTTAGCTGTAGATCATTTAAATGAGAGGAATTAATGAAGGTCAACACATGCGGTTATTCATCTTGAGGCCTTAACCTCGAGTCATTAACCAAACATTCTTTTATCTTGTGTTTGTGCAGTCACAGACCTGGAGTCGTACAGCTCCCAGCGCTCTCGGTAGTAATACTGCTGCAGGCTTTTGAACCAGTGTGTGGGCTCTCCCTGATGAGTGCGGTTCAGCAGGTCCTGGAAGGTGGGTGACACATACACGTCCTGATCAATGGGGAAGGGCATGCGGTAGTGGAGGTTGTGGAGAAGGTGGTACGCCCCCTGGTGGACGGAGCGGATTGGGTAGTACATGGTAACCTGGAAGCAGAAAAAGACAATTTA
Source organism: Cetoscarus ocellatus (assembly GCA_037902135.1). Lineage (NCBI taxonomy): Eukaryota > Metazoa > Chordata > Actinopteri > Labriformes > Labridae > Cetoscarus > Cetoscarus ocellatus. Next base: position 310,515 of record JBAMNC010001245.1, read on the forward strand.
AGGTGATTTTCAACAGCAGCAACTTTGACATTTCTGATTAGTCTCAGCAAAGTATTTACACTTTGCATAAAAAGTGTCTCCAGTAACAACCTGTGATCATAACTCAGTTTCAACAACAAGCATTCAAGATTTTTATGCCAAGAGTATTTAATTTTTTCCCCAAGATTCTCCCCGAAAAATGTATCCCTAAGCTAGGTATCAAAGCTACGTGCTGTGAGGCTGCTCGCAATTCAAACTAGCCATGAGCTAACAGGCTAGCATCTCCTCTTAAGCAGCTTTTCTCCTCCATTTCACCATAAAATGGCTGCAAATTTAAGAATGGCTTGCAAACGAACGTCTCACTCACAACTACGAATCGGTTCTCATCGTTCACTTAAAAGAGCTGTTCAAAAGACTCGACTCGTTCGTGAACATCACATCTCTAGCACAAAGCGCAAGCACAACAAAACAAAGCCTCTGTTTACAAGTAGGAGAAGATAATACGATGATAATAGAAGACCATAATGCGGTAAAAAAACGAGTCACAACAAGCACACAAGACCGTTTAGAGTTGCTCAAGAGTTTATCTGATGACTGTAGGCAGAGGCAGGCCAGCTATACCCACTGACTCCCAGTGTTTGAGCTCAGCTAACTAGCGGTGGGCGAGCTTTGGCTGTCTCTTCCTTTTTACTGGACACACAGACGAAAGAATGGTGTCTACCTGCTTGTTATGGACTCTGGACTGAGGCAAGACAGGAAAAGAAAAATGTTAGTGTATCCCTTTAAGAATTTATGCCTTATTTTGTGATTTGTACCAACTTCAGCAAAGAGTACCTGACATATTCTCAAGAGGAAAAACCTGCTTTTATACTGAAAGAAAATGAGAAACATCCAGTATTAGTGCTATTAGCTATACCACAAAAAAGACCTTGATCAAAAAGTAAATGAAAAGGCTAACATGAATGGTAAAATGTGAGATGCTTGGTCTCACGAGGTGCAGATTGTTTTTGATTTTTCCATTGTCAGCGCTTAAGTAAATTGAGACACTCAAAGGAGTGGCAGTGTCCTGATTTCCTATTACTGAGTAGCTCAACTAAAGTGCATCAAAAATAGCCCTGATTTCTGTTCAGTTTACTCAGTCACAGTCACAGCTGTCTGAATGCAGAAGAGCTCACAGACCTCATGCAGGGACTGGCTGGCGTAGACCGTGTGCCAGCTGCTGGGCTCAGAGACCAGGGCGGGCAGTAGGGAGCGGCCTGTGAGGTGGACAGGAGTGGAGGGGCTGCCAGGGAGGCTGTAGGCCGGGTATGGGACAGAGAACCAGTCCAGTATGGTGGGAGTGATGTCTGCCATACAGAGAGTGAGAAATAATTGTTAAGGTATTTCTATAGAAATGTTTGTTTCACGTTTCTTTGTTCAGTCACGTGTTTAGTGAGGAGTGTTATGGACGAGCTTAAGAAAAGTAACGTTTAAGGGAAGATCTTTGTTTATCACGTAATCTGAAGAACAATGTCAATATTGAGAATAAGGCTGAAATAAAAAAGACAGCTTCATTCTCAACACCGTGTTCCAACATTATTATAGACATTTTGACTTTAATCTCAGCATGCTTACTTTTTTTCTCAAAGATAAAGGGCTAAAAAATCTGACCCTTGTTGTTTTTCTGATGCTTGACCCTGAAACTCTTGAACATATATTTGTTCAGTCTAAAATCCAAACTGCATCATTTTATTAGAGACATTTAAGTGATTGAGGATTTCTACTGCGACTAAATTTGGGTCTGAATTTCTTATTAAGGAGGTGGTGGCAGGTCCTGAGACTGGACAAGTTAAGAGCGATGTTATGAATGACAAATCAAAATCTCAACATGTTTCCATAAGTGTACATTTAAAAACCAGTAGTGAGAGATATTCTCAAATCATTTATGGTCATCACTCTATCTATATACTTCCTTCACTTCTTACCATTTGAATTATAGTTTAAAAAGTTACACAATCATTTTCTAGAGTCACATACATTACTCTCTTTGCATTATTTTTAAACAATCCTGAAATCTCCCCTGTGCCACACAGTAGGCTACATTTCTTTTTCTCCTTTGAGAATTTTCAGTCTGAAACGTCCTGCTGATGCATCACTGACATATCACCCTCTCGTGGACAATCTGAAACCAACACTGACACACATGTATGCAGGCAGAGGCACAAAAAGATAAATACTATTTGTACTACCTCAATTTCATAATGTCTATCACAGCTCTTGCTTGTCCTTAACATTCTTACTGTATTGATAATGTGTTAAACATGTCCTCTGCAAACTTTTCATTATGACTGTTTTTCCTTGTTGTATTAATTCACTCAATCTGTATAATTTATTTAACTTAATTTCTTTTTGTTTTGGCAGGAGTGCCCCAAAATTTACATGCCAAGGACCCCAAACATGACAGCCTCTTGCTGAGACCCCTAAGTCAGTTTCTGTAACACCCCCAGAGCAGCTCCTGATGGGAGCCTGCACTCATGTGGGAGACGCCTTTCAGTCCATCAGTGACCTCCTGCTGATCCACTGTGTTCAGTCTCCATCTAGTGGCCGTTTTTGTCAACGAGTAAAGACGCTGTGAGACACACAGATGTCCTTGTTTGTTCATTAGGGAAGTATGAGTGGTAACAAAGTCTGAGGTCTGGTCTTTACAGTAAGATAAGAGGTCACTAAGAGAAAAAAGGGAAGAGGAATGTTTATTTCTGTCAGGGCATTTTGATATCTATTAATATTCTTCATTTATTTATTTGTATAACAACTAACCTTTCTTTACTTCATATTTAATTTCTGTGTAAAGGTGTATTTATGAAGATATACTTTTACTATGGAAAAGTACTGTTTGTAGTGTGGAAAAAAAGAGTCAATACTCTCAGAAAGTCTGTTGCTGCTTTGTTTTTAACACCAAATCTGACACTTTAATACAACTTTAAATTTAACTATCCTCTAAAAACCAAGGTTATTATGGTTAACCATCAACAAAAGATCAAAATGAGATATACACTTTTGAAACTGAGAATTAAAAAATGTTAACCATTAAAACTGTACCTGCTTACAAAACTTAATGTACATTTTTGGGTTATAATTAGACAAATTATTTTTTGTCTTTGACAGGAACACTCTGAGTGGCACACAGATAATCTTCACTACTTCCATTTGTCTCTTACATGTCACTTTCAGCTGGATCAGCTAATGGACTGCAGAAAAACTTTTGTCCATTTTAAAAACTTAATTTAATGTATTTTTTTTAAAGATGCTGGTGGAGATGCTTCTCTGAACCATTTATTATTCATTATTACAAAAAAACTTACACTGATGCTGTAAGTACTTTGCTTTTAGTTCGAGTTAAGTTTAAGTGTTGGGTCTTAATATTTGGAGCAGGGGTCTGCATTTCAATGTGTACAATGCTTGTGTGACATTTTAATGTAAAACATTAGCTAAAAAAACTAAACTTAATTAAAAGTCTTAACAACAACAGAGACAGAAAATGACTTTCTGTAAATCAAATTCTAAAGAAAGAGACCTGGTAGGCACTTCAGCTGTATTAGTTTTCAGATTTTTCAGAGTGACAGTCAGTACGTCTGTGTCAAATAATAAAACTAAGGACATTTAATATATTTTAATCTTGTTAAGTTTTGAAACTTCTATTTACCATTTCAGTAACTTCACATTATTTGTACAGTTGTAACTCTAAAATGATTTCACATTAATGTTTTTGTTGTTTCTTAGTTTTGTCAACAGTAACAGTAAGACACCTTTGGTGAGCACCCCAAAAACAAGTAAATGTAGAAAAATGAATCTTTGCCTACTCCTACGACTACTTTACTACCTCAGCAGTCCAAAATTATCAAAATAGGATCTCACTGGGTCCTTACGTTAGGTTCAAATACAAATGTGAAACTTGATTAATTTTTCCTTTTTACTGAAACAGAAGTAAATGAAGCAGGACTCCCCAGCCTCCATCCAACCATCTCTTACCCAGCAGGCTGACGTAGGCCTGGCTGGTGTCTCCCCATCGCTCCCTGTGCTCTGGAGAGGACACCAGCATGGGCTCTGCCGTCCCAGACTGATACAGGTTGGTTCTGCCGTTTGGGAACGGGATGCCGTTATCTGAGCTGTAGATGACCAGGGTGTCGTTCTCATAACCAGCTTCTCTGAGCTCCTGCAGGACCAGGCCGATGCCTGCAGAGAAGATTTAAATCATTATGGCTGAAAGTTCAACATAATTGACTTTTATAACATTTCTTTATTTACAGTTACACACCCTGATCCAGCCGGCTCACTGTAGTGTACTGAGCAGCTAAGTCTGCTCGGGCTGCAGGGGTGTCGGGCACAAAAGGGGGAACCTGAAATACAGAAGAAGAATACAGACCCCTATATTAGGGTGTTTTTTCATTGTAGGAGCGCTGTAATTTGGTTCATTATTCAACTTATGAGCTGATATCTCTCAAAGATACTGACTAGGGCTGGGCAACGTGGACGAAAAAAAGATGTCTTAGTATTTTCTTAAATTTATAGTGACACACAATAAACACATCTTTTATTTTTTCTGTTAAGTAAAACAAATGGTTAATTATAACAGAATAATAACAATGATTAAGCAATCAGTTTATCATTTCACTAACCCATGGCCACATGATGTCAAAAGAAGCTTTATTTTAATGTAACGTAAACTGTCAATGACAACAATAGTGTCTTACTACATACTTTAAAATATATCATCCATCCATCCATAATCTCTAAAGGTGCGTTCACACTGACTTGGGTGACCTGTGCAACCACTTTCATGCAAAGTCAATCTACAGCCACGATGGGGCGGGGCCAACCCTCACATGATGCGACAAATGTAATATGGGCGACTTAGTCATTTTGGACACGTGACCGACGCTCAGTTGCAAAAGTTGAACAATTTTAACCTTTCAAGTGACGTCGCGTGTGGCTGTGCCATGACAGCCAATCAGCGTTGTGTGGGTGCATGATGACACCTGAGGCAGACTGTTTTTATTCTGGATCACAAAGTAACAATCCATGTCCGTGTGGGAACATAAGTTAGTGAGTACATTAGTTCCGCCTAGACGGGACCACAGAGAACTCCCTACTCGAGGTACAGCTGACAGACGATGCTGCTGCAGGGCCATCAGCTGCAATGTTTTGTGGTTGGTAGGTGAGTAAAAAGGATACAGTTGGAATAATGTCAGCTAAACCTATACATACAAATATATGACATATATGATTGTGGTGAAACTTGAGCGGGCATGATGTTACCGATTTTGTTTCACTGACCTTCACTTCTTCTGGTTTGTAATATTCAGGGGTCCAGTCTGGTATTCTGCCCATCCCCGTTTCCCCATTTCCAAACTTCTCACAGAAAGCTCCGTATTGAGGCTGAGAGTGTCCACATCGATGCGTGTCGTGGAAGGCAACATAGAGGAAGAAAGGCCTCTCTTCATCTCGAATGTTCCCCTTGTTCAATCCGTTCTCCCGTCTTTGCTCAAAGACTTCCTCCTTGTGGGTCTCAAAAAACTTACGGACCAAAAGTTTGATGCGGGTGATGTTCCTCCCGACCTGCAGCACCGAGCTGTTCTCCTCGGTGTAGGCGAAATCAAACGGGTAAACAGCACCAGGGCCGACGTGCTTCTTGCCGATTATACCTGTGGAATAAAGGAGTAAAAGAGAGGAGAGATAAATAATAAAACAGCAGACCTAGTGTGGAGTAGATAGGGGTAATGTATTTGAATTTTTAAGATAAACTGATATATCTTTAAATTAGATATAAGGGGAGAAAATATTGTTTATATTGATGAAGAAAAAAAACAATGCCAGGCCTAATGCTCTGTAAAAAGGTTGTTTACAGTTGAAACCACTTACAGTAACATGCTTATCGAGAGCAAGATAATTCTTTAAGAAAGTTTAGGCAACATTGGAAGATTTCATTTTATTTACTCTATTTAAGGTGTATTTATAACATAATACTAATGCTATATGTTATACCTGCTCCATACAATGTCAACAAGAATAGAAGTCCTTAACTCTAAATATTTTGAAGTTTATTGTTTTAAATAATCAAAAATGGCTGGTAAACCAATAGCAGTTTCATATTGCACTGAAGTTTAGGTCTAAATGTTGGTTTCATCAGTTCTTATAAAAGCTGTAAACAAATTTGTTCCTATAGGTAAATATAAAGTATTTAAATATGCACTGACTTTGTTTTTTTATATGCACTCCATTGTAATCTACACTGTACTGTAAATTAAATGTTAATTACATACTGCACTTGCACTAAAGCCCTGCGACTTGAATATTTTCAACGACCTCATTGTACATAAATATTCTTTTTTAATATTATGTAAATGTTATCTATCCTGTTCTTATCATCTTGAATTAGGTACAACACAATTTCATCTATTGTGTACTGTTGATATATAGTTTGAATGACATGAAAGGTTTTTGATTTGTAAGAATTTGACCGTTAGTAGAAATAAAATTGTGTTATTTTTGGGTTTATTTTCACAACCATTATTATTTTAAGAAAATGTTACTGATAAAGAGTAGTGAGTTAAGACTTTATTTACTACTCTATACACTTTGAGATTACAGTGTATGCATACACCTCCTTAAAAAAGTTTATATTAATGACTGCAAACTGTCAAATACCATGGGTATAAAAGTTTTATTTTTTTTCTACTTTGTTATCAAACAAGTATCAATAATGTCTTTTTGCTAGAAATCCTTGATATTAAGTACAAGACATCAGTATTTCCAGATAGTTCCTCCAAAAGCTAAACATTAGTATAGGCACATGTGAAAGCTCCTGTTGATATTCATTGCAGATATTTTAGTCATAAATATTTGCATTAACTTTGTGCCCTTTTTGCATGTTTATTTAATCTGAGATGATAATCTCCAAAAATTGGATTGATTAGTAGATTGGTAAATCGTGTTTTCGCCCTGAGAAGTGCATAACTTGAGTTTATTGTTATGATCAAAAGTACATTTGATTATAACACGGCTGCAGTAGAAAAAAAAAAACTTTCATAGTTTTTTCTACACATCAGTATTTAAATTGTTATCAGCATAGAAAGGTTTTGAAATATCTGCACATCAGATATCTGCAAACACTCAAATATCTCATTTTTACTTATGATATCGAAGTTTATAATTAGGGTCTTGTAGCATTAATTTTTCTATTTCTGTATTTTAAATATGATATAGTGTATTTGGTCCATTTTAGCTGTCTCTTTAAAGCATTTTGCTGCTTTTCTTTACCTGTGTGGACGTTTGCTTGTTTAAGCAGCAGCGGCAGACTTTGGACTCCGTCAAACGAGTTAAAGTGGTGAACGCCCTGATGAAGCCCGTACATGCCGTTTTGGTGCTGAAAACAAAAATCAAACAGACCTTAAAACTGTGACTCCATTCATAAAAGCAGTTTTTTGTTTTGTTATGTTTTCTTTACCTGTGGCAGGCCGGTGAGGATGGTGGAGCGGCTGGGGGAGCAGCTGCTGACCGATGTGAAAGCGTTGTTGAACACCAGGCTGCGCTGGGACAGAGATCGCAGGTGTGGCGTGTGGACCACAGAGTTGTTGTACACCTCTGTCTCAAAACCTGCATCATCAGCTGGTAAAGAAACAAAAACACAATTATTAAAGTTCTTGCTCTAGAAGATCTTTAAAATCACTGAGTGAATTGCCTGTTAACCTATGCTGATTAAGTTAAACATGATAATGACATGGTTCACCGGTGTCTCAGTGGTCTTAGACTTTTTTGCTCAAGGTACATCTAAATTCATCTAAGAAGTTCTGGACACCATGGTCATACCTGTGAAAAAACAGCCTCTTTAACTTGTGTCACAGGGCCTTAGCTGTGTTCATATTAATCTACTAACACATGATTAATTTTGGCCATCAACTGTACTGCTTTTTTAATATTTATTTCATAGATAATTTATTTCAAATTAGGGATGAATGATATTATTGGTGTGATATTGGTATCAGCAGATATTTGCCTAAAAAAGTTAAATATCGGCATCGGCTGATATTGAAATTTCTGCAGATATTTACAGCCAATATCAGCAATTCATATCTGCTGTGATATCAACAAAAATAAACAAATGTATAATATTGCTGCACCTTACCATCAAGAGTTTCATTTTTTCAAGGCTCAAATGTCATTCTTCTTTTTCCAACTGTTCCTCATACAAATAGACTCACATTAAAAGCGACGTCAATTTTCAAAAGGTAAAGGCTTCATGGTCTTGATGAAAAATATCAGTGTCAGAGATAAGCAGTACAGAAATACTGGCTTGGCCCCTGTAGTTCCAGTGAAAGGAACTCTGAATGCTTCAGCACACCAAGACATTTCAGACAATTTCATGCTCCCAACTTTATGGGAACAGTTTGGGGATGACCCCTTCCTGTTCCAACATGACTGCACACTAGTGCACAAAGCAGGTCCATAAGGACGTGGATGAGGGAGTTTGGTGTGGAAGAACTTGACTGGCCTGCACAGAGTCCTGACCTCAACCCGACTGAGCACTTTTAATATGAAAGGGACTGTTAGCCAGGCCTTCTCGTCCAACATCAGTGTCTGACCTCATAAATGTGCTTCTGGAAGAATGGTCAAAAATTCCCATAAGCACCCCTTAACCTTGTAGAAAGCTTTTCCAGAGGAGTTGAAGCTGTTATAGCTGCAAAGGGCCAAGATCATATTAAACCTATGGTGTTATGACCCTGGTCGTATTTTGCCTTGTATTGTGTTTTTCTTTATTTGTTTGACGGTGTTGGAAGGGTTCTCCTGCGCCCTGAGTGTGACTGAGTGTGTGCGTCTGATCAGGTGTGCCGCCCCTGCCTCCAAGTGTACGGAAATCATGACGGGAACACCGGTGATTGGCTGTGGAGGAGGGAAAGGCCCTATTTCAACAGCTCCATGACGTCACCACGGCCAGGAGGTAACCCCCGACTCGACCGTGATCCAAACGGCCACGTCAGCTTTAGCTTCTGATAGTTCTTGTGTTAGATTTTGGTGTTATCTACAGGTAGTAGAGGCGCCTTGGGTGTCTCGAGGTAATTTAAGTTGTTGAATTGTTGTTATTATTGTTGTTTGTAAAATAAAATATACTGATAGTTGGTTTAAACTTGCTGACAGACTCCTGTGGCTGCTTGGAACTCGGTGGAAACGGGGAAACTTCATGTTATGTCTTGGCCACCCCTAGATGGGGCATAAAATGAATTGGGGGCTCGTCCGGGATTCGGACCCGGGACCTCTCGCAACCTCTACCCCTTAACCTTGTGGAAAGCTTTTCCAGAAGAGTTGAAGCTGTTATAGCTGCAAAGGGCCAAGATCATATTAAACCTATGGATTAAGAATGGGATGTCACTCAAGTGCGTACATGTGTGAAGACAGATGAGCAAATACTTTTGGAAATATAGTGTATATGATATCAGTATCTGCAGACAGCTGCTCCAAAAGCTAAATATTGATATCGGCATATCATGTGAAAGATTCTGTTGATATTTATTACTGATATTTTTTAGCCACAAATATGCATTCTACATGACGTCCATGACTCCCCCAGAATATTGCTGTTATTAATGTTATGTTGCTCTGTGATTTTTACTTATGTGACATGCAACTGTAGCTAATTTCCTTATTTTTATTTTTTCCACCCTATTATTCTTACTATTATTATTATTATGTATTATTACTTTCATTATGTAAATATAAACAAGAATCTGTACTTGTATGTATATGTATGAGTGCACAGATGTGGATGTATGTGTGGATAGTACATGTACGAATTCAACCTTTATTTAATCTCGAGATGCCATTAAGAGCATGCTCTCATTTACAATGACATTGAGAGTACAATAAAATATAAAATGCAAGACATTAAATAAGCAAGGAGGAAGAAGGAAAAAAGAAACAAAGTGCAAATAGAAACTTTAGAACAGGTGAAGCATAGTTTAAAAACAGTTGTAGACATGTACATAGTGGATCTTTAACAAGTTTTTACAAGTTTTGAAACTGTCCTATGTTGATAACTGAGCTTAGTTTTAGTGTTTGCTGTACAGCATTCCAGCTGTGAGCTGCACAAAGCTGAAAGATGTTTCTCGAATTTTAGTTTTTATTCTTGAAACCTGAAGCGTTATCCAGTCATTTGAACAAGGATGATAATGGTTAGCGGACACATTCAATAAAGAGGTGAGATATCTGAGCAGACGAAAAAAAAGATGAAAGATAAAGTATCATAAAATATATATATATATGCATTTCACACCTGGTGTTTTGAATGTGGTTTAACAAGTTTCAAGATTTAAATAATATCTACAGCATAAGGCCATATAAGATGCATGACCATGAAGGTACCGCAGGTTATGGGTAGGCTGTAATAAGCAATGTGACAACCAACCCTGCTCTCCCCTACACTTTTCATCTCTGCCCTGGAAACAGTGGACTGAGACTTTTTGTCAGAAACTACGCTCCCCAGAAAAACTATCAAACACTAAATAAAAACTTCACTCACCGATTATTAAGAGCACATTTCTCCTTTTTGACTCTGCGATGCAGCATGAGGCCAACATGAGAAAAAGCAGCCTGACCATGATGGAAACTCTCTCTCTATATAACACTGAGTCTAAAAACCGTGCTGTTTACGGTGTAAAACATGCCGTGTGCCACCTTACAAATACATTACAATTCTACAGTAAACAAAGTCGTTAAAACTAATGTATGGCGAACAGAAAGTGACTATTAAAGCTGATTTTACATCCTGAGAAAAGACAGCGCAGCACAGATTGCATGTTAACTTCTTCCTCAAACAACTTAAGCTCCGCCCACTTCCAGTCACATGACCGCGGTCACATGCGCGCGGAGAACAGGAACCACCGTCTCGCGCTCTATCAGCAGAATGTCAGATTTCGGGAAGTAGAGGAAGAGCGAGGGTTTGGCCACAGAAATCACTGCAGGGCCGACTTATCATGACAGAGAGGGAGACATAAGGCTGGGTAAGAGCTCTGCTGTTTTATCCGTGTTTGTTTTACTGTAGTATATATATATATTTTTCTTTACTTTTATATTTGTGAGTGTTTTTCAGCTGTCCCTTTCTATTGTTTTGGTCTTTTATTCTGCTTTATTCTGTTCTATTTTATTAATTATGTCATAGTCTATTATGCTGTGTGATTTTCTACACACCATTTAATTGTTTTTGTCATATTTTTAACCTTTTCTGTCATTCAAGGTTACAAAAGTGCACATACCACATTTACTTTTAAAAGCAAGAAATATTTAGAGTGCTCTTTGTACATTTTATTATGCCTTTGGTCTCTGAATGTAGCCCAACATCCCGAGGTATACCTGAAATAGAATCACTTGTATTTTTCTAGGGGTGCACGATATTGTAGGTATGATATCGGTATCAGGAGATAAATTTGCCTAAAAAGTTAAATCTCAGTATTGGCTGATATTGTCATTTTTTGACAATATATCAGCCAGGTAGTGGCAGTAATATCAGCAAAATACACAAATGTACCATAATGCTTTACCTTATCATCACTGCACAAGTACATTTAAAAACCAAGAGTTTCATTTTTCATGAGTCAAATGTTATTTTCCATCTGCTCCTCAGAATATACAGTCTCATTAAAAGCAACAAGACAGGCCTCTTAAAGTAAAGACTTTGTGATGAAAAATATTGGAATTGGTGATAATAAGTTCAGACATATTGACATATAGCATATCTGCAAAAATCCAGTATCGTGCAGGGCCCACGAACCTGTTGCAGGGTCACCACAGTTTCTTCCTTGGACCACTTTAGTAAATACTGACTACTTCAGACCAGGAACAACCCAAAATAGCTCCGGTTTTGGAGATGCTCTGACCCAATTGTCTAGTCAGTTTGTCCTTATCAAAGTTAATCAAATCCTTACGCTTGCCCATTTTTCCATCTTGTAACACACAAACTCTGAGGACTAAATATTCACTTGCTGCCTAACATATCCCACCCACTAACAGGTGCCATGATGTAGAGATAATCAGTTTTAATCACTTCACCTGTCGGTGGTGAGAATGTTATACCTCATGCCCAAAACACTGGTTGTAAAATCAGCAAAAAATGTTAATACCTGTGGATACTTATAATCAACTTTTTTGTGATTATCTGTCTTCACTGATATTGTCCCAGTAATATGGTGCATCCCTAGCTTCTACATCCAACTTAGGAGTATTCTTTAAATACTTGCTCATCATAATAATGCTTAATATTTGTTCAAAGAAATGTTGCTGTGTAGCAGTAATAGACAGGCTATGTAACCTCTAACCTTTCTTAAAGAATAATTTGGTTGGACCTAATTTTATGATAGTTTCAATTTTTCTATCTTCAGTGCTTTAGAAAAGAAAGTGTATAATAGCAAAGAAAATAATTTTTAAAGTCTGGGACAAATAGATGTCTCACAGCTTTCTAGTACTTTACATTTGGAGAAAATTTGACACAAGATGCTGGGAAAACATCCATGTTTAAACGGATATGGCAGCCCTTCCTTTACTTTATCACAGCTCTGAAGGATCCTCAGTGCCACCCCGATGCCTTTTGAGTTTTAACTTGAGACTGTTTTTTACTGCACTATTCAAATGTAATATACAGTGCTTAACAAATGTATTAGACCACCACCCAATTTAAGGCTTATGCCACAGCTGCCCTGAATTAAAAGCATTGGTAATTACAAAAATCATTATTATGTTCCTGTAATGGTTAATACACCAGTAATGTAGATGCTCTTTCACTGAAATTGTATTTTAATGCTAAAATATAAATTTTATTGTTATCCGTAAATTTTTCAAAGTTACTGTTTTACACAAAAAAGTAAATCAAATCATTATTTCTTGATGAATAAGTCAAGTTATAGCTATTTACTTGCATCCCTGAACAGTAAAATTGGTTTTATTTGTTGAATGCTATGCTTGATTAATGCCTGACTTCTCAGGGTGGCCAGTGAGCAGCTCAAATTTGGGTATTAAAAGGTGAATTCACTTTGAAATTCCTAATTCCTGTTCAAAGTGTTTGTCCAATAACAATAACATTTCCAGTTTTAAACACATTTTTGGAAGATTGCTCAAATGTTTAATGTTTTCTAGTTTTTAGGACTGGTGGTCTAATAAATCTGTAAAGCACTGTGTGTGTATGAATAGATGACCACTGATCTGTTAACAAAGTACACAACAGTGTTTCCCCTTTTTTATGGGTGGAAAGAGAGGAGGCGGGTAAAGTTCTTGTTTATGGAGCACCTGTATGATATTTTCTTACTTAAAAAAACTACAAATAAAGGTATTAAAAAAATGATCAAGTGTATGTCATTACAGCCCTCCTCAACAGGGCGTCCTCTGCTTTGTCAGAGGTGCCTTCAAAATGTACAAATATTAAACCAAGTGGTCTTATGGTTAGGCAAAAACATCTTGAATGCCAGTCTCTCTTCTTAAGTAAAATGTTTCCCTTTCATGCATGAATTTTGAATCACAAAGGAATATTTTTAAATGTTTGTTTTTACTTTCAAACAAGTTAAAGTCATGGCTATTTTTTCCAGTGTTATATTTTGAGGGAGTTATGCATCTATCCACTACAGTGGACACTATGTATCAACAGTATAAATAGTAATTTACTTGAACTTAATAAAGATCCACAAACACGTCTTTTACAAACATTTGTTAAGAGGAAATTAAAAATACCAAACTCTGAAGTGTATGTATTGTTGCTGCCTAATCAAACCATTCACTTGTGAATTACACCAAAATTTTAAATAAAAAATACAGAATTAGGTGAAATCTGAATACAGGCCTAATACCCCTAATAATATGCATAAAACTACATACATATATTTTAACCTGTCTGATTCTTTGAGAATAAAAGGATTCAACACTTTTTCCTTAAGGCCGTGGTGCAATTCACCCTTCGTTGGCCATTTTGGATTTGTGATGCAGTATCTCAATATGATTTAGGTATGCACAGATAATATTTTTAGGAAACTTGAGACGGTGGTTTGGGAATTTACCACCTGGTAGTTGGACATGGTGCTGCAACCTAAATGGTATGAAACATATTCAAATATCTGTCCCCTGCAGTGGACACCATGCATGAAACGGTTAAGTAGACACACACATCCCTGGTGGGGTGCTGGATCCAAAAAATTCACATGAAAAAGTACAAAAGAGCTCCCTTCACCAATTTATTTGACAAACAGTGACATTTCCAGCCTAGAAATGTCACTGTTTGTCAAATAAATTGGTGAAGGGAGCTCTTCTTGGTGTGCAGTGTTTGATTTCTCAAATGAAGAGGCTCATGTGAAATAGCATACCTGTTTTAACTGGCAGATGATTGTGGAGTGTGCATCTTAAACTTGAGCGGCTGCTGCAAAACAAGTGTGACAGCATTTTCACCATCATACCTTTATCTGAAACATCAACTTCATCATCCAGCAAACCAGCAGTTAGGCATGACAAAATCACAATTTTATTGGTTTAAAAAGACAGCAACACCAACAAGAGCAAGTAATGATGCAGTTTGCAAAGTAGTGTGAGAAAGCTCTGGAGGTGAGCGCAGTAGTGACCTCACTGATGTTAAGGCTGTGTGTTTCCAGTGGCATTAGCAGTTCACAGCACTGACTTGTATAACAAACCCGTGTGAGTGTAAGGCTGAGGTCTGAGGGATAAAGACTGTACTTTTTTTTCTTTAGGGTGCCTCAACAGAAATAGAAAAGAAATGCTGCTTAATTAATCTCATGAGGAAGTTCATTTTTTACACTCTGTTGATGAACCATACAACATATACATGCATCAAAATATGTGTTTGCTCAATACATCAGTGTTAAACTAAGTATGCACAACTGAAAGACGTTAAGTAATACCCACTTGTGTAACAACCCCTAGTCAGAGACACGTTTGTAAAGGTTTGACCTGTCATATGATCGCTGGATGATAATAAAAACATCACAGCTTTTAAAGGTGCAAGGGTCCACACAGACACTTGTGGAGCACCTGCCTTCAGATATTTAACCCAGAAACTAAACAGTAGAATGAGGTGTGGTCATCCGCCGCAGTCACATGTCAGTCTTAGACTCTCCTGTGATGACTTTTGTTTGTTCTTCTCTCACAGATCATCTTGGCACCTGCAGATATGGCATCCTCTCTCCTCCAGAGTGCCGTGTGTTTGCTCAGAGAAACACTCGGATAAACAGACTCATGCAGGCGCACAGAGCTCTTCTTCTTCTTCTTCTGTTATCTTCAGTGTTTGGCCGACGGAGAAAGAGGGCCGGAGGAAACAAGCAGCTCTTCTCACATGCTGATAAGAAACATTTGGAGCAGAAGAGGAGAAGACATCCCTTTGTGTAAGTGTTTTTCTTTATCTGTTACCAAGGGCCGCTCGATTAAGGCATTAATCATAACCTGGGTTATTTTGGTTGATGTTGAGGTTGGGATTATACCACATGATTCCTCACTGCTTTTACAACTCCTGCATCTGTGCATAAATTATAAACAGTTTTATTAGATTTGCCATATTGCCTCCAGGGGCAGGCACAATAGTAGGACAAATTCTGCATGGGGGTTGCAAAATAATGGGAATTTTTGAAGTTAGAAACTCCCCATGGGAATTTATGGGAATAAAGTGAAAGTAACAGGAATAAACCTGGAATAATCTTGACTTAAGCAAGCAGATTTTATTCAGTCATACTTGAGATTATCTTTGCTAGTCTTCAGTCACATGCACATAGCAGACTGCTTACTGCAGGAGTATTGAGGCCACGCCCCCTACATGCACTGTGCTCCTCCATAAGGTGCACAGATGATTTCTAGAACCCTGGACTATTAAGGCCACATTTTTAAGCCAGAGCACAAGACTAATGAAAACTCACATTTGAGCCCCTGGACTACATAAAGTGAAGTTAAATAATTGTTCAATAAAATAATTAAAACTTTCTACTTACAAATAGATCTGTTGAAATATAATGTTTTTTTTAATTGTATTATTTTGCATGGATGACTGCCTTTGACTAAACAAAGTGATTATATTTATCTATAAATTAGATACATTCATACATTTATTCATTCATTTTGTATCCCTTTTGGGGTCGCGGGGGGGCTGAAGCCTATCCCAGCTGTCATTGGGCGAGAGGCAGGGTACACCCTGACATAGTTACCTGTCAATCACAGGGCCACAAAGAGAGACGGACAACCATTCACGCTCACACTCATACCTAAGGGCAATTTAGAGTCACCAGTCAACCTAATGAGCATGTTTTTGTTCTGTGGGAGGAAGCCAGAGTGCCCAGAGAGAACCACACATGCAAAGGAAGAACATGCAAACTTCACACAGGAAGGCCCTGCCCGACCCGGGGATCGAACTGGCAACCTTACAATTATCCATCTTTACTTCCCATGGAAAGTTTCTGGAAATTTACCGAATATTTTCTGCCCCATCACAACTCTTTGCTGCACACTGTTTTGCATCGCTGTAAGTCTGACTCCTAAAAGCTGAAGTGGCTCTATTTGGCAGAGATTGTTTTAAATTATTTTGTGAAGCACGGGCTGTCTTTCTGTCATCCTCTTTAGCTTTTTTTAAAACAGTATATGCTGTAGCCGCCTCTACTCCTCACTTAAGTTTGAGGAAGAGCTGTTTATGTGGGAGGGGCGGGGCAAACTGTGTGCTGTACATGATACGAGGATGCTCTCTATTTACGACATGACAAAAACCCAAGGACCAAGAGCTGAGCGCTGCACAGTAACCAATCACAGGGAGTGATCCCTTATCAAGCCCCTCATTCTTTGGTAGCTGTTTTTAGGGGGGCTTCTCATGCAAACCATCGTTTTTGCTCAATAACTGTCTAACTAATATTGATATCAACATGATTCTGAGTTCTAGGTGTGGGTTTTCAGGGTTAAGGAATCAAATTATGATGGTAACTTTATCATGTAACTATTGCTTATAGATGTAACAGCAGTATGTGAGCTACCTTGGCGGAGGTTTGCTTTCTAGTTGCTCATGTTTTTCTGACACTTTAAATTTTATACAGGATGATTTATTTCTGAAAAAAATGCCATTTTATATGATGCCACATTATTGTGGCTTAATTTTTGTCCAGTTTTGATGTCAGAGGGTGTTTGTGTAGTGGTGTGTTTGATGGCCAATCATCTGATCAGCTGATCATCAACACCTGACTGCTCAGACTGATGAGCTGAAGGATTCTCATTTGGTATTCTGTGTCTTCTCTGTTCTCGTGTTTCTTCTTCACTTTCCTCTTTCAATTCTTACTTGGAGGAGCTCAGATGCAAGGAAACAACATGAGGAAAGGAAATAGGATGGATGGGGTTATGTAATGAGAGGACTTCACTTGGTCAGTCTGAGCAGAGTCAGGTGTTGAGTATGAGCTGCTCAGCTGATCCATCGTCAGTGGAAGTGATTTAAAAACCTAAAGATCATTTTACATCATCTGATTTGTTTTTTAAAAGAAAGTGTCTAAAGCTCCAGAAAGCCTCAGGACAGTTAACGCTGATTTTGAGTGATGAATTTAATTTATTGTGATCCCTCTTTACCTGAGAAATGAATCTTCCTGCTCAGGTGTTAGATAAGCACCGTCTGAAAGCCTGTGTGAAAAAGAGGAATGATCAGTGTGAAGGTGAGGCACTTTGTTGGGTGCTGCACCTTCACACCTCTCTTGTTGCATCTGTGCTTGAAAGACTTTCACAGAGGATGCCCTGGTGTTTCCTCGCTCTGAGCTCCTCCAGAAGCCTCCTTCCTCCTGCACTCTTGCTTCCTCCAGGTGTATTTTAGGAAATGAAAGATCATTAATCATGGTAGCGGGGGAATGACTTCGAGTTCAGTTGAGAGAGAGTGAGGAAAGATAAAATTATGTAATGAGAAACACCCAAGGACTTCTCATTTAGGTGTTTGAGCCTCCTCTGTCCTCAGGCCTGTGGGTGTTTCTCTCTACATTACTGTCCATCATACTTCCTTTAATCTTAGTTCGCCCAAGAAGGAATTGAAAACAAGAAGCAAGGGAGAGACAAAATAAGTTGTTCCTCTTTTCCATTTGAAACTACTGGTAAATAGTAAATTGACTTGAGCTCATATTTTGCTTTTCTCAGTCTTTCTGACTCAAAGTTCTTCTACACTGCAGGTCACTTCTACCCATTCGCCCTCATGTTCTGATCTGATGGTTCTGAGTGTTTATGTCAGTTGTTCATTAGTATCAGGTAAACACATGAATGTTCTTTCACAACCGTATACACTGATGCAGCAGTGGGAGCAACCTGGGGTTTAGCGTCTTACCCAAGGACACATCCACATGTGATGGCCAGAGCTTGTTGGCAGGATTTACCACCAGACTGAGCCACCGACATCCAAACTATTGTTAATAACCTGTGATTTGACTTAGCTTCACTGATGTTGTTTTATTGTATTCATATTATTTTATTTTATTCATGTTTGATTTTTAAAATTTGGCATCAGTGAGAGAATAAAGACTAAAATTCAGCAGGGAGCAGACTATAATGGGGTGCCAGAAATTAGCGATACACCAATATATTGCAGTGCCTCCATCCATTCATCTTGTTCAGCTTATCCGTGGACGGGTCGTGGGGGCAGCAACCTAAGCAGGGAGGTCCAGACTTCCCTCCCAAGTGTTTGGGTGCATTGCGAGCTGGGTGGCAGCTGAAGGCGGGGATATTGCAGTACTTTTGGGTGCAATATTCTACTGTGCAATAATGCTGTTTTAGTAGTCAGATAAATAAACAAATTTATTTTTTATTGCATTTCAGCCTCTGACCGCTAGTGGGCAGCAAGCATTCAGCCATTTGACTCTGTCCCTCTGTTACATTTGTTGTCATTATTTCCATTACTAAGACTGACACAAACTTTACACTTTATTTCATATGTTATATAGTCTTCCCAAGAATATAACAAATAATTTAAAATATACAATTTTATTTATAAAAACAAGTAAGACATATTGCCTCACTCACAGTATTACTGTACATCACATATGCCACATTGCCCCCCTGTGTCATAATAAATACTGTATGTCACATGATTCTTGCCAAAACACATCAACAATATATGAAGACAGTTAAAAAACAGTTAAAATAATCTCAAATATTATTAGTATATGATCACAGTGATATGGTCTAATATTTGATGTCCACACTAAAAAAATGTTCTCACTATTACCACTAAGTGTTACTAAAACACCAGATATTGTCATTGTTGAAATATTTACTTACACATTTAACTGCTAGTACGTTTCCTCTGTGACTGTCAATGATGAGGGCACAAGTTTAGGGCAGTATTACACCATTATGCATTACCAAGACTCTGTTACGGAGCCCTTGTTATCCTTTATTTTGAGTTTTAAATGCTCTTTGGTGTGTTAAATGTGTCTCATCAGAGTACTTTTATGGTCAAGACAAAAAGTCCAGAGCATCAGGACTCTCCCCCGCCCCTTTTACAGCACCAGCAGCTGCCTTAAATATCTTGCTCCTCCAGCCCCCCTGGAAAGACCTACCAGTGTGACATCATACCAGTATCTTTTTGTTAGTTTAAGTCCATTGGCTCATGGTTGCAAGTCCACTGAACAGCATAGACATTAGAACGAATGCAGGGTTATTGACAACATGGCACTAAGCATAGGTTAACTAATTAATTACCACAGATTTGTGGTAAAGGAGCCCTTAAAGAGGCAGAGAGAAAATACAGTATCACCAGGGGTATTCAGCATTTAGAAGAGGTTATTTTTTTTTAGCATTATTGATTGTGAACATAATCTGTCATCAAAAATGAATATGTAAACCTGATCAAAAGAAAAATATGAGCTCTTGAAGACAACATTTTTTTCTGTCCAGAGTAGCCCAGTAATAGTTGCGATGTGAGAGGGCTCCCTGATTGGTTGGTTGGCAGACCAGTAAGAGAGCCAGCAAAGAGTGAACTGTTGAAAAAAAAATAAGTGGAAGTGATTTGTTTGGACTATTTCCTTCCCTTTTTTTCCTTAAATTGGACCTTTTATAGACTGCAAGTATAAAGCGAAATGCCGTTTTTAGACCAAAGTGAGATCGTAACTTTTAGCTGATGTATATGTATAAATGTTTATCTATCTAAGGATCAAACACAGCTCAATAAAGTGCATTCAGTCATAAAATGACTGTGCAGTAGATGAAATAAATAGTAATGATGAATAACCAAGGTACTCATTTATAAGGGATTAAATAAATAATCAGTACATAGTCAAGGACTACAATCTAAAAATCAATCTAATCCACAATATGCTTTAAAACACACAAGAAGACAGGTCAGGGGAATGACTGAAGGTTTTTAATGGCAACAGCGATAAAAGAAGTTCACTGTTCACCTTCTGCTGTCTTCTCATATTTCTTTTATCCTCTCCAGGTTCTGCTCACCTGTAACCCCTGCACGATGGACCAGCCTCTGTTAGGACAGGGGTCAGGCAGCCGTCGAGTCTGCTGCTCCTACAGCACCCTGAAGGCCTGGCTGCCCATCCTCTCATGGCTGCCCAGGTACAACCTGAAGTGGCTGCAGATGGACGTGCTGGCAGGGCTCACGGTTGGGCTGACCTGTGTACCTCAGGCGCTGGCTTACGCTGAAATAGCCGGCCTCCCTGTGCAGGTAAACGCTCAGCAGTCATTTTGGCTGTTCAGTGACCAAGAGTACACATGCTGACTGTACCAAGGTCATGTTTTTGAAGTTTCATGGCCCAAAGTTATGCAGTATAAAGTTATTTACTCTCTATCATCTCTGCTTGGAACAGGCTGTTATAGTAATCCTCATGAGCTGTTTCTGATCATGCCACGCCCAAGGGGTGAACGTGGCTTCAGCGTTCCACCTCTGTGCTCTAATGTTTACAGTGACTTTGCAGACATACCAAGACATGTTCCTTCTACTGAAGCAGCTTGTTGGTAAAACAAAAAACCTGTTTCAGAAAGTGTTGTCAGGATCTGACTTGTTCTGTTATTTTGTATTTGCTCCCCTTTTAGACCTCCTGTTGTTCCCTGTTTTACTGCCTTGTCCCTGTTTTTTATTCTAGTTAAGTTCTATATCTCCTTTTAATGTTGTCAGAGATTTTTTTTGTTTACCAAACTGTTTGATACTCTCAGAGTGTCACCGTTCAGCTTTAGAATACTGAGATTTGATTAATGATCTGTATTCTCTGCCCTAACCTGGATCCAGACTTTTATTTAATAATGTTCCACCTTCTCTTTTGTTATGTAATGGTGTTAAGACAATAATGAATCACAGCTGTGTTGATCACATAATCCTAATGTTTTATCTTCACAGTACGGCCTGTACTCTGCCTTCATGGGGGGCTTTGTTTACACCCTCCTGGGGACGTCTAAGGATGTGACGCTGGGTCCCACGGCGATTATGTCCCTTCTGTGTTTCTCGGTGGTGGGCGGGCACCCAAACCAAGCCGTGCTGCTCAGCCTCCTCTGTGGACTCATCCAGGCACTTATGGCATTACTGAGATTAGGTAAGAGAGGGGGGCCGCCGTCATGTGAAGAACATGTGATGCTTGTTTTGGTGGTTTCTTGATTTGGACTAAACTCATGACCCTGGTTGATGTGCTGAACAGCATTTTTGTTTGTTTCAAAAACCAACACAGACATTTTTTTACAATCAGGAACCTTGTTTTTGACCAGATTATTGTGAGATTTTTTTTACAGTTACACCTCTTTGCCTTTGGGGTTTGAGATGAACCATGAATTAAATGCCTCAGGTTGGGCAGTATATCATATGTATTTGAAGATATACCTTTATATTTTCCAATCTTTTTAAATTAAAGAAAATGTAATTAAAAGTGTCTGCAGGAAAAAAATCGCACCACTGGTGGAGGGTCATGCTTAGTTCTCTGCAGTCAAAGTAAACTCTCCAATAAAGCTTTTTATCCTGCAGATGAATGTGTCACACCTTAGAAACATTTTCTATATCGACATTTCAATTTAATTTTCTTATGATATTGTAACTATAGGCACACTTGCTGTGCCGTGCCTTTATGTTTCATACAAAACAGGGCTGCCTCTGGACATAGTGGGACCTTATTTGAGGTTTACAAAACTCAAGATGTTAATTTTAAAATAAAATTAGATTTCAAAAAATTAAAAATCCAGATTCTCTTAAACTTTACTGCAGTTACACCAAAAGATGACGCTTCTTTCACAAACTTTATCCTTTTATTACATAAGCACTGCCCTTGTATAACCACTGCTCTTAAGCTTGTACGACAAAAATCATTCAGACAAATAACAATCATTCATATTTCCACAGTGACTTTTTCTTTGGAAATCATAATTAAGTGCACTTTTGCTACAGGAGGCCCCAAGTTTTCATCTGAAACTGATCAAGTGAATAGATGAAAAGCTGTTTAAATGAACTAACCAACTTTCTTATGCACTCAAAAAACAAGGAAAAAACGGGTTTTTCAGTGGCAGAGAAAAATGCCTGCATAAGAGATTAATGGTTTAACTGGAGATAGAATGCTTTCCTTAATTGAGTTGGTTACGGAAATCTAATTTTGACACTCCTGGAGGAGAGAGCAGGAGGGTTCAGATTTTATTTGTCACTTGCTAAAGTGTCAAGGCTCTGTGGTTTGATGCATACAGTGTCTGCTAGTCTAACATCAAGGTTTTTCTTTTATGACATATTTTTTCAGCTCCAAGCTTTTTGTAATTTAAATCAATTGAGGGTTCTGCAGTAAACAATGTCAGTGAAATAATTTCTGAAATTTCCAATCAGTTTGCTGCTCACCTTTGACTGATTCCTGTCATTAGTCTGTCCTTTCTGTCCATCAGTGGCTAAAATTTCACTGATTTGCACTGATTGTGCCATCTATGATTTGATCTATGATTAAATATATTCAGGGATGCACCACTTAATGTATTTGTAACGAAAGCATCCAAACGACAAAAGCATCAGCAATCTCAGTGAAGTCTATGACTTTTCTCCAAGTTTATGCAGCAGCAACAAAACAGATGCATTTTAGCCTGTAATCAGCGTTTCATTGGGCTGATGAAACGCTCATGACAAGCTCATGAGTCAGTTTTGTTGCTGCTGCATAAGCTTTAGTAAAAGTCAGACTTCATGGCGAGTGCTGATGCTTTTGTCATTTGAACTTTACATTTTTTTTGAGTCAGCAATGACTCAAACAGTGAATTGTTTTTTTTGAGTTGAGCAGACACTACTCAAAGATTTGTAAAGAAAACATACAGTAAGTTAGTGTTTAATACAACAAGTATTCAACACTCACATAAGGATTAAATCGAATGTTCATTGCTTAGAAAAGTAGCTTCAATTGTCTGAAGTATTTTGTTAAGCTTATTAAATTACACTGTTTTTGGATTCAAGTTTGAAATATAAATGTTAGTTAAATAAGTTGTGATGAAAGCTTCATATATTTATTTGTATTTTTTCAATTTTAAGTTATCAGTGTTCTTTTGGGAGTTAACAACAAACCCTAACTGGCCATTCAGTAGAAAGATAAACACTCATGTGGCCCTCTTGATAACCAAAATTCCCCTTCCCTGCCCTAGACCTTGATGACATTATGTGATTCACTTTATGTGTATTATAGTTAATAATTCAGGTAATGTGATGGCTTTTGATCATTTCTTTACAAAAAAAATACAATGATTTGTGTATCAACATTTAAGAATTGATAAAAGATATATATTTTGGTCCATATTGCCTAACATGAGTGACAGTTTTTGTGATAGTTGGACAAAAACAAGAAGAAATAGGATGTCATTTTACAGAAGTGATGGGACAGAGATGCTTGCATTTTAAGCAACAGGATAGTAATTTTGAGCTCAGACGAACAACTTCCTGCCTTGGCCTCCATGACTTCCTCTGCAAAACCACAGACTCTGTCTACATGACCTGTGGATTTCAACCAAGCTTTTATATTCAGGTTGAGGCCGGTGTCATGGGTTCGTCAATCACTTTTGTTTGCCCTTTTTTTGTCTCAGGTTTCCTCCTGGACTTCATCTCTTACCCTGTAATAAAAGGCTTCACTTGTGCTGCTGCCATCACCATTGGCTTTGGCCAGGTTAAGGTTAGAGTCACAATTCAAGCACCCACACACACAATCAAGCAGAGCAATAAAAACAACACACATCTAAAGCAACACCAATTACCAGATCCTGTTTTTATAACCTCATCCATCCATTATCTATGCCACTTGTTCCCTCTGGGGTTGTGAGGGGTTGGATTGGTCGTCAGCCAGTCACAAGGCTTTATTACTTAATGCTACTGTTATCCTGTCAGTCTTAAAGTTTCACACTTAGAATTTACTGCCTAAGTTTTATCACAGATTTATAACTTTACACTAAAGATAGAAAACTGATGAAGCAAAATGCCCAAGGTCCTCTGCATTAAAGGACCAAGTGATCAATGAAACAACTTTTGATACTGATGCCTAACCTGATAAATCTGAACTTTTATGTTCTGTTATGTCTTTTCTTTATATTTTATTCTCCTAAAATATAACTTTGTTAACATCAGTTTACTTTGATATTACATTGTATCAGTCATTACTCTTATCCCAATCTTCACCTTATCATCTTACGGTAGTTGCTTTATCTCTTTTGGAACAAAAGGCAAAACTTTATTTTCCATGAGGCACTTACTTATGCAAGGCAGACCCATGCTGTCACTTGTGTCATTGTGATTTACTCATAAATAAATCTGCTCAAATAACATCATAACGCAGATTTGTAAAAAGTCACAGTTTTTCAGGTCTGAATACAAATTCCAACATGCATTTCCATTTCCTTTTCTGATACGTCTCAAGAAGTCAAGGAACTTAAGCTCTGACTGACTTTTACCAAAGTTTAACATTTATTTGGTTAATAATGGATTATTAGGCTGCACTTTTGTTTAACAGCCACTTTATTACCCTCTGATCCTCTGTTCATCTCTCTGTCCCCTCTTCTCGCCTTGTCACCATGGGGAGCCGAGCATTCAGCTGCTTGGGAACTCACTTCCCCCTGACCTGCGCAACACTGACTCCTTACCCCACTTTAAAACCAGACTCAGAATTCATATGTTCAAACTCTCCTACTCCCTCTGATCTTTTGCACTGTCTTTGTATAATATTGTTTTTTATACCTGTTTTTATACCTGTTTTAATGCACTTTTTATTTTTGTAAGGTGACCTTGAGTGTAATGAAAGGCACCCTTAAATATTAATATTAATAATAATAATGATGATAATAATAATAATAATTATTATTATTCTTATTATTCTTGTTAGGTACACCTTACTTCCTTTGCAGTCCTCAGAGATTTCGTACCACATTGACATGATAACACACACAGTTGTTGCAAATCTCTGGTTACACCACATCCCCAATGTGCTCGACTGGATTGAGATCTGGTGACTGCAGAGGCCACTGGAGTACAGTGAACTCACTGTCATCTCCAAGATGATTTGAGCTTAGTGGTATGACACATTATCTTGCTGACAGTTGAGGTCAGAAGATGGGCACACTGGAGCCATAAAGAAATGGACATGGTCAGCACCACGACATAGGAAGGCTGTGGCAAACTATAATTAGCTCATACATTTGGCACTGAGACCCAAAGTTTGCAGAGAAATATCCCCCTCACCACTACACCGCCACCAGCCTGAACTGTTGAGACAAGGCAGGATGAATCCATGCTGCTCACCAGATATTTTCTCTTTTAAGACCATTCTCCATAAACTTTAGAGATGGCTGTGTGTAAATCCCAGTAGATCAGCAGTTTCTGAAATACTTAGACTGGTCCTTCTGACACAATCAACCAAAGCTACTTCAACCCCTTTTCTTCCCCATTCTGATGCTCATTTGTACTTCAGCAGATCATCTTCATCATGTAGACATGCCTAAATGAGTTTCTGCCATATGTTTGGCTGATTTGCTGTTTTCAAGCAGTTGAATTAGTGTACCTAATAAAACAACAAGAACTACAAACTCCTGGAGACACGATGACGGAATCAACACAAATTAAAGAAAAAAAAATGGCATACTAAACTAAAACAAAGAAACTTCCTTGGGTTTGAGTCTGTAAACAGAGATCAGGTTAATTATTTATCATCTTTAGTATTTAGTTTGACGAACTTTTTCACTTTGCTGTGACCTGTGTAATCACTCAACACCACAGTTTTGGGTTCACTTTCCAGAGATGTTCACATTAACTTGGACTCCACACAGTTTATTCTACCTCTATGTTTCCCTCCCTGTAAATTTTAGTACATTAACAGTTAATATTTTGTTGTTAAGAAGTTGTTAATGATTCTGTCTGAAACAGTGAGAGAGAGTCCAGTATTTGAGCCTCTGTGTTCATATTTCCACAGATATCTACTCCTCCTGTCTGTGTGATTTCAGCTGACAGTGTTCCTGTTTTGTCTCTTTCCAGAATATTCTGGGACTAAAAGGTGTTCCTCAAGAGTTCTTCCTGCAGGTGTACTACACCTTCTACAAGATCCCAGAGGCCAGGATAGGTGACCTGGTGCTGGGTCTGCTCTGTCTCGCCCTGCTCATCATGTTTGTAGTGATGAAGACGAATCTGAGCTCTGACGACTCTGACGACTCCGCCTGTCCCAGGATCGCCAGGAAGATCGTGTGGACAGTTGCTACAAGTCAGTACCTGTGTGGATGTGAAGTGAGCTGATCTAAATTTATCAGATAGGGGTTATTTATTTAGCAAAACTCTAAAACTGAGATGATGTACAGAGTTGTTGCTTTTACACAACTTTTGGTTCCTCATAGTGCTCCTAAATATGCTTAGTTAATTAAAACCAAATTAATGCAAAGATATTAAGATGCATCAACATAAATTGGACTCATTCAGCCATGGCTCCGTCTGTGGCTTTACACGCTTTACAGTCATAGGAGCAATGGAGTCCAAGATCTCAGTGCACAGTAAATCAAACATATTTAGACAGTCATCCACACTGAGGTCCCCAAAATCAACCATAGAATACAAGAAGAGTCTTTAAAAGCAGCAGAGAACTGCAGCCGAGTTGACGAATTAAAGGCACGGAGACGGCGAACAGGGGCGGAGACGGTAGTGGAGTGCGCAGGCAGTGAGAGGGAAAATAAAACAGGTAGATGGTCAGATAAAGGTGTGTGGCAGATTTCAGTTATCTGTACATTTAATCCATATGACAACACGAGATCCATTATATGGCCTTTTTCATGCGTTGGGTTAAAAACAGACTGCACGTGATTAAAAGAGTCGATGAGACCGAGAAAATCCCTGAGCAGAGGCCTCGTCTCACAGCAGACATGCACGTTGAAGTCGCCGACAAGTAAAAAATGATCATATTTAAGAGTGACCCCCGAAACAAAGTCCCGTAAAAAGTCTGTTTAATTTCGGTGGACGATAGACCACCACACAGAACAGTCACGGGAGGCTTACCTCAAAAAGTTGGAGCTCGAAACTGGAGTAGTTGGCAGCTGGAGGTTGCTGGCAGTGAAAGGTGGATTTAAATATGGATGCCGTTAGTTCACCATCACGGAGCCAGGTTTCCGTAAGAAACATAAAGTCCAGTTTGTGTGAGGTAAAGAAATCATTAAGCAGGAAAGTTTTGTTGGTGACAGATCTCAAATTCAACAGAGCCAACTGAAGATTAACAGTGTCCAGTGAGGATGAAGCACGCCTCAGTGAGCGGAGATTTTGATGGACCACACCGCGTCTCCCGGTTTGAACACCCCAGCTAGAAGGTGGAAGCACCAGCTGATCGGGGTCCAGCAAACAGCTGATGCTGTCAGAGCTGGCTACATCCAGGAACACCTGTCGGATTTATCGGCCTCTATTCCTCGAGTGCAGGGGGATTTCCAGGAAATGCAGACCACTGCAGCGATCGGCCCCCCGGACAGACCTTAGATGAGCTTCAAGCCGAACCCTGAGGCCTCCGCGTTTTCCACGTCTTCATCGGTGTCTCTGGGGCGCAGGGTAGAGGGGAGGACACCTCAGAAACACCGGAATTTCCTCAGGGCAAGGAGGAGAGCTCACTAGTTTTCCATGTTTAACCTGATCAAAGAAACCTTCAATCTCAAGCAGAGTTTGGCGATTGTAGGTGAGGAGGGATGATACCTCTTGAAAGAACAGGTAAAACACTAAGCATAGACCCAATACAGAGCAGAGGGACAGACGGCCACCCGAACACCCTGGCGCCATCTTGAATGAGAAGTAGACACATTCACAACAGCTTCTTCCAGCACACTATGGATAATTGAGGTTATGTCCTTTTTAAAAGTAGAGATAATTAGAAATTCAAAAAGGGTAAGCTAGAATAAATTCTACAATAAATGGCAACTGTTTATGTATTTTTTTTGCAACATTATAACCCCCCCTTTCTTTTTTTGAACAACTATTTATTTATTTTTATTTACTCTTATGTTAATGATGTGTGGTTTAATTTTTTTATATGTGTTTTTTTCATAAGCAATGCATATCTAATTCTAAAGGTGTATGCAAACATTTTTAATACTGCCCCGGTATGCAACTGCCTTTGTTCCTTCTGTATGCACATCAATAAAGATATTAAAAAAAAAAAAAAAAACAGTCCAAAATCTGATTTTGTCAATGTACCAGTGCCTAATTTCTAAAACCTGCCCTGTTCTCTTCTCTGTCCTGGTCAGTGCGTAACGCTCTGGTGGTTGTGGCTGCGTCCTGTGTTGCATTTTCTTGGGATGCATATGGATATGAAGTGTTCACAATAACTGGACAAGCCACTCAGGGGCTCCCACCGTTCAGGCCTCCACCCACCTCGGACGTCACAGCCAACGGCACGGTCATCTCCTTCAGAGAGATTGTTGAGGTAAGCAGCAAATAAACCAAGGCTCTGTGTCAGAGCCCTTAATCTTTTTACATTTCTGAGCTGCAACTTTCACTTCCTCAATATCTGTCATCCTGCAAGAAGAGCAGTTTAAGGCCCAGTCATGTGCTCTGTGTGTTCTTGTTCAGGGATTTGGAGAAGGACTGGCTGTGATACCCTTCATGGGTCTGCTGGAGAGCATTGCTATTGCTAAAGCTTTTGGTGAGTGGGTTTTTTTTTTTGGTCACACTTGTTCGGTTGATAGTCTAGGCCAGTGTTTCTCACCTGGTCTGGCTTTGGGACCCACCATCACCCCTTAATGACAAACTTTGACCCAAATTGAGGAAAATTTTCAGTTTCTCAAATTTAATTGATGAAAAGATCTTGCAGTGTGAACCTAAGATGATATCACAGGAAGCAAACTAACAACAAAAGCAAGTTTAATCTTAAACCAAAATGACCAGCAGGTGGCGACGCTAAAGAGGTAAATATTCTCTTTTACACTCAATTAGCTGAATTTGACTTACAACCAAAAAGTGCATCTTGTGACACACAGTTTTAAGAATATAAGTATAACTGTAGCTGTGATAACTCTGCATCAGTGGACACATACTGAACTGCTCTGTATTAATAATATTCAATAAGTAGCACTAAATAAGTTACAACACAGAAAACATTTTAGTAACTTCAGCTTTTTTTAACAGACTCAGCTGCTTAGAAATCATGGTCCAGGACCCCACAAAGTTTGAGAACCACAGTCTAGACACACTGGTCATGGTGTAGTGGTCAAAAAGCCTATTTGTCTGTTGAGTATTCAAAGGCACAGTGTGTAAAATTTGGCCATGAGGGGGCTTTACTAAACAAAAAAACTTCTGACGAGTCAAGACCTAAGTGTGTGGTGACCTACTGCTCACCCTACTTCACTGTGTACTGTTGTTTAAATGGAGGACTCTATTCAATAAATACTGCACTCCATGAGGTGTATTACTTTGTGCAGCAGCTAGACCTGCCTGATTGAAAGTCTGTAATCAGGCAGATCTGTCTTGCCGTGCTCCAATCTACAGCAATTGTAAGTGGCCTAAAGCAGGATGGACCAATCAGAGTCTCTTTAGCAGGAAGAGATGGGAGATACGGGCATGAAAACAGCAGAAAGTGACTACTTGGACAGAGTTTAGCATAGATGCTTACAGCTTCAGTGGCCACAGGGCAACATTTCTTTATTAAATAAAACACAAATAACAACACTGCATACTTCTCTGTTGTAAGGATATTTTCGTGCCACTTGTGACATGTTTTAATGAGAGTTTCTTTTACAATAGTGGCTCACGTTCTATAGCGCAGTAATATCTATTGAATTACCTGATTGGCCGGTTAAAAATGGGAATTGCAGGACAATCATCCAGTCACCTGATCTTCATCTACGTGCATTGATTAAAAGTTTATTTTTGACTCACCTATTTGTGTTTGTCATGTAATTCTCATTAGCATCAGCTGTTCTTATTAATTTGCTCTAACAATGTTCAACATGTAGGTATGCTAACATTATACACTTACACTGTTTATAGAGTAACTATCATGTGTTTTTTTATTTCACAACACTGTCAAAATGTAGCTTCCAGTAGCTTTACATTTTCACTCCCTTAAAGAAACAAGGAAAAGTTTATTCAAAGCCACTAGTCGATCAAGTTAAAGACTGCATACAGACATTTTATGAATGCTCTCCTACCAAGCTTTATCAGTACAAGTTTAAAAGGGGAGTTGCTAAAAGAAAGCTTCATTTTAACCTCCAGTTTCTCCTCCTCAGCCAGTCAGAACGACTACAGGATCAATGCCAATCAGGAGCTGCTGGCCATCGGGGTGACAAACATCATGGGCTCCTTTGTGTCAGCGTACCCTGTCACTGGCAGCTTTGGGAGGTTTGTGTATTCATGTTTGTGTGTGTGTTAAGTTTTTTGAGGAAGTCAGTGATTTTAATGATAAACATACTTAGAGCTTTGTGTTGTTACTTCACATCCAGGACAGCCGTGAACTCTCAGACGGGCGTTTGCTCTCCAGCTGGAGGAATCGTCACCAGTAAGTTTGAAGACTTTCCACTACTGCTGCATCTTCATTAACTGTATACCAGAAGTAATCAAACTTTTTTCACTGAGGTACACATGTTTAAAAAATTACGGCCTACTCAGCTACTTAAATATACCTACCGTTATGGTATAAGAGTTGGCAATATTGATTCAGTTTAGATTAAGATATCAAGATAGAAAAAACATCTACATCACAGCTTTCATGGCTCGTCAAGGCAAACAGCCACTCATTGTGAAAGATATCATCAGATTCCAGGGGGCCCTTGTTTGGCCATGCTTATAGTGGATGGGCCTCTGGTCAAGATGAGAATGCTGATGGCTCATCTTTACTTTATACACAAAGCTGAAAATCTTTAAAGGAGCTTGGAAGGTGCTGGAAGATGACCAGCACAACTTTCTTTGTAAATCAGACCCTGAAATGTAAAAAATAGCCAAGCCAAGCAATCTACTGCAGCAGGGTGATGAGTTTACCCGTCACCCTGTTTGTGCCGGTTGCTGGGTCAGTTGCATTCTCTCTGCAAAGAATCTGCCCAAGGGGTCAATTGGAGCAAGTCGAGACCACCTATCTGAAGCAGTCCTGGCTCTTATTTTTGTCTCAAGACAAAGTTTGATTACTGTGTTCATATAAATCCTAAAGAACCAAGTCAAACAAGGAACAACCACTTGTGGTAAAACAATGTTCCCAAATGACTCCCTCCCCTCATCCAACAGGAAGATGATCCACTTAAGTGGGGTACACTCATAAAGATTATTGGGCTGTTTATCCCGACTTTCTCCCTTCCCTAGCAAGGACAGCAAATGCCCGACTATCTTATGTCTTATAAGATTATCCTATAAGACTATCCTTTGTTCTGAGGTGTGTTAAGAGTGAATTTGTCCCGA
Source organism: Cetoscarus ocellatus (assembly GCA_037902135.1). Taxonomy (NCBI): domain Eukaryota; kingdom Metazoa; phylum Chordata; class Actinopteri; order Labriformes; family Labridae; genus Cetoscarus; species Cetoscarus ocellatus. The sequence goes on from JBAMNC010001245.1 coordinate 342,331, forward strand.
TAATTGGCTCTGAAATGGGTCGGGCGACCTGAAACATAAACATAAAGTTTAGAGGACCTAAGAACAGAGGACCAGCTCACATGTTCACGTAGTCTCCGGGATTTTTCCACACTCATTTCTTTTGTTTAGTTCCAGATTTTCTGTCAAAAATAGTGCAAAGACCACCATCATTCCCTCTTCTCATATGTCCTCTCCCATGTTGCATGTTGTGTTTTCCGGTTGTTGCTATGCTTCTTCTTCTTCGTTTTGGTGGATCACGTTTGATCACACGAGATTTCTGTCTTTGAGGACAAGATACTAGATTAGTGGTGGGACAGAATCGTTATGTGTGTGGTGTGCTGTGTTGAGATTATCGGAGCACACCACACACAGTACGATCAAAACTGTTCAATGCCTGATTTTTTATCTTCGTGTGTGGGTCTCTAACAGAAATAAAATCTCTTCAGATTTAGAAAATCCTTATGTGTGTACCCCGCTTTAGAAGAGCATGTGTGGAACAGCCACCATCTCTTTTGCTTTTTAAGACCATCTTGCCCTCATTTGCTTGGCTGTCTTTACATTTCAGGGTCTGATTTGCAAAGAAAATTGTGCTGTCATCTTCTCGCACCTTTAAAGCTCCTTTTAAGTTTTTCAGTATTAGGTAGAAAGTATACTTGTTGAAGGCAAGCATGTGGCTCCTAAAAGCTGAAATCAGTCCGTCTTTATTCATTCAATCTTTTTGTATCAGTGTGGGCCAAATGACTTAATTTTTTCTGGAACTTGCTGATGGCCAACTAAAAGAGGTCCACAGGCCTCAGTTTGGACACCCCTGCTGTATACTCACCTTTTTCTAAAAAATTAAATACAAATCCTTTTCAGCTTCCCATAGAAGGTAACAAGAGGACCGTTACCTTCTATGGGATGCTGTCCAGACTCACTAGCAATATATCACAATAATATGTGAAACAGTCCATCTGGTGTGCAGGTTACACTTCTTCTTTTTCATGTAGGTGTCATTGTGTTGCTGTCCCTGGCGTTCCTCATGCCGGCCTTCTACTACATCCCCAAAGCTTCTCTAGCAGCTGTCATCATCTGTGCCGTCGCTCCCATGGTGGATTACAGTGTTGTGGTGAAGATCTGGAGAACACGCAGTAGGTGTTTGCTGAGGAAACTGTCCAACATGTTTGTTTGTCTGTTTGATGTGGTTTAAAGCATAAGTGTCCTCCACAGAGCTGGACCTGCTGCCTTTTGTGGTGACGTTTCTGATGAGTTTCTGGCAGGTGCAGTACGGCATCGTCGGCGGTATAGCTGTGTCCGGTGTGCTGCTGCTCTACAACACAGCAAGGCCCAGGATAAAGGTAGGATGATGGTCTGGACAGAGTTATAGTCCTTGAGGCTTCTTACTGTGGGAACTTCCCCTCAGAGTCAGTCACTTTCATTAATCCACTGTTGAATTTTTGTGCTGTAACTGAACAGTTCAAATCTAAAACTCCATTCACACTTGCCAATACCCCACAAAATTATCTGGACTTCACCCAAGTGAGCTATATGCGTGAATGCAAACAGCCAAGTTCTTCACATCCTCTTGTGCTACCAGCACAAAAACAGAGAAGGGAGACTTGACATGATGGATGAAAACAACCACTGCAGTGTGGAAGTGTTGTTTCCACTGTGCATCATCAAAGCTCTGTGGTACAGCAGCTCAAAAACAATCACCATCGGGGCTCTCACGCTGCTGTTGGATATGGAGCTGAAACACTACAGCTTTATGTCTCTGGTGTAGTTGTCATGAATGTGGTGATGCTGCCTCATATTTACTTCTGCGTGCAACAGTACTTCTCTCAGCTCTTTTATTGATTCTTTTGATATGCTTTTTAACATGAAGTTAGGTTATAAATTGTCTGTCCGCTCTGATATTATGAACACTGACTTCCACCACATATGTTTGACATCCTGTGCTGCCTATTGGGAACCCCCCTCCACCACTTCTCCCCGGGGGTTGCAAGTGTGAAAAGGGTTTAAGCATCGACATGGCCTTATAATTCACTTGACAATGTCTTACTTGATTAATATTCATCTTTAATCTGTTATACATTTATATTTTTGGAAGCACATATCTGACTTTTATTATGGTTCTGGGACCTGCCCACATGGTTGTAGCAAGTTGACTGTGTAGCTGACTGGTATTGCTCCTGAGCACCTTGTCTTGGAAACAGTTGCCATCACTTGTCTAACTACCTAAGGCAGCAGTGATTATGGAAGTGTGTTGTCCCTGAAGTGCAAACCATGACAGCAAATAACTAAACACAATGGAAAATAACTAAACTCAATGGAAAATAACTAAGCACAACAGCAACTTAAAAAACACTACAGCGAATAACTAAACACAGCAAACAACTAAACACAACAGCTAATTAAGAAACAGTACAACAAATCACTAAAAACAATGGCAACTTAAAAAAAAACTACAGTAAATAACTAAACACAACAGCAAATCAGAAAACACTACTGCAAATAACTAAACACAGTGGCAATTTAAAAAACACAACGGCAGAAAACTAAACACAATGACATTAAGCTAACAGAAGAGGTAGGTACTTGTGGATGAAATCAGTCATCGCTGATTGGACGAGTGTGTGTGTGTGAAGAGAGAGTGAAGGAGGACTTGATTTGACGAAGGCCAGGAAGGGGGTCTGTCTCCTCTGTCTGCATGTCAACAAATACACGTTGATGTGAGGCGCTCTGTTTTACAACAGTGCAGTTACACTCAGCGTCCATAGAGGCCCCTAGAGAGCTGAAAGCCAGAATCTTACAGAGTGGGGCTTTAAACTGTTATGCAACAGAAGTACTTTGTGCTAATGCTAGCAATCATAAAGTATACTTCTCAAAAACATGGCTGTCTTTATCCAATAAACAATCAGTGTAAGCCAAATACGTTTAAGATAAACTGTCATTTGGATCTTCTGGTTGTCTTTTGAGTTTGAAGAACATTGGTTTGGATCTGTACAAGTATAAATGTTCATTACAGCAGGGAGGATCTGCACGATGAGTGTCACAGACTAAGGTTTACACACATCAGCCACTGGTATCTTCTGATACTGAATAATCCTGAAGTGTTTTTACCAAGTCTCACTGGTGTTTTACCAAATTTGTCCATGTAAGTCCAAAATGTATAAATCTGCATCAACAGATAACCTGGGTGTCCTCATGTCCTCCAGTTCCCATTGAGGTTTCTGCCATTTATGATTTGAACCCACTAGGTCTCCATCAGCAGACGTTTTTGCTGTGTGTACTCCATGTTCATATGGGTATCCTCATGTATCCAAAACAAAAAGTGGTCATACTCCCTGGAAAGATGGACATTTATCTCACTGGGCACTGGTTGTTTTTCCTCTTTTGAGCCTCCCTGTAAACAGCCAATCCACACGCCGCCTGACTGCTTTGCAGCAGCTGTTTTAGTCTTTTTTCTGTTTGTGAATCTTCTAAAGGCGACAAAACTCATCTGACAGGCTCTGTATTAATGATACTTTCTGTTACTTTAGTGGCTCAGAAATGCATCTTCACAGCAAGTATTGCCTGAAATGCATTATAGTCTGTTTACAACAGCCGTACTTCAGCCATCCACTGAACTGAATGGCGTCATTTTAGTCACGTCTGCAAATGGTCAATATTCAAAAATGTGTTTGTGTAATCAACTGTAGCCATAATATCTGTCATCTAAGGCTAAAAGGTCACCTTGGAGTGACAAGTATATTACATCCTAGTTGAGATAAGTTGAATGGATATATAATAAAAAAGATAAAAGTTTGATAACATGCTTGATCCAACAAATAAAACAAGCTTCAAATGACTACTGTAGTCTTTCATCTAACAGCAACATCATCAGCTTAGCATCTGACTTGCAGCCTGTTGTTTCTTGAAGCCCTGAAAACAAGTAAAAACCTTTCCAATACTTCCTCTTCTTTTTTCATTCCTAGCCTCATATGTCACGTCTTCTTTCATTTCTTAGGCCCAGCCATTGTGGAAAGCTGAATGGAGACAGGCAAGCCTGTCCTCTTGACTAGCTGGCTTTCCCACAGCTGAGTCTGAACTTGTTCAGACTTACATAGTGCTATATGTGGGTGACTGGGGTGCTCTGAGGAAATGGGATAAATTTCTTTCTCTCTGTTTATAATCCTTCTACTGTCAGACCAACTTAAAAACTTCTATTTTGAATGATAAAGTTTTGCTATAAATTCAATACAATATTTCCAGTTCTGACTTTAAATAGAGAAACAACATGTGGCTCTTGTGCTCAGGTCTCTGATCATGGTGTTTTGGTGATGGAGTTGGGCAGCGGACTGAATTTTCCTGCAACAGAGTATCTCAGTCACATCATTCACACTCAAGCTCTGCAGGGTAAGGATGTGTTTAATGTCTCTTTTTGTTCAGAGGACATTTGTATTTAACTGTAACTTTAAGTGATGTTCAGTCTAACCTATAATTTATTCTCCTCTTGATGTCCTTCCCTCAGCATCCCCTCCTCGGTCAGTGGTCCTGGATTGCCATCATGTCAGCACCATAGATTACTCAGTGGTCAGTGAGCTCAGGGATCTGCTGAGGCAGTTCAAACTGCGGAAAGTGCAGATGATCTTCTCCAGGTTGAGGGTAAGACTGCCAGCTTTCAGTTTTTACAGACTTTAAGTGAGTGACACATTGTTAGCTTTCAGGGAGTATTTTGTTATTTAGGTCAGTGGCAGGTTTATCTGCCACACAGGAAGCTGTCATCTCTGCAGCAGAGTCGTTCAAGTACTGGCATAGATGCTGTACTAAACATTGCTTAGACAAACTCATTAGTATCACATAATAGGGCAAATTGAAAGAAAAAATTACCCACTCATTAGGCGTGTGCTAAAAGAAATTGATATGAAAATATATCGTCACGTACTCCTTGTTGATTGTTTATCAATATTGATTTTATAGATGATCCCAAACGCCGTGACAGCAGTTATACAATACACCTTCAGTATAATCACCCATGGTACCATTGAAACATTCAGATGACAGTAGTAGAATCTAAACTTTAAGTTGTGGGGCACATTCCGAATCTTGAATTACTTATTAGGTCTCTGAGGACCTGAAATTGAAGTATCTTTAGTCATAGGATCCCTTAAACTGTGTCCTTGCTGGTTTTGTTTTAACAAAATAAGAACAAGTTTAAGAAATTCTGTAAATTTGCTGTGAACGTCCACAATTTGTCTGGATACATATTTTGCTGTGGTCTCTGTATTGGAATATGCATCATATCATACAGTTACAGGAAATGTCCAGCCCTACTACACAGCAAAATAAGGGAATAGAGAAAACGTATACTTTGCTTCTCAATTGAAAAGCAGTTGTCTCATTAATTTATTTATATTGCACATTTAAAAACCACATTTGTTGACCAAAGTGCTGTACAACCGCAAAGACACAAACAAGGTAGAAAAACTGCAAAAATCAACTGTAAGGCCTAACACAAACACTAAAATGGCCAAATGGGACAAGAAAACACAACAGTTAACAGTAACAACAAACAAGATGAAAACTAAAACTACAGAAACCAACATTATAATGTAATAATCAAAAACAATCTAAAAGATGTCGAAGTACAATAAAAGAGGCTCGAGTTAGTTTAACCCCTGAGGCACCCAAAAAAATAATACATACTTATGTCCCTCGTGTACCAAAATGGTTCCTCTCATAAAAGTGTCATAAAAATATGAAATCTTGATATTTTTGTTTACTTTCACTTCTAACTCCTGACTTAACAATAGATATAAAGTATTTTATTATTTTTTAATGTATTATGTTTTTATGCACTTTTTTGTTATAAGAACCCCTGACGTTTTTTATAGAAAAACATAAAATATGCATGTTTTTGTAAAATACGGTGCAAAGTGGAATATTTGGGGTGAGGTTATTACAGTCTTGACCAGGTCAATAATTGATAACAAAACTGATTTTGATGCATTATTTGTTTTTGGAGCACTTAGTGTACCCTAGTGTACCAATTCGATTCTTCACATAAACGTGTAATAAATAAGTTAAATCTAATTATTTTTTTTTACTTTCACTGCATCAAATCTTTTCAACAACTTCTGACCCAGCCACAGATATAGACTTTTTTGGTTTTTTTCTATATTTCATGTTTTAAGCCCTTTTTGTCACAAGGACAGAGGAAGCTCTCAACCAATCAAGAAAACACATAGACAGAGCCAAATACCTCCATTGAAACCTTTTATGATGCAGTGGTTTTAGGGGGTTTATTAGACCTAAAACCTGTTTTTCCTTTATTTTGAAGGTAGAGGCTTGGATTTATTAGGTATTCATGGGGAAATGATTTTAATATGTCAGGATTACAGTATATCAAAAATATGTAGTTATATGGGAATCAATGGAGCCACGCTGGACATGAAGTCAAAGAGTGTACGCTCGGTGCATATCTCCTATGCTATCTACCTGGCTCACAATAGTGGGATCATGGAATTTTTAACATAAAAAATAAAAAATAAAAAAAGACCTTACCAAGTAGCATATAATTTGCATTTAAACTGACTGAGATATTGAAATAAAAAAAAAAGGAAAAAGCAAAATGTACCAATTTGGCTCCCAATGTGCCTCAAGGGTTAAGTGAAGACCTTAGAGAAGAAATGGGTCCTCAACAGTGACTGTGAAAGTGATGAGGGGACTGAGCAGATCTTATATGGAGAGGGAGTGCCAAAGCCTGGGAGCAGCCACCACAGACACTCGATCTTCTCTGATTCTGAGATTACATTCTAGGCACCACCAAGAGCAACTGGATGGATGACCTGAGGATCTAGAAATTCTGCATGTTCCTTCCCCCTGTGGGTCCCTCACACTGCCTTTCCTCTTCTCTCCTCCTCAGCCGTCTGTCCTGGATGTCCTCCTGGCAGCTGATCTTCAGGGTCTCAGGTACACAGACACTGTAGATGCAGCACTGCAGATGGAGTCAAGGGGCCTCCTTGAAGATCTCTGACTTTTCTTTACGTGGATTATTTTGCAATTCTGAAGGTGAACAGTCATCAACTACCTCGGACATCTGATTAACTGGTTGTTTGATGCATGACGCTGCCAGAGGCGTCCTCGTGCCTCTCTTTCTCTTCAGGAGAAGCATCGACCTGATAAACTGAAGGTTGAAGTGAAATCTTTGACATTCCAACACTACACGACAATGGCACTAAAATGTGGACCCAGAGTTTACAGAGTTTTAAAGCATTTTTTATTCTTTTTAAGGAATATTATTTTATTTTATAAAAAGACAAAGAAATTGTGTGACTAAAATATTTATGAATTTTTAACACAGAGAGACTTCTGACCTGTTTTGTCTTTTGGGTTGCAGGAAATTTTGTGGGGCAGTAATATACCAAGTTTGAGTGTAAATAAAAAAAATGTAATGATTCATGTTTCATAAATTTTTGTACTTAAAGATGGTCTCAGATAACAAAGGAGGTGGGTGGCTGTTGTTCACATGTTCGTCTAAGTGGATAATTGCTCTGTTGGACGAGGGGTCAGGGGCAGACCTTTCGGAGAGATGTTCTGACAACGGTGGGTGGTCCTTGTGTGACTCAGCTCTTTTAGATATATAAAACAGTAATTGAACTTTGTTTTGAGACAAAACAGCCAGGAGTGCTTGAAAGTGGTGGTCTTGACTTGTTACCTTAATTTTAATTTGTAATTTTATCTTTTTTTCTACTAAAGCAAACAAAGCGAATGCACTGTAGGTGTGAAAACCACTGAAGTTGAACCACTCTTTAGTCAGCACCAGATGGACAAAATGTTTTTTGTTTATTTTTCAACACTGAACTTGTCTGGGATGAACCAAAAACCCAATGAAAAAATCTCATAGGCTTTTTGTTTGAAGAAACCAGTGGAAAACTAACTTTCAGGATGGCCTCCTGAAATTTGTCATCGCTGCACCACTCTATAGATGACCTGGGTAACAAGTTAGCAGGCAGCTAACAAAAACGTGAATAACTTTACAGTTCAACACGTTTCCTACGTACTCTTTGCTTTATTGTGTGGAAGAGGATATCAGCAAATAAATAGTTTATTAAGATGGCGCCTTTCAAGAGCAGATGTAACATTGCGTGCCACAATCAAAATGAAAATCATAAAATAAAACAGTTTATAACACAGATAAGATAAAAAACGATCAATAGCGGTGCCTTTGAGACCCGACTGTCTGAGCCTCTCAATCAGCACACTGTGCTTAACAGTGCCAAATGCAGGTCTAGATTAAGGACCAACACTGAACAATGTCCTGCATCTGCCTGCATGAACACATCATTAGAGACTCTGAGGAGAGCATTTTCTGTTGAATATCAGTGACAAAGACTAAAATTTCTTCAAGTTATTATGCTCATTCAAAACTGATGTTAGCTGCTTGGTCACGACCGTTTTAAAATCATGAAACATAAAAGGTAGCTCGGATATTGGCCGATAGTTTTCATGTAGAAGAGGGGCAAGACTAGATTTTTTTGGTGGTGGATTGTTGTTTAAGTGAACACTTAACCAACATGACACACAGCTGGATTTGAAAGCATGACAACATCCCAACTCAAGAACAGAGAGGAGTCATTACAAACACAAAGATCACTCCTGCGGGCAACTGAATGCTTGATATCCCTCTTTGTTGTGGCTAATTTTCCTGAATACCCAACATCTTGCAGATATTTTTTCAAATGACTTGAATAAAAAGTGTATCTCAAAGAGCACATATTACCTTTTTTGTTTTTTTTTAATATGCCCTTTACTGTGTTTAACATGTCTCCACCACGTGATAGAGCACTTCTATGAACAAAAAAGTTTACTGCATCAGGACTTCTTTCTTTACTTCTCTTTATCAATCAATCAAACTTTGTTTATAAAGCACTTTTCATACAAAGAATGCAACTCAAAGTGCTTTACATAATATATAAAAACATTCCCTCAATCCCACTTATCCACCCTTATATACATAAGCATCTACTCATGCACAAATACGCACGCACACACACACTCACCCACACACACGCACACACATACACACACTAAAATAGTGGACATTAGGCTAACAACAAGAGGCTGAGTACAGACAGACCAGTTGAGAAAGTGCCATCAGAGGAGCTGCCTGTACCAGGAGCAGAGAGCCAACCACAGCCACAGGACACCAACGCAGAACCCAAAGGAGAGATGATGGATCTCAAGACTCCACCAGGAACCTACAGAACAGAGTCCTGAAGCTGTAGCCGACCATAGCTCATGGTGCAGAGAGCTCCCCCAGAGGAAACACTGGAGATCCTAATGATAAAAGAATAAAAGTATGTAAAAACTAAAATATTAATAAAATCTAAGAACAAGAACATAAAATAGTACAACTAAAACACTTAGGAAAATGAATAAAATTCATAAATAAAAACAATGTAAAGGTCTAAAATAAATAAACGTCTTAATTAAAGTCTTAATTAAAAGCTAAGCTGAAAAGGTGTGTCTTGAGCCTGCTCTTAAAAACATGAACGTTCTCTGCGGCCCTGAGGTCCTCTGGCAGGCTGTCCCATAGCCAAGAGCCGTAAAACTGGAAAGACGCCTCGCCGCGAGTGTGTGTCCTGACCTTTGGGATGACCAGGAGCCCGCTGCCAGAGGAGCGCAGGGTCCGTGAGGGTTTGTAAGGTAAAAGCAGCTAAGATAAGAAGGCCCAAGACCATTCAGACATTAAGACATTAAAAAACCAATAAAAGAACTTTAAAGTCGATCCTAAAACACACGGGGAACCAATGCAGTGATTCTAAAAGTGGTGTAATGTGGACCCACCCTCTGGTCTTAGTCAGGGCACGTGCTGCTGAATTTTGTAGTAATTGTAAACCTGAAATATTCTTTTTGGGAAGACCAGAGAGCAGGGCATTACAGTAGTCTAAATGACTGGTGATAAAAGCATGCATCAGTGTCTCCGTGTTGGCCCGAGAGAGAATGGGGCGGACTCTGGCAATTTTCATTTTTAAGCCATAAGGGAGCAGATGAGTTTCAGGTTCTCATGAAGATTTTTTCCATTGGCGGGAAGCGTTGAAAGTTCCCTCACCCTGTTAAGTCCTGACCCTGAGAAGAGTGAGTATTCCTGTCCAAGAGGACGTGAGGAGTCAAGATGTCCTCTTGATGTAAAGAGCTGAAATATGTTTAGGCCTAAGACAGTTTAACCCTTTGGGTCACAAATGATCCAGCTGAGTCTAACAACTTAAAAAATTACAAGTCTGCCTTTTGGTTAATCAAAACTCAACATTCTTTAGCAGTCCAGCTCTGACCCATTGTTTTCAATCACTTACATTTTTGTAAATGATAAATTCATCCTGAGTTAATCTGCATCACTTATTCTCCATGATATAAGAATAATCTGTAAAGGATCAAGCTCCAAATGCAGTCTACTAGTGCAGCGGTTCTCAACAGGGTATAAATCAGGTAAAAATGTGGTAAATATGTTTTCAGTGTACAGAGGCCCTCAGAGGACAAACATCATACATTTTTTTTACTCTGTTATGCTGTAACAAGTAAACTTTAGTTGTTCTTTCAGGATCTCAACATATCCTGTCATCTTAGGATAGAAATTAGGGTTTTCCTATGATAAACTTCTCACTTAAGATATCTAGAAAACAACCAACATATAAATGTTCTGATGGGAAACATGAGTGAGATTTATGGATGTATGTTCGCCCAGGGCTCTTACTATTATTTAATAGTTCTAACATTTTTTCTCCAGTCTCTTTGCACAAACAAATATATTTTCTTCCATCTAAGGTCAAAACTGCAACATTTTTTCATTAAACAAATTAAAGTGGTTGATCCTTTTGAGATTTGGGTCATGATGACTGTTGAAATGGTGAAGGTTTCTCAGGATAGAGCTGGAAGAGCCTTCAGCGTATGTTCTATCTGAAAAGTGCCAAATATAAATGTTTCCGTCCACTTCCCAAATTAATTAATACTCAAAATATTTAGACATTTCTAGCAAGAGGACAGAGTCACCCCCAGAATCTACCTTGTTAGACAAATCTGTCATCATACTGAACATCAGTGACCATCAACTGGTGATCTAGAGGCCACATCAGGCCCTCCACAGCCTCCTAACCAGCCCCCAGAACATTATTACATCAATAAATGTAAGGGGAGGAAGTAGTTGTAGTTTGAAAAGTATCTTTTATTCATTAATTTCCTACAGCTGTTAATTCAACCCTTGAAACTATTGGGATCTGTTTTACAGAAATCCACCTGTCAGCCAATATTAGCCAACATTCATCCAGGAACACAAATTTATCGAAGTCAAACCCAGTGATGGACAGCATGTGAGACCAGAGAGAAGCAGCCAAGATAGACCTGAAAAAGACTCAAAAGGACTCGAAACACCAACTCTAGGACTTAGGACTTGACTTGAGAGTTGTTGGTCTTGACCTGGGACTTGAGGGCAAAGACTTGAGACTTACATAACAATGACATGGTCCCACCTATGCTTCCTGGCATACTGTGTTATAAAACTTACATAACATAATTTATCTGATAGTAAAACAATGCACTGGGTAAACCATTTACTCTGGAACAATAGAACACGTGTTTGGAGACATGATCGGCAAGAACACTAAGAAAAGGCAGAATGATCCCAGTAAATGATTAAAGGGAGTGTTACTAATCTTGATTAGTAACTCTCTGAACTTCAGAAAAATCTCTGTTAAAAAAAAGAAGGTATTCTGATCAGACTTCAATCATACAGTCCCAAAATTTAAGATCAAGTCAACACACATTAGGCCTGCATGACATGAAGAAAATGTGAGGTTACAAAGTTAAATGTGACAACTTTTGTGGTGCAATTGAATTTTATAAAAGTTTTCAAATCTGTGTGCATGAGTAAGAGCAATGGTTTTCAGCTGGTAGTTAAGGGTCAAAAAGGCGAGTCAAGAGCTGGTTTCTGTGGGTCGCACATGAAGACCTTGTTGTTAGCTGTTAGCTGTTAGCTAAAACTACATATCAGTCCTTTAGACTTTTGTCTTACAATAAACTATACAACACAGATGTATCATTTACCATTTATATGTGACGTGACGTGAAACTCATCAATGACAATCCCCATCAAGTCCTCCCGGTAAACTCCTGAGGAGAGAATATTTCTCCAGGTATCGCTGAGTAACCACTACTCCAGGCAACCACAGACTAACAGGCATTGTCTGCGGAGGATCTCTCCCAGTGTCCCTGCAGTGATCCCTGCTTCTCTGCTTCTCTGATTTCATCGTCCAAAACAAAAAAACATGATGTCCCGTAGGAAAAGCTTTAAGTGACGTTCTTTGCTCGTCTTTTTAGGAAGATATTGAGTCAGCTTCTGATAAAACTGCAGATGTTGCCTCATCCATGGAGACCGCTTCAGAAGCCGCCATTGTTTTCACACATGCTGTTATCACTGTTGTCACGTCTTCAGTTTCATTTGTGCTGAGGTGTGAGTGGGAGAGTGAATGGTTGTCTGTCTCTCTATGTGGCCCTGTGATTGACTGGAGACTGGTTCAGGGTGTACCTCACCTCTTGCCCACTGTCAGCTGGGATAGGCTCCAGTCCCCTGTGACCTCAAAGAGTTAAGGGTTATAGATAAAGGATGGATTTTCCTCTCCATCTGTCCTCTTTTTGTGGGTTCCAGAGCGTGTACAGCTCATTTGATTTAATATATGACTGGATAAATGAACAAATTTGAAAGATGAGAATGACTAAAAAGAACATTTTCAGTCTTCCCCTTAAATAGCAAAGTCAAACTTCTGTGTTATGGTAACCTTTCTCCTCTCATTTATTGTCCCTGCTGTTGACCAAAGGTGTTTCAAAAGTGCTTTGACACTGTCAGGTAGATGGATGTATGCTGAAATACGTAAACTTGTAGAGCCTGAGTGTTTCAACTCTGACCTGAGATTGATTGAAGCATCATAAATTATGATGACTGTTGGCTTTGTTTGTCTGCCAGCTCTGAGTGAATTTTTATTTTCTTGTCTTTCTAATATTAAACTAACTCCTCATTACCAATGAGTGCATCACATGGTCCTTAACACACCAACAGAGGTATAAATATTCACAGTAACAGGGAGAAATACAACTTCTCCAATCCTGGACTCTCACAATCACGCCAAGGTCAGTACGAGTCAGTGATGGTTTTAAGTTTTTGTAAATTTCATTTCAATATGTAGAAAAAAAGTATTAATTTTTCTCATGTTAGTAATTTTTGCTGCCTGGACTTATTCTTTTAGCTTTCATTTGCAAAAACTTGGAGCATCTTAGTCTAGTTTTAGTTAACATTTTTTATATTTTCTCACTTTAATACAACTAAATACAAACTGATAAGTGAATAAATACTTTAATTTCACTCTTTCTAATGCAGAATCAATACTTTAACTAATTAATTTGAACGAATGAACATGCTTACAAACCTTGAGTCAGGAAATTTAGCAAATAGTCTAGTATTTAGTAGGTTAATTTTTTCAGTGTCAGGACCCTAACTGAAATACACCAGCAAGTCCAAAGTAATACCATCATTATTTTAGTTCTATATCAGTGACATCTTTTAAATATAAAAAATTACAGACCTGCTTTTATGCGATGTTAACTTTAACTTCTTCTTCTGTATCTGTTTAACTCTCTTTTTCACCTTTAAACTCTATTGGTCCATTTAATCATTTAAACTTACCTGTTCCGTCGTTTTATTTTTCTTTTCGAGTTTTATGAATTAAGTCATTTTTTCTATTTCTATTCCTGCTGTAAATTGCTTTATGCTGTTTTGCTCGTATTTGTTTCATGTTTTATTCATTGAACTTGCATTTCATGTTTATTCAGCTTTACCTTATTTCACTTTATTCTTCTTTATTTTGGCCTTGTGGTCTCATTTTTTTTTTCAAATTCCATGACATAATAATCAGGTTTTATACTGTTCTTGGCTTGTGCACATTGTTATGCTTGTTTGTTAGTTTATTTATTGTTGTTTTATTTCTTCTCCTGTGCCAAGGTTCTTTTATTTTATCTTCATGTGCCTTTGTTTTTTTTGGCAAAGCACTCTGTAAACCTTTGGTGCTATACATATAAAGTTATTATTATGATAATAATTGTTATTTTGTCATTGTTATTATTTATATAATTTTTTGATGAAAAGATGAGTCAGTGTGCTTCTAACACAAGTGCTGGAAAAGCATTTATCACAGAACAAATAAACTATCATGGATCTTTAATGCTTGACAGCCAATCCTGATAATTTCTGGCTAGTTTTGTCACAGTGCCAACAAACAATAACAACTTTTTGTTTTGATCATCAGAAATTCATTTACATCAAGTAATCATCTGTTTTGTCCTTAAACAAAGTAATTGACCAACATTTTTCCTCATATTTTATGATGAGGAATGAGGAAGGTTGATTCAAGGACGATTAAAGTGCTGAAATTCATGGATTGCAAGAAGTATATTTAATTATGACTCTCTTTTTTCTTTTCCAGGAGGTTGTTGTCAGCAAAAATGATGTTTCCAGGGGGGTTGTTATTGCTCCTGATTTTTCAGATTTTCACTGCAGGCACCACAGGTAAACAATCTGACTTCTTCTTATTGTGTCTTTGACTATATAACTCCTTCAGAAATATATTCATTTACTCTGTTATGGCACTACGACTGCACATTTATCTATTTTAAGTCGTCACTGCTCCTTAACTGATCATAACTTCTCACTGCACAACAACAGTTCATTAGTTTATGTAGTCACTGCTCATTAACTGCTCATTAGATGTTTAATTATTAAGTAAGTATTGCACCTTAACCTTTTATCAACTATTGCCTCACTACTCAGTGATTATTCATTACATATTCACTCAGCTGTTCATCTAGTACTGCACCCTAACTCCACCTGTCTGTGTTCTCTCTACTCAGTAACTGTATTTTAGATATTTATTCATTAAGTGCTGCATCATAACCATTTCCCAGACTTTTTAATCACTATTTGATATTTGTTCATTTGGCATTAGAACTTGTTTTTTCATCCAGTACTGCACCCTAAATGTTCACTTATTTATTTCTCTCTCTCTCTCTCTGCTCAATAACTGTATTCAGGTATTTATTCATGAAGTGCTGCATCATAACCAAACTGCTATGGGTGTGAAAAAGTATTGGCCATAACACATTGTAATATTTTATGCTGCACAATACTGTAGCAGTATTTTACAACAGTTATATCTTATTATTCAATAATTTATAGAAATTTAGGACATCTGTTTTAGGGATGCATGATATTGGAATTTTGCCAATATTCGATATGCCTATATTTTCAAACTCATTATCGGCAACATCTTAACTAGGTGGACCTGTTCCTCGCATGGTAACAGTCCAGTTGTGGAAAGAAAAGATGTGAAGCAGGAAACACAACTTTTTTGTAAACTCTCTTTATTAAGTAATATTTTTTGATCTATCAAGGTGGACATCCAGTAATGAAGAGGTAAACCATCATGGTTCAATTATGCAT
The DNA here is from genome assembly GCA_037902135.1 of Cetoscarus ocellatus. NCBI lineage: Eukaryota > Metazoa > Chordata > Actinopteri > Labriformes > Labridae > Cetoscarus > Cetoscarus ocellatus. The sequence continues at coordinate 357,833 of JBAMNC010001245.1, forward strand.
TTTGCAAATATTACAGCCAATATCTGGGATATTTATGCACAATATTTACGTTCAAAATACTGATTGTTAATATCAGCAAAAAAAAAAGTAATTTCTGCCATTACTGATAATAAATGTTTTAGGCAAATATCTGCCAATACCCATATTGGTCCGATAATGTCGTGCATCCCTAATTTGATTTCTACAGCAGTTCAGCCTCCCACCTCTAGTTGGCAGAAGGCATTTCTTCATTTGACTCTCTGTCCCTCTGATACATTTACTGTTAGTATTTCTTTCACTGGGACAGACAATAAAATGAATTAATACTGCAGGACACATGATTTATAAAAATAACACTGAAACTGTATTTTTATACAAATGATATGATGGATCACAATATCGTAATTATTTAAAATAAAACCTTCTGCATGTCTCACCCCCTTTTGCCCCAGTTTGTTACTGTTTTTCTGATTTAACCTGCTAAATTCCCTGCAGCAGTACTGCACAGTTTTGGGGCATTGATAGCTTAGTCATTTACGTGCCACTGCTTCATTAGTGTACATTAGCGTGTGGATCAGCAAGGTGGAAAGTTAGTGCCAAAAGTCACCTGACAGTTTTTCATAGTTGTAGAATTGTTTTCTGTACTTTAGGAATATTTTTTTGTATTTGAAAGATTTTTGTTTGTAATTGAAACACATTTTTTGTAATTGAAGACATATGTTTCTTAATATGTAAAACATGCTGTATTTTTTTGATAGGTATGTTTCTTATATGCAAAACAAAATGCATTAGTTTGTGAATGATGTTTTGTATTTGCAAACCACACTGAGTTTGTTTGTGAATTGCTGGGCATTAGTAAAACACGTTTTGTGTGTTTGTGAGGTTTTGGCATGATTTTAAGTCCATAGATTCTTTTCTTCAGGGTGTAGCTTTAAAGTAGTGAAGCCGATTTTCAGTCATCATGTCACACTTTATGAGTCGCTTGTCCATCACTTTTAATTTCAAGGCCCTATTTTAACGCGCTAATTGCCATAAGTGCATGGCACACAGCAGCAGTGTTAGTTTTGTTGACTAATTATTATTTTCATCATAGTTTTTGTCAACAACCTTTTTACCCTGACAAAAAATAGACAGTAACAAATAAAAACAAGTGCACATGGACAAAACTAAAACTAAGTTAACTGACATTTTCATCAACAAATAAAAACTAGACTAAAATGTTTGACAGGGACTTAATCCAGTCAGATCTAATGTCATCATGTAGAAAGCAGAGACAAGTTAGGAATATATCCCATTACAGATACTTTGGTTTTGGAAAGGTTGGATGTGTTAAGAGGAACAGCCAATCACAGCTGCCTTAGCTTCATGGTGGTGGGATAAGTTGGGGAGCTATCCAATCAGAACTGCTCTCTTTATCAACTGATATATTCATGAAGAGCAGGTTCACTGTGTAATATACTGGGGCACACAAATAATCACACTGGAAAAAGGGATAAGGGATATAAGTCAGGTAAACAAGTGTAATCACACTGAATGAACTTATTGGCCATTACAACAAAGTTAGATGAGTGACAACAACTTCAGCTTAAAAAAGGACCGAAAGACTTGTAACGGTAAGTTCAGTTAACTTGGGAAAATATGTCTGTCTCGGATTTTCATGTAACATGCATGCGTCTGTGAATGACATCACAGCACAGGATGTATGGAGCAGAGAAGGTGCCCGCCATTTTCTGAGAGCTGAAATCTTACGCCGTTATCAAGTAAGCTGAGTAAATTTAAAATAGCCTGTGAACTATTCTTCAATGTGAATTAATCAATGGTCTCAAAAGGCCTGAAAATCCCTCTTCAATGCTGGGGGGACAATAAACAGTAAAATTTCGGAGAGTAGTTCTGGGGGGGGGGGGGGGGGGGGGGCATTAAAATAAATGTTATATTTTACCTGTGTTGTTTTGATACTTTCTCAAACGTCTTGCATAGTTATATTAAACAATGTTCCTTGTTAGTCCATATCCTACCTGTTTACAGGTTTGTTTACACTCAACCAGCAATTCCAAGAGCTGTATTGGTTGGAAGGTGTGAACTACACCATATGTGACCTAACAGAATTTCTTATCTCACCATTAACACTGGTCTTATCACCACTACAGTAGCTTTACAAGAACTGAGAGCTCAATAAAAGTTCTAAAACTTGAAGAAAAACTTTAATGAATAACCAAACTACATCAAACTATTCTTCAAGCGTGCTTTTATTAAACTGTCAAAAAAGAAAAACAAAATCTGAATATATTACAAAACTTAAATTCACAAACCTTTTCACAGTTTAATTATGAAGTGCAACTGAATATGTTGCAAAACTTATAAATATACAAACATTTACTTATAAAAATCATCAAGTGCAACTGAGTTTGCAACAATATACTGCTCTCAGTCTGTTGCATCAGGCAGAGAGGAGAGGCTGTTTGCAGCCAGCAGCAGAGAAAAAAATTCACAGATTCATTACAAACCAAAATGAAATGATGTGCTACATACAGTACAAATGTCGTTTTAGCTTAAAAATAAACACCCTATTAGCTGCATGCTGTGTTAATTTAAAACATGCCGACAGACTTCAAACACAGGCATTGAAATGTTGCTTTTCATGTTGTGCTTGTTGAACAAGTGGAGTGATAGTCCCCTGTGTCCCCTCCGGGATTTGCACCTATGAACTTGACAGGAGGTAGAGTCAACCAATGGCATGTTGTATCAACTAATTCCTTTTAGTGTAATAAACTTAACTCGTCATGTTGATTTAACTCAGTCAAAGCAACAAGATGACCTGACTTAGGCAAGTTGAGTCAACAAATTATTTTTTTACAGTGCAGACAAGAGAGGAAGTTCAACATTCGTCTTACTGAGAGACACCAGGAGCAACAACAGTACAGATTTCAGTATAACTACATAATAAGACTCCTTTATGGTTGGCCAGACATAAAGTAACACACCACTGCATTTTTGTGCTATAACCACAATGTGCCACAAAAGACCACTCTATTACAGTCCTCCCCTTTTAGATTGATTGCTGTGATTTTCACAAGAATCATAACAAGAGAAAATAAATACACTTACTGCCAGGAGTGTTCTGAGAAATGAAATTGAATCCTCAACTTACAAATGAACATAAAGTAACTCTATAAGTATACAGTCACAATGCTTATATTAGCATACCGTATTTTAGAGGTTTGTCTCTGTCGGTGTACCTGACGCCTTTCTGGGTACCAGCTTTTGGCAAGTGGGCTTCTGTTTTTAGCAGGCAAAACAGGCGTTGGTGTCACCTCCTCAGTCTGTTCAGTTTGTTCAGTTGGGACAGTGGGTGATGTCTGGCTCACTCGGGTACTTGGCAACTGGAACAGCACGGTCCATTTTTATGATGGCACCGCTTCCGCAGAAACAGCTTAACAGGAGGGTTGAACTTGTGTTCTCACCATAGTAACATGGTTGACATGCACTGTACGCTGTCTTTGTCCCTCTTGCATAAGGTAAGTGACAGAACTCAATCTCTTAACAACTTGGGCCTGCAACCACTTTTCCACTCCCCCCTGTCCTGAAAACTTGTACAGTTAAGTCCCCATGGTCATGGTGGCACGTCTATGCAGACTGTTTTTCCTCAACTCATCTGGCCAGATCAGGCTTCAGCAAACTGAACCAGTTTCGAATCTGTTGTTTCAGGAACAACTCAGCTGGTGTTTGACTAGTCACAGTGTGTGCTGTACTGTTACACATGAGTAGCAACAAAGCCTTTCCATCCACTTCCAACACATCAGTCATCAGAGCAAGTTTTAGAATTTGTACTGATCTCTCTGCTGCTCCATTTGATGCAGGATGGTATGCAGACACTGCAGTGTGTTTGATTCCATTTCTCTCCAGGAACTGAGTAAACTCCCGAGACACCAGTTGAGGGCCATTATCTGATACCAGCTCTTCTGGTAGTCCAGAAGAAGCAAACAGTCCCCACTGTACTTCGATGGTGTTGTAAGAGGTGGTGGAGGACATGGGGAAAACTTCCAACCACTTAGAACGGCTGTCAATAACCACTAAGAAGTACTGTTTATCCTTCTCTGTAAAATCAACGTGAATCCTTTGCCACACTCTCTCTGGACATTTCCAAGGGTGTAATGAAGAGGAGAAGGTACAATGACTCTTTGGCCCCAGAGAATGCAGCCCTGTTCTGCTGACAGCTCCTGTCTGCATATCAAGTAAGGCTGAAGTGCTTCATCCTGTACATAACCAGGCCAGCCATGGTGTAGCTCCACACCTTGCTGAGTACAGGGTCCTTTAAAGTAGCACTCTCAATTTCTCTGGCGCACACTAGCAGTTCTTCCACATGTGAGACATAAAAGATACTTCCCTCTTCTGCGGTGTCATCTGCTGGGGTGTGGGGCAGGCGTGACAAAGCATCCTCATTTGCATGGTCCGCTGATTTCCTGTACTCAATCTCATAGTTATACACCATAAGGATAAGGGCCCAGCGTTGCAGCCCAGCGTAGGAGTGGCCTTCTCACTTTTCTCCACTTTTGAAATCCCCTGCATCTTTTCCTTGTGGGCATAAGGAACAGGGCGGGCTTTAGAGGAGATTGGTGAGGTGTCAGGTTTTATGCGGATTTTGGCTTTGAACCCTTGAATGCAGCCTTGGTCGTCAGGGAACACTGCCTTATGGTGCTGTATCACCACTTGGACTCCTGAGTCCCACTGTGCCTGTGTTAACACTCTGTACACCGTGAAGATCTGCTTCCAGTTTAGTTTTAACTTCTTTAACCAAACAGAGCCGGTCTTTTCCCTTTCACAATAATCATTAGTAGAGTGACTTACTGGTTCTCTGACTGTACTGGTATCATTATACACCCCCGAACAGGGATTCTTTGGCCACAGTATGCTTTCAGCTTTAGTCTGGAAACTTGTTTGAGGGGGAAATGGGCAAGGTTAGCTTTGCAATATTTGTCAGATACTACAGACACTGCTGACCCAGTACCCAGTAGCATTGTTGTGCTTTTGTCTCCCATCCAACATCCACTGTGTATCCCTTTTCCTTCCTTGAGGTAGAGTGTACTGCACAGCATCATTGTCTCTTCTGGATCTGGATGCATTTTCTTGGGTTTCCACCTACTGAGTTTGAGAAACAACTTTCCCTTTTCTAAAGGCACAATCAGTGTGCCCCATTTTGGAACAGCTATGGCACTTTTCATTTTTAAATCTGCAGTCACATGCTAAGTGCTTTCTCTTTACAACGGTAGCATGTTTGCTTCACCCCAGTCTCTCTTTTAAAATCTTTCAGGGCCCTTGATTTATTACCATTTTCATTATTTTATTATCATTTCACCTGAACTGTCCTTTACCCCCCCGCCCCCCACCAGCCTGTGCTGTACAGCATCAGAACGTGACCACTCACAAAGGAATCTCTCAGGGCTTCATCCAGGTGTTGTCCAAAAACCACAACGTAAGACGAAATAGTTTCTCCTTCCTTCTGGTTACGTTTCTGAAAACGAAAATGTTTTGCAAACAAAGCCTGTGCAGGCTTGTAATGTGTACGCAGTACTGTCGTCAGCTCGTCATACTGCAAGGCACTTGACACTTCTGGAGACACCAGATTTTTCAGCAGTTTATAGGTGTCTGCTCCAATCACTGAGAGAAACATGCATACCTTCTTGTCATCTTCAATATTATTTTCCAATATCCACTGTTTCAGATGCTCCAGATATGAATCAAAATCCTCCTTAGACTCAATGTAGTCATCAACACGACCCACCAGGAAAGCCATGTTAGCTTGTCTGATGCAAACTGCTAGCTCCAAACTGACCGGTTCCTTCCCAAAATAGCTTGTTTATTTGCCGTCGTATGACCAGTGTACGTTTTTTTAAGGTCTTTCAGGTCTTTTCAAGGCCATTTGTAATGTACTGGGGCTCAGAAATAATCAGGCGGGAGAGGAAGATTAACATACATATATACTGAGGGACAGCAGGAGCAACAACAGTACAGATTGCAGTGTAACTAATTAGACTCCTTGGCCAAACATAAAGGAACACACCCCAGCATTTTTGGATTTCCATGACATTGCGATGCATTTACTGGCCACAGATGGAACAATTTTAATAAATTAAGCTGTGTGTTGTTGAGGGAACGACGAATATTTGTAAAGTTCCCCAATAAACCAAGCTCTGGGTAAAGTAGCACATTTACTCCTGTGATCCAGGTTAAAGTGGAACATATGTCATGCCAGAAAGGCCTCACATTTGTACAAAGCCAGGTACAATGCAGAAAGGACTGACTTTAATATCAGACCTGAAGCACATTGCTGAGTTAAATTTGAATTAATGTATTTTTCTGGGGTAGGTTATGACTGATGCAGAATATTACAGCTAATTAATCTATAATAAGAGTTAATAGTAGCCGACAAGCTGTTTTGACATAAATCTGCCCATAGATGTTCATCAATTTTAACACCGAGATCTGATTCCCATTTCATTCTAGATTTCTGCAGACTGGATTTTGGGCCCTTGTTTAGCAACAGACGGTACATTTTGGAAATAAATTTGCATGAATCTCCCTCATTAAGCAACTTCTCAAAATCATTAATGACAGGCAAAATCATTTCAAGACCCAAATTAGCTCTTAGAAAAGATCTTGGTTGGAGCTACCAAAAGAATGTCTGATTGGACAAATCATAAAGTTCCCTCCAAAAGTATTGGAAAAGCAAGGCCAATTCCTTTGTTTTTGTTGTTCACTGAAGACATTTGGATTTAAGATCAAAAGCTGAATATGAAACAAGAGTTCAGGATTTCAGCTTTTATTTCCAGGTATTTACATATAGATGTGTTAAACAACTCAGGACATACCACCTTTTGTATTAGACCACAACATTTTTAGGTGAGCAAAATTAGTGGAACAGATAATATTAAAGTAAATAACATTTAATGTTTGGTGGCATAACCCTTTTTTTCAATAAATCCCTAAAGCCTGCTACGTATTGACATCACAAAACTGTTGCATTCTTCATTTGTGATGCTATTTCAGACTTGGACTAAAGCTTTCTTTCAGTTCTTTCAGTTCTTGCTTGGGGTTTCTGCCTTCAGCCTCCTCTTCAGGAGGTAAACTGATGCATTGGGTTAAGATCGGGTGATTGACTTGGCCAGTATAAAACCTTCCAATTTTTTTCCTCTGATGAAGTCCTTTGTTTTGTTGGCAGTGTGCTTTGGGTCATTGTCCTGCGGCATGATAAACCTCCTCCCGTTTAGTTTGGATGCAGTTCTTTGTAAACTGGCAGACAAAATGTTTCTGTACACTTCTGAACTCATTTTGCTGCTACCATCATCAGTTACATCATCAATAAATATTAGTGATCCTGTTCCAGAAGCAGCCATGCAAGACTAAGCCATGAGATTACCCCCACCATGTTTCACAGATGAACTTGTATGCTTCAGATCATCAGCACTTCCTTTCCGACTCCACACTTTGACCTTTCAGTCACTTCGATAGAGATCAATCTTGGTTCTGATCAATATTCCTTCTTTTCTCAGTTTCAAAATGGCTTACTTTTTTCCCATATAAAGCTGTATGGTCTTCATATTGATTTTCCTCTTTAACAAGAAATGCTGACTCTATAGGTTTAACCCAAGGCTAAAGCCTAGACTAGTCATGCAGAGCTATTTGATGTTTGAGAAATCTACCTAAAAGGCAACATCTGGGCATCAGCAAACACCTGTCAGTCACATGCTCCAAACGTTTTGCTCACTTGAAAAATGGGTGGGTTTAAACAAAGGGTGGTATGACCTGAGTTGTTTAACACATCTAGATGTAAATACCAGGAAATGAAAGCTGAATCTCTGAACTTTTGTCTCATGTTCATCTTTTGACCTTAAACCCAAATGTCTTCAGTGAACAACAGAAACAAAGGAATTGGCCTTGCTTTCCAATACTTTTGGAGGGGGCTGTATTTCCTCTTCAGATGTTTGAATGACATGAGGTGTTTGTCAATGGAATAATTTCATTTTTTTCCCAATTCATCTTATGGAATATTACCACAGGCATTTAATATAGTATTAATTTGGGAAGGGGATTGTCAGGGTCTTTTAAGTATAAGATAACGTCAAATAAATGACTCATCATCATAATTTGGTACATATAAATTTAAGAGAGTCCAGGGCTCTGGATCTGGAGGAGCACTGCAGAAAAGCCAAGCTAACTTCCTGCCCTCTGTCCTGTTTCAACCTTACAGATAGACTGGTTGCAACCACTTCAGATTAAAATCACCTAGAGCTAAAAGTTACTCATTGAAGTAACAGTTGTATATAGAAATAAAAGAACATCATGAACTGATGGAGTAATTGAAAACTCATACACTAGATGACGAATAGTTATAGTAATAACACATGGTTGTACAGAATTCTGAGGAAAACCTGAACTTGTGTCAAGGCACACAATTTGTGAACAACTAGATTATAGGATCCCTTTTTTCCTTTTGAATAATTTTTAAAAAAGTACATTCAATATTTTCCTCTCCTGTTTTTAGACATCACAGTGTTACCACCAACAACTGTTGTCCCCCCAATTGCAACAACAAAAGACAGCTCAGGGTTTGAGGGTGAACTCCGTCTGGTTAATGGATCAAACAATGCCTGCTCTGGCAGAGTGGAGATCTTCCTCAATGGACAGTGGGGGACAGTGTGTGATGATGCCTGGGACATACGTGATGCTCAGGTGGTGTGCAGACGGATGGGCTGTGGCAGGGCACTGTCAGCACCAGGAGTCGCCCACTTTGGACAGGGCACTGGACCCATCTGGTTGGATGATGTCAACTGCAGAGGCCATGAAAGTAGTCTTAGTGGGTGCAGACACCAAGGGATTGGAAACCACAACTGTGGTCACAGTCAGGATGCTGGTGTTGTCTGTGAAGGTAATTTATCTTTATTGTGTTGTCATCACAGTGTTAATTTTATCAACAAAATTAAGAGCAAAAATATGTAAAATGAAATTTATCCAAACCCCTACAATGAATGCAAATTGTAGTTCAGTCTTGAGGATGCAACAGTCGCAACATGTGTTATGACATTAATCCTCAGGTTGTACTCAGTCTGTCCTTTGTTGGTGTATAACATTATTATATTTATGTCTCTTGTTTGTTTGTTTGTTTTTTTGTTTGTTTGTTAGGTGATACTCCAGTCAGGCTGGTCGACTATGACCTTGTCTGCGCTGGCAGAGTGGAGGTCTACCACAATGGTCAGTGGGGGATAGTGTGTTATGATTCCTCCAGCTATCACCTATCCAAAGTGGTGTGCAGACAGGTTGGCTGCGACGATGATTCTATGTCACGTTGGAATAATGCTGCTGTTGGACATAGCAATTTACCCATCTGGTTGGATGATGTTAGTTGCTATGGCAATGAGTCATCAATAACTGAGTGCAGACATCCAGGGTTTGGGGTCCACAACTGTCGTCACAGTGACGCTCTCGGTATCAAGTGTGGAGGTAATTGTTTCCACCTGTTAAGAGCAAAATACTCTTTGCATAGTTATTATTTGACTGAAATTGCAAGCAGGAAGGTCGCTGGTTCGATGCTATTGTTGGTCAGGGCCTTTCTGTGTGGAGTATGTATGTTCTCCCTGTGCATGTGTGGGCTCTCTCCAGGCACACAGACAAAAACATGCTCATCAGGCTAACTGGTGACTCTAAATTGCCCTTTGGTGTGGTTGTGAGGGTAAATGGTCGTCTGTCTCTCTATGTAGCCCTGTGATTGGCTGGCAACCGGTCCCAGGTGTACCCCACCTCTCTGTCAATGTCAGCAGGGATAGGCTCCAGCTCCACATGACCCTGACAGGGATGAGTGGAATAGATAATGAAAAAAATGCAGCATAGTTTCAATTATTTATTTTCAATCTGCTTATTCTGTTGACTGCAGGTTTTATAGGTATTTTTTAATATCATAATAACTTTATTCATAACGGCTTTTAAAACAGATGTACACAAAGTATTTAACGGTTAAGGGCAGAGAATGATAAACATTTTTGACCAGGTCAAAAACAAAAGTACCAGAAATATCAAATTAAAGGACAAGAACAAAATACAAATGAAGTGAATCAACAAGAATGAAGCAGATTGAGGAAATAAAGGTGATAACAGCCATATCTCCAAAGACAGCCAAGGTAGTCAATGGATGTCAGTTGAAAGATAAGGACTAAGACCAGTACAATATCATGATAAGAAACAAATGTGGAATAAGAAAAACTAAAAAAATAAAATGAGATAAAATATGACAGAAAACAACATCACATCAGTAGAGATAAACAAGGCTAAGAAATTTATAGGATTGAAAAACAAGTAAATAAAAGAATCATAAATAATGGGTAACAGAGGGAAGATAGATAAGAAATGAGTAAGAGCATCTTCAATAAAACAGAAGTATGTAATGAATTCATTAAAAAAAAGAAATCAAGTGAAAAAAATTTAAAATTGGGTCAAAGCAAGTTTGTAGAATTGAGCTTTAGGATGTGATCTTTAAGATGTCAATGATTGGTTGTGCTTTATCTTCTCCAGGAGGTTGTTCCAAAGTCGAGGAGCTCTGATAGAAAAAGCCAAATCACCTTTGAGTCTCCACTGTAGAACGGCCATGAGGCCCCTGAACAAGAATCTGAGGCTAAAAGCGGGCTCATAAGGGGTCTACAATTTAGATAGGCAATTTGAGGCAAGATCCATACATGCTTTAAAAGAGATCAATGTGTCATTAAATTAACAGTTGTAAATAGAAATTAAAGAACATCATGAACTGATGGAGTAATTGAAAACTCATACACTAGATGCAGAATAGTTTTAGTAAAAACACATGGTTGTACAAATTTCCAAGGCAAACCTGAACTTGTGTCAAGGCACACAATTTGAGAAAAACTAGAATATGGGATCCCTTTTTTCCTTTTGAATAATTTAAAAAAGTACATTCATTATTTTCCTCTCCTGCTTTTAGAAATCAAAGTGTTACCACCAACAACTGAGAACACCACCAATGTGACACCAAACAACAGCTCAGGGGTTGAGGGTGAACTCCGCCTGGTTAATGGAGGGAACAGTGCCTGCTCTGGCAGAGTGGAGGTCTTCCTCAATGGACAGTGGGGGACGGTGTGTGATGACCTCTGGGACATACGTGATGCTCAGGTGGTGTGCAGACAGATGGGCTGTGGTAGGGCAGTGTCAGCACCAGGAGTCGCCCACTTTGGACAGGGCGCTGGACCCATCTTGTTGGATGATGTCAACTGCGAAGGCCATGAAACCAGTCTCAGTGAGTGCCCACACAGAGGGACTGGAAACCACAACTGTGGTCACAGTCAGGATGCTGGTGTCGTCTGTGAAGGTAATTTAACTTTATTGTGTTGTAATCGCAGTGTTAATTTTATCAACAAAAATAGGAGCTACATTTTGTAAAATGTAATTTATCCAAACATCTACAATGAATGCAAAGTGTAGTGCAGTCTTGAGGATGCAACTTTCACAACCTGTGTTATAAGATTTATAATCAGCTTGTACTCGGTCTATCTTTCGTTGGTGAAAAATGATCATAGTTTTGTCTTTTGTTTGTTTGTTTTTTTGTTTGTTTGTTTTTCAGCTGCTGCTCCTGTCAGGCTGGTCAACTTTAGGTCAGTCAGCAGCCGCTGCGAAGGCAGACTGGAAGTCTACCACAACGGTCAGTGGGGGACAGTGTGTGATGATTCCTGGGACATGAGCGATGCCAAAGTGGTGTGCAGACAGCTTGGCTGCGGCAATGCTAGGAATGTTATTAGCTCTCTTAACTATTTTGGACAAGGCACTGGACCCATCTGGTTGGATGATGTTGGTTGCTATGGCAATGAGTCATCAATAACTGAGTGCAGACATCCAGGGTTTGGGGTCCACAACTGTCGTCACAGTGAAGATGCCAATGTCTGGTGTAGAGGTAACTGTTTCCACCTGTTAAGAGCAAAAAACACTTTGCATTGTTGACTGAAATTGCAAGCAGGAAGGTCGCTGGTTCGATGCTCTTGTTGGTCAGGGCCTTTCTGTGTGGAGTATGTATGTTCTTCCTGTGCATGTGTGGGCTCTCTCCAGGTACACAGACAAAAACAGGCTCATCAGGCCAGCTGGTGACTCTAAACTGCCCTTCGGTGTGGTTGTGAGGGTAAATAGTTGTCTGTCTCTCTTTGTAGCCCTGTGATTGGCTGGCAACCAGTCACAGGTGTACCCCACCTCTCTCTCAATGTCAGCAGGGATAGGCTCCAGCCCCCCACGACCCTGAAAGTGATGAGTGGAATAGATAATGAAAAAAATGCAGGACTGTTTCATTTATTTTCAATCTGCTTATTCTTTTGACTGCAGGTTTCCTGGGGCATTTCCCATTATTACACTGACTTTTTTTTACATAGCACTACTTAAAACAGATTTTCACAAAGTTTATCAACAGTTAAGGGCAGAGAATTATAAACATTTACGATCATATAAAAAAAAGGACCAGAAAAAGCATATCAAAGGACAAGAACAAAATGCAAATGCAGTGAATCAACAAGAATGAAACAGATTAAGGGAATATAGGTGATCAAATACATATCTCCAAAGACAGTCAAAGTAGTACATAGATATCAGTTTTCAGATAAAGACTAAGGTCCGTAAAATATTACGATAGGACACAAATGTGGAATCAGGAAAAAAATAAATTAATAATTTTTAAGGATTGATTTTTAAATGAGACAAAATATGACGAAGACAACATTACAGCAGTAGAGATAAACGAGGCTAAGAAAATTAAAACAGATGAACAAGGAATTTAAAAACAAGTAAATAAAAGGATCATAAGAAATGGGTAACAGAGGGAAGAAAGATAAGAAATGAGTGAGATGAGTAAGAGCACCTTAAGTAAAATAGAAATATCTAAGGAATTCTTAACATAGATATCAAATGAAAAACAATTTAAAATTAGGTCAAAATAAGTCTGTTGAACTGAGTTTTGAGGGGATTTTTTGATTTCAAATATTTTATTGATTTTAATTTCCAACAACATTCATTCATTCATTCATTTTCCATACCGACTATCCCTTTTGGGGTTGCGGAGGGCTGGAGCCTATCCCAGCTGTCATTGGGAGAGAGGCGGGGTACACCCTGAACCGGTCGCCAGTCGATTGCAGGGCAACATATAGAGACAGACAACCATTCACACTCACACTCATACCTAAGGGCAATTTAGAGTGACCAATTAACCTAATGAGCATGTTTTTGGTCTGTGGGAGGAAGCCGGAGTGCCTGGAGAGAACCCACGCATGCATGGGAAGAACATGCAAACTTCACACAGAAAGGCCCTGCCCGACCTGAACAAGAACAAAAGACCCCCACCCCCCCACCCTACTCCACCCTCAAATAACCAAACATGACAAAAAATGCCACATGGTAAATAGTGTAGTGTAAGAGGGAGAAATGATGAATGCACATAAGCCTTGGCTAATTGATCTATGAAGTGGGATCTCCCCACCCCTCTCCTACAACTATTCTATCTCAAGGCATTCCAGGCACTGTGTATATGATATTATGTTGCAGTACAGCCAAACACACGAGGAAAATGTTGGATTTATTGTCAAGGGTCATTAGAGCCATATTTCAGGTTGGTATTGTTTGGGTATTATGAAAGTAGGACAGAAAAGGTTCCCATGTCTTATAAAATTTATTTTCTGAGCCACTGACAGAGAAATGCAGCTTCTCCAGTTTAAGGCAGGATACGACATCTTGAAACCACTGGCTGAGTGTGGGCGGGGCAGCATCCTTCCATCTAATTAATATTGCCTGTCTGGCCATGAGCAGAGTAAAAGTTACCAAGTGACGTTCTGAAGATGTTAACAAAGGGTCACCCCCACCAGCAACCCCAAACAGGGCCAAAGTCTGACTGGGATCTAAGTTCCTCTTCAAAATCCTAGACAGTGTGAGGAAAATATTGCCCCAGAATTTCAGTAGCCTAGGGCACAGCCAGTACATGTGGAACAGGGTTGCATTATTGTTTTTACATTTATTGCAGGTGGAGTTTAAATCAGAGTAGATGCTGGACAGTTTAACCTTTGACATATGAGCCCTGTGAACCAACTTGAATTGAAGCAGACCGTGCCCAGCACAGAGTGAAGAATGTGTATTGACAGAAGGATGGAGTCCCATAAATCTGGAGACATGTGACCAAGGTCTTGCTCCCAAGCCCTCCTGATCCTGTCTAGGGGTGAATGTGTCAGAAGTGAAAAGTTGCTATAAAGTTTTGACAGTGCCCCCCTAGCAAGTGGATCTAAAGAGAGAAAGGCATCAACTGGATTAGTGTCAGGCTTGGCAGGAAAGCAAGTTGAATTAGAGCGGACTTATTGTCTGACCTGCAAATACCGGAAGAAGTGTGTTCTAAATTAAACTTTTCACGTCGAAGGAGAGAAAACAGTTGTTTTCAAACAAGTCAGTAAACCATCTGATGCTAGTTCCATGCCAGGCACCGAAAGTTGAGTTGGTATGTGTCATGAGTTTTACTCATTTGTGAAAGACGAGGACTCTGTCGACTTGCTGCGGCGTTCAGTAGCCATTTATTAACAGTGTACAGACCTCTGGCAGGAACCTCCCCATGTAGTTAATGAGACCCAGGACCTGACGTAGTTTATCTACATTGGTCGGACTTGGCATGCTCGTGATAGCTTTCACCTTAGCCGGGTCCGGTCTCATGCCCTCAGCACTGATAATGTGGCCAAAATACTGTATCTCTGACTTGTCGGAGTGGCACCTCGCTTTGTTCAGCTTCAACCCACTGTCTTTAATGGTCCTCAGAACAGCGTTAAGACGGCAGTCATGTTCCTGCTTTGTCGCTCCAATAATGAGTATGTCATCCATCACCACGACAACTCCCTCATGACCCTTTAACAAGTCTGACATCTGTCTTTGGAAGATCTCGGGCAGACGTGATTCCAAATGGCAGATGTCGGAAGCAGAATCTGCCAATTGGTGTTATGAACGTTGTTAGCCTTTGACTGCTTGCGCCCAACAGGATCTGCCAAAATCCACACGAAGCATTGAGTGTAGAGAACACTTTGGCGACAGCCAACTTTGGAGCAATATCTTCCAGTGTAGGTAGAATAAAATGCTCACGTTTCACTGCTTTACTTAAGCGCTTCAGATCCACACATACTCTCACTTGTTCTCTGTTTCTCTTTTCCACAGGAACCATGGGGGCACACCAGTCAGTGGACTCGGTGACCTCCTCTATTATGCCCATGTCTAGCATATGCTTCAGTTCAGTCTCAACCTTCGACAGGAGGGGGAAAGGGATGCGGCGTGGCGTAGTCAGAATATAAGGCTCTGCGTTTGCTTTTAGTTCAATCTTCACGGGTTCACACTTAAGCAGACCAATGTCCCCAAACACCTCACCCAGCATGCCTGTATCTATGCTGTTGATGCGCTTGACTAGCCCCATCCTCTTGGCGACGCTCCTGCCCAGTAAGTTGTGAGTGTACGACCCTCTTATAACCGTGACCCAGAACTGGTATTTCCGTCCTTTAAACTGGGTTGTGGCCAGGAACTTGCCTACACACTGCACCTCGCCCCCCGGACTGGTGACAAACTGTGTCTTCTGTGCTTTAATTAATTTTTCTCTCAGTGTCAGTCTGTTAAATGTAGTCTGGGACATTACAGTGATGTCAGCACCTGTATCAATTTTAAAGTCCACAGTGCAGCCGTTAACAGGTAACTTTACAAGCCACTCATCTCTTGAATCTGGCTGCTCAATTATGGCTGCCTCAGGTTCAGTTACTGCTCCCAGGAAAAATGCATCATCTCCGTTCATTGTATCATCAGCCGCCACTGTCACCTCTTTCAGCATTTTAGTTTTACAGGCTGCTTCAAAATGTCCGACTTTACTGCATTTTCTCCACTTCTTATTCTTAGCTGGGCAGAGCTGGGTTTTCCGGTGTTGTCTATTGCAACGCGTACACGCAGTAACAGGTTTTGACTCACCATACACCTGCTGGCTCTGCCATTGTGAATCATTTTCTCTCCTTTTGGCGCGAAACAGCTGTCCTCCTTGTCTCAAAGCATCCACAAAACAAGCCGCACGCAGGCTTACATTCTGCTGCTTGATTTGTTCACTCTGGCGTGCTATTTGAATGGCTCTATCGAGCGACAGGTCCAACTCGAGTTGTAGTTTTTGTGACACTTCACCGTCAGATATGCCGATAACAATCCTGTCTCTGATCTGCTCCTCTTTGGTTTCTCCAAACTCACAGTACTGTGACAACTCATATAATCCTCTGACGAATGCTTCAACAGACTCTCATGGCCTCAGGATTCTCTTATGGAAGCATGCTCTTTCGTGTATGACATTCCTTTTTGGCACAAAATGATCGGTAAATTTCTCCATTACCGTCTTGTAGTCGAGCTCTGGATGAGGGTCGTCATCTAGCTGCTCCTCGTACACAAAAGATTCGTAGATAGCCTCCGCATCTCTCCCCAGGGCATAGAGAAGCGTGTTCACCTGCACCTGCCCGCTGTCTTTATCCAGCTTCGACGCTATTCTGAAGCGGTTGAACTGACGGCGCCACACCAGCCATTCAGCTGGGCGGGTGAAGTCAAAGGGCTCAGGCAGTCCAAACTTTGCCATTCTCACTCTGAAGGCATCCTGTGGGCCACTTCTGACACCATGTCATGAGTTTTACTCATTTGTGAAAGACGAGGACTCTGTCGACTTGCTGCGGCGTTCAGTAGCCATTTATTAATAGCGTACAGACAACGTGCATTCACCATAGACATTCACTGACCAACTCTGCGCACCTGTGAGGTCACACTCCTGCGACTACGGTGGCCTGTAAACACGTTTCATCACAGTACGTGAAGGAATAAATAAATGATTAGAAGCAACTGGGCTGTAGAGGGAGGGACATTCGTAGCCAAAAAACTTTTGAAATTGGGCCCAGATCTTAAGGGAGTGTTGTACCACTAAGTTGTCTGGTGGTTTGGCCAGAAGAGAATCAAGTGGTGAGCTAAGAAGTGCAGGAAAGAGGGGATTTTTAAGATGTCACTGATTCTTAATGCTTTATCTTCTTGGGGATGTTCTTCCAAAGTCGAGGAGGTCTGATAGAAGAAGCCCAGTCGCCTTTGAGTCTTGACTGTAGAATGACCATGAGGCCCCAGAACAAGAATCTGTGGCTGAAAGCTGGCTTGTGAGGGGTCAACAATTCAGATACATAATTTGGGGCAAAACCAAAAGTGCTTTAAAAGAGATCAATGTGTCACTGAATTCACAGTATATAGAGACCTGGTTGAACAAATTTCCAAGGCACACCTGAACTTGTGTCAAAGTACACGATTTGAGAAAAAGTAGAATATGGTATCCCTTTTTTTCTTTTGAATAACCACTACAAAAATACATCAAATATTTTCCTCTCCTGCTTTTTGACATCACAAAGTTCCCACCCATACACGAACCAACAACAGAACCAACATCAATAAACTTTGCTGTGTTGTGTCATAACAGTGTTCATGTTACCGACAACAATAGCAACAAAAATATGAAAAATGTCATTTATACAAACACCTAGAATGAATGCAAATTGTAGTGCAGTCTTGAGGATGCAACATTCACAACATGTATCATGAGATTAATTAGCAGGTTGTACTCAGTCTGTCATTTGTTGGTGTATGAAACCATTATAGTTATGTCTCTTGTTTGTTTGTCTTTCAGCTACTACTCCCGTCAGACTGGTCAACTCTGACAGCCGCTGCTCTGGCAGAGTGGAGGTCTACCACAACGATCAGTGGGGGACAGTGTGTGATGATTTCTGGGACCTGACAGATGCCAGTGTGGTGTGCAGACAGATTGGCTGCGGTCCTGCTCGTTCAGCTCTAAAAAATGCTGCTTTTGGACAAGGCACTGGGCCCATCTGGTTGGATGATGTTGGTTGCTATGGCAGTGAGTTATCAATAACAGAGTGCAGACATCAAGGGTTTGGGGTCCACAACTGTGGTCACAGTGATGATGCCAGTGTCATCTGTGAAGGTAACTGTTTCCACCTGTTTTGGCTATAATACACTTTGCATCATATTAATTTGAGTGAAACAGCAGGGTCATCAGTCAATTTCAGGGCTGTCAGCCTAATCCTCACAGCTGGGTTTAATATTAGTAACACTCAGACTGCATTATTATACAAATATATGATATTCTGCTTTCATTGAGCTATTTTTTTCACTTACATTTTATAAATGTAGGTGAAAATAGATATCAAATTGGTTTAAGATTTAGTTTTCTGTCATGATGCCACCAATTTTTTCAATGATTTGCAGCAACTCTGATTTTTAAGCATCATTATTATTGCACATTGTCAAATACTCACTCATAATGCTAAGTAGCTTTTTGTAAGGTAGCTATGATAAATATCAAACATTGGTTTTATTTCCAACTTTTTAAGGAATGATTTCTAAATTGGACAAAATATGACGGAAGACAAAATCACAGTAGATAAACAAGGTTGAGAAAACTAAAACAGATAAATAATGGACTGAAAAACAAGTAAATAAAATGATCATAAATAATGGGTAACAGAGGGAGGAAAGATAAGAAATGAGTAAGATGAGTTAGAGCACCTTAAGTAAAATAGATATTTCTATTGAATTCTTCACATAGAAATTAAGTGAAAAACAATCTAAAATTAGGTCAAAGCATCTATGTAGAATTTAGATTTAAGAGGTGATTGTTAAGATTCACTGATTCTTAATGCTTTATCTTCTTGGGGAGGTTCTTCCAAAGTCAAGGAGGTCTGATAGAAGAAGCCCAATCACCTTTGAGTCTTGACTTTAAAATGGCCATGAGGCCCCAAAATGAAAATCTGAGGCTGAAAGCTTGCTCGTAAGGGATCAACAATTCAGATACGTAATTTGGGGCAAAGCCATACATGCTTTATAAGTGATCAATGTGTCACTCAATTAACAGTTGTATATAGAAATTAAAGTACATAAAGAACTTATGCAGAATTGAAACTCATGAACCTAAATGCAGAAAAGTTTTGGTAAGAACACCTGGTTGAACAATTTCCCAAAGCACACCTGAACTTGTGTCAAAGCGCACAATTTGAGAACAACTAGTGTATGGAATCTCTTTTTTTCCTTAATAATACTTAAAAAAAAATACATTAAATATTTTCTCCTCCTGCTTTTCAATATCACAGTGTTCCCACCTGAAAGTGAACCAACAACTGTACCAACAGCTCAAACAACTGAATCAACAACTGAAACAAGAACTGAAACTCAAACTCAACCTACACCTGAAACTACATCTGAACCAATAACTGAGGTCACCACCAGTGTGACACCAAACAACAGTTCAGTAGTTGAGGGTGAACTGCGTCTGGTTAATGGAGGGAACAGCTGCACTGGCAGAGTGGAGATCTTCCTTCGTGGACAGTGGGGGACGGTGTGTGATGATGCCTGGAGCCTGGTTGATGCTCAGGTGGTGTGCAGACAGATGGGCTGTGGCAGGGCACTGTCAGCACCAGGAGTCGCCCACTTTGGACAGGGCACTGGACCCATCTGGTTGGATGATGTCAACTGCAGAGGCAATGAAACCAGTCTCAGTGAGTGCCCACACAGAGGGACTGGAAGCCACAACTGCCGTCACAGTGAGGATGCTGGTGTCGTCTGTGAAGGTAAATATTCTTTCCTGTGTTGTGTCATAACAGTGTTGATTTCATCGAAGACAAAAGGAACAAAAATATAAAATATATGTTATTTGTGCAAGCATCTAGAATGAATGCAAATTGTAGTGCAGTCTTGAGAATGTAACATTCACAACATGTATTGTGACATTAATAAGCATTTTGTACCCAGTCTGTCCTTCGTTGGTGTATAAAATCATCACAGTTATGTCTCTTGTTTGTTTGTTTTTCAGCTGCTGCTCCGGTCAGGCTGGTCAACTCTGACAGCCGCTGCTCTGGCAGGGTGGAGGTCTACCACAACAATCAGTGGGGGACGGTGTGTGATGATTTCTGGGACCTGAGGGACGCCAGCGTGGTGTGCAGACAGCTTGACTGTGGCCATGCTCGTTCAGCTCTACAAAATGCTGCTTTTGGACAAGGCACTGGACCAATCTGGTTGGATGATGTTGGTTGCTACGGCAATGAGTCATCAATCACAGAGTGCAGGCATCCAGGGTTTGGGGTCCACAACTGTGGTCATGTTGAGGATGCCAGTGTCATCTGTGAAGGTAACTGTTTACACCTGTTTTAGCTAAAATAAACTTTGCATCATAATAATTTGAGTGAAACAGCAGGGTCATCAGTCAATTTCAGGGCTGTCAGCTTAATCCTCACAGCTGGGTTTAATATTAGTAACACTCAGACTGCATTATTATACAAATATATGATATTCTGCTTTCATTGAGCTATTTTTTTCACTTACATTTTATAAATGTAGGTGAAAATAGATATCAAATTGGTTTAAGATTTAGTTTTCTGTCATGATGCCACCATTTTTTCAATGATTTGCAGCAACTCTGATTTTTAAGCATCATTATTTTTCTGCACATTGTCAAATACTAAGTTAAGAAATAGCTTTTCATAAGGTAGCTATGAAAAATATAAACTGATTTTATTTCCAACTTTTTAGGATTGATTTTTAAGCTAACATCAGTGCTAATTGAACACGTCAAACATTTGTGAATTTTAAAAAAATTTAACCTTCCCTGGTTTTACCATGTTTTCAGATGAAACAGAAGAAAATATTCTCCAAAAACTACGAGCAAAGTAATTTTTCCTTATTGAATCATTACAGCCTGGGATGTGTCAGTAACCATCAGCAGCTTTGATTTTTAAGTGTTTTTGCCTTTTGTGCAGTCCCACATTTATGAAAGCCTAAAGCAGACATGTATGGTTCACTGTTTGTGTGTTTTGTTGAACTGGCACACCAGATGGACATTTCAATATATTTCACCAGTCCATCTAGGAAAGAGTTTAAATAAAGAATATAACTCTTGTTTTGTCCGAAGAAAACAAGAACAACATGGTGTTTTTGTAAAGGAAGAGTAAAGAAATATAAAAACACCTATTATAAAACATTGCTGACTCCACAATATTTAATAATAATATTTATAGAGGCCCATATCAGTCATGGGGCCCATACTGTATCAGTCCCTGTGTAAAGCAATGTAACCTAAATCTCAGTTTATGCTTTCTTTTATTTTCATTCTCATTTCAGCCCGCAGACTGCACAGTTATCAGCTCATCTGTAGCCCTGATAAGCTTCAATTGGGGCTGGATATTGACGACCCTACTTCAGGGCTGGACGCTCTCTCTGGTAACCTGGCATCTCGCAACTGCACCTGGAGCAGGACGTCCAACGGTGTTGTGTGGTACGAAGTGGACGCTTTGAAGGACGTCTGTGGAAACAATCTGAGGGTATAAACCTCACTGCTTTTTTATTTACCTGTCCTGTAGAAATCACTGTCATTTTTCCTGTTTTTCAGTCACATATGCAGGAAAAACTCAGACATAATGGGCCACTTGAAAAAAGCTGTCCCTTGACCCCCTCTACATTTAGATGAGTGCAGAGGAGTGTTGGGGTCTATTAAACATGAGTTGAGGGAGATATTTTTAATTATTGTGCATTTTGAAAAAGATTAAAATTATTTTAAGTATATTTTTGTGCACCTAGGGGGAAGGTGCATAACATATTAAAGAGTAAAAAGGGAATGAAAGGGAAATCACTCTGGACCTCCAAAATTAAACACAGAAACAATCCTCAAGTTTACACAACTTATTAAACAAAAACCAAAGACAAAAGGTATTTACAGAGAACAAACCAAAAAGCGAGAAAACAAAAAGGGTAAGAAAACAAAAGGCCGAATAAGCTAGCACTCAAAATAAGGAATTACCCGAGAAACTAGCTATTACAAAAAAACACTACAAACCATCAATTACACAGAAAAATTCACAATTTGGAGGCCGAGAGCGACGTGGTGATGCTGCTGTCAGAGAGACACCAATGTCTATCTTTTGGCTGAGGCTTTTTGAATGTCCTGCCACTTTCTCTTGGCCAATGGGAGGGCTGCTTCTAACTCTACTGAACCAGCTGTCAGCCAATCACAGGAGGCCACCTGAGTGCTGCTGCAGAGATCCTCCTGTTGGGAAGAGCACTCACTCCCACACGCACTCACACCAGAGGACTGCATCTCCACAAATAACAAAATCATAACTACAGTACATCAGACTATACAGCCAGGGCCGTAACATTACTAAAATGTTTAGACTGATCTAGATATAATATGGAATTTACTTTTTTCTTGACATTTTTGATTTTGTTCTCAGTAGTTTCTCTTTTTTTGTTGTTTATGTCAACCTTTTCCTCAATATTTTTGCTTTTTGTTTTTTAACATTTTATAGACATTTCAACTATTTCATTTTGATACAGACAAAATAACATTATTTTCTTTTCTATTATTTTTTCTTTTAATGTACAAAAACAAATTGATGACCCTAAAGTAAAAATATATATTCAAAAATAAAACAACAGATCAAAAAAACAAATCTATGAGACAAGAACAATTAAAAACAAAAAACAAATACAATAAAAAAAATCCTATAATCAACTAATGACTAAGTGAGTGAGAAGTGTGTTTCTCATTTGTTATTTTCTCTTTTGAATTTTTTGAGCTTTTGTCATTTTGTTTAGTATTTTCTAGATTCAGTTTCGATATTGTGCTTTCTTGTTAGGTATTCTACTTGAATTTTTTGTGATTTTTTTGTGTTTTTCTGTTTTGTATTTTGTGCCCATTATTCAAGAGTCTTAATTGTTTTGTTTTGCTATTTGTTGCTGTGTTTTGATTGTTTAATGGCTAGTTTTGAATTCTATTTTGGTGTGTCTTGATTTGTTTAATTTATTAATTTGTGGTTGTGTTTCCATTTATTTTGTGATGTGCTGTTTGTTGTTGTTTTTGTTTTGCTTGGTTTTTGGTTTGTGTTTTTGTTTCCTGTTTGTTGTTTTTTTGGTTGTTGCATTTTCTTACATGTCTTTTTGTTTTTCATTTTTGTTGTTTTCTCAATTGATATTAGGTCTTAGATTTTCTATTGTTTCTTCCCTTTGCTGTCGTATTTTCTTTGTTTTGTTTAAAGAGAGTAATTTTTGAGTTTTCTCCTTTGTTTTTGTGTGTTGTGGGGCACTATGGTACAAAGACTTTTTATTTATTTGCTGAAAGTACCAGAAAACCAGTCTTTCTCCTGCAGGAACTTTTTATTCCCACTTACTGAAGCTTGGTTGTGTTTGTAAGCTGCTTATTTCTCTCTTACTTAATCTGATGTTAAATGTTGGTGAACTTTCTGCTAATCCAACCATCCTTTGTTTTTCAGATCAACAACACTCATGCAATCTACTCCAACACTTTATTCCTCTACCCGAATGGTAACGAGTTTAACCTGCCTGTGAGCATCCCCTTCTCCTGTGCCTATCCTCTGGACGCTGACAGCAGTTTGGACGTTGTCATCAATCCAGTCCTGCCGTAAGTCACCTCTCAATGAAAGTGACTGATGATACAATTCTTTCAAAATCAACCAAGAACATCACGTGAACATCACATAAGAAGAGTTTTACATGATTATCTTTAAAACCACGTAGTCATCAATAAGGCTGGGCGATATTATCTCATCTCAGTATCATGATTTTGAAGCTCTTACCTCGATTAATGAACAATTATTTTATGCTATGCTGGAAAAAATTGGTGGTGTTGAAGACGGTTGTCGAAACGGTCTTCCTACAGTATTTACACTTAACTTCAAGGTCTACAAGGTCCCCTAATAGATTGGCGCTTTTCTCCTCTATGTCGGCAGCGCGTCCTTTGCTCTTAGCTAAAGTGAATGCAGGCTGTATGGAGGGAGCACGGTCATGTGACTTACACAGGGAAAATAATCGACATAATTGACATGAAAAAAATTACTTCGATTAGAGGGTCTAAATGTCGATTTCGATTATTTTTCGATTAATTGCCCAGCCCTAGTCATCAATATTAATCATGTTTGGTGTGAAACTTTTTAAGACTTTACATCAGGGGTGGCCAACATGGTGTCTGCAGGGAGCCTTTGAGGTGCCACAAGGGAAACTCTAAAAATATACTCCTCAGAAATGTTTTGAAACATTATTTTGGTTGATTGTTTCTCCTCTTACACCCAAACTCATGTGGAATGACCCAGCAACATTATGTTGTACAGATCACTGTTAAAGAGCCCATGAGACTCTTTGTATAGTTTAAAATGCCCTTTACTGTGTTTAACATGCTTCCACTGCATGACAGAGCACTTCAATGAACAAAACAAAAATTCTGCATTATCAGGACTAGGTTTAGGTAGCAAGCCCAGTTCAGAGCGAAATGGTAAAATGAGGACATAGTTGTTGACAGCATGGCACAGAGCAGTGCTGAATTGTCCACTGACCAAAGAGTAGACCTGTAAACCAATCACAACAGACTGGGCCCACATGGGGAGGGGAACCTTTAAGGGGAAGAAGCTCTGACAGAGCATCTCAGATAGAGAGAGAATACAGCTGGATCAGGGGGACTCTGCATATGACATTTTGAAGGTGTTTTTAACATTAGTAATTGTGAACATACTTAAGCATTCATCAAAAATGTCCCAGATGTTGAATGTTATATGAACCAGAGTCAAGGCTCTTTAAATACAAGTAATGCAAAAATGGAAATACTAAAGTGTTGACAAAAAACTTTGTTGCCCTAAACTTAAACATACCTTCTTTACAGGACACCAGGAGCCCTTTCAGGCATTAAAGGCTCAGGTGCTGAACCCACGACCACCATGTCTCTCTTCCGTGACTCCACCTTCACTCAGACTTACCCAGCAGGACAGGTGACCCTGCCACTGGGCTCACCTCTGTACGTGGGTGTCTCTGTAACAGGCAGAGACCCCAGGTTTGTTGTTGTTCTGCAGGATTGTTACGCCACTCCCTCAAACTTCACTGAAGATGCCAGGAGAGACATTTTCATCCACAACAGGTGAGTGTCTGTTCTCTTAGGTTTCAGAGCAAAGGAGATTATAGACCTTTTTAGTGGCTTAGGCAACTTTTTCACAGCACCCCAAAAATTTTACTAACAGGGGCAAAATTCCCACCAGATTCTGTAACCCATTAGGTGATAACATTCAAGTCAAAGATATTATTTTAATGCTGTGGGAGAAATTAGACCTACAGAGTCCCCAAACCTCTATAGATGCTCTGTCAAATAAAAACGTTCTGCATTAAAACTTTTTATATAAAAGAATGTAGGAATGTGCATTAAATAAAGAATTACTTGTAATACTAAACAGTTATGCACACATAATGTTGAAAAGACTGAAAAAATCTGAGTTATGTTTTAATACATTGTTGATCATCCATCAAGATAATAAACAGGTTTTGGTCAGGAACCTTGATAAATTCAATTTTATTTTCTTTAAATAATGTAGTTGTCTGTCTGTTTTTTGGTATGAACATAAAAAGAAACATGCACATAATGACCAG
This sequence comes from Cetoscarus ocellatus, assembly GCA_037902135.1. Lineage (NCBI taxonomy): Eukaryota > Metazoa > Chordata > Actinopteri > Labriformes > Labridae > Cetoscarus > Cetoscarus ocellatus. The sequence goes on from JBAMNC010001245.1 coordinate 383,345, forward strand.
ATGTTTTAGCTCATGTACAGAGGATTTTTGTAAGGGTATGAATATGGGTGCATTGAGATTTTGGCCCCATCCTGAGTGTGCCTTGGACAAAAAAAGGTTTGAAAACCCCTGATCGAACGGTAAAGAGGGCACTGTGTGGAGCTTAACAGAGGTTAACTGTCTAGTTTTGTGCTTTTTGGACTTGGTTACATGTTTTATTTTCTCTGCCAGGTGTCCCACCAATGCCCAACAGGTGTCTCTAATCGAGAGCGGCAGGTCTCAACGTGCTCGTTTCGCAGCCCTGCTCTTCCTGGAAGGGGAAGAGTACAGAGACATTTATCTTCACTGCAACATACATCTGTGTGACCCTAGAGGATCCCACTGCACCCCTGTGAGTCCAACAATTTATCTTCATGGAACTAACAGTTCATTATCAGTGTGGGATGTTGCTGACACGGACATGTCAGTTGTGGTTTGGGTGACATGAGAAAAATTTCTAAAATATTTATAAAATATATAAGAAATATTTCTAAAATATTTCTCATATTAATTTATTACATGATTAAATATTGAGATTTTAAATACTGTACTGTAAACAGCAACACATACTGATCTAAGACTATTTCACAGTTTATTTTGAAACAAACTTCATACCAAAAGTTCCAACAGATGAGGCCCATGTGAAGGATTTATTGTTCATAATAATCAGAGCACTGAGAGTGACATGCCCACATAATGCAGCCTTAGCTGTTTGAAGAGCATTAATCCATCAACAGAGACTACAGACCACAGTGCTGTTCACACACTTCACTGGTAAACTGAGCTGCATTAGAACAGATCACTGAAGTTTACGTTTTCTGTCAAACCACCTGTGTCCTATTGTGTGTTGCTGTGAGACTAACCTGACACACCAGAGGGGCTGTTAAATATATTTCCCTAGTCCATCTGGGAAAGAGCCCAATGAAAGTGTTTGGGGAGGGCAGAACCTTTCAGAAGCAAATCCAGCTGCTTGTTAGATTGACTGGTGACTCCAAGTTGTGCTTAGGTATGAGTGTGAATGTGAATGGTTGTCTGCCTCACTGTTCAGGGTGTACCCCACCTCTTGCCCAATGTCAGCTTGGATAGGCTCCAGCCCCCCGTGACCCTGAAAGGGATCAACGGTATAGATGAGGGATGGATTGATGGATTCCCTAATAGCATCATAAGAAGGACATTTTTGAGTAGACAGTTTGAGCACAGATTTTCTGAAAAGTGAAGCAGCCAAATAAAAATCATAAGAATTATTTTTATGTCAGGGGGCTTTGAAGCCTGGCCTTGAACACATTTGGGGGATAAAAATTACTTTGAAACAGTTTTTTACCAGATATGTTAAAGATTTTCAATAGATGTTTTTAGTTTTAAATAAAAATAAATGGATAGTAATAAAAGGTGGCACGGTGGCGCAGGTAGTGCACGTGCCTCACAGCAGGAAGGTCGCCGGTTTGATCCCTGGGTCGGGCATGTTCTTCCCGTGCATGTGAGGGTTCTCTCCGGGCACTCTGGCGTCCTCCAACAGACCAAAAACATGCTCATTAGGTTGACTGGTGACTCCGAATTGCCCTTAGGTATGAGTGTGACTGGAATGGTTGTCTGTCTCTCTATGTGGCCCTGTGATTGGCTGGTGACCGGTTCAGGTTGTACCCCACCTCTCGCCCAATGACGGCTGGGATAGGCTTCCTCGTAACCCCAAAATGGATTAAGTGGTATAGAAAATGCATGAATGAATGACAAATATTAAAGTTCATAAAGCAGTCACATAAGCCTGATCATCCACTACGTTTACATGTCCAATAAAAACAGTTTTAACTAAACTAAGAGTTTTTAGAGCTGGTGGTTTTTATTGTCCCTGATGTTGGGGGTTGCTCTGCTCAGTCCCTGGTTGCTAATACCTGCTGTTTCTGTCCCCTCTCCCACCTCGTAGTTCTGTCCAAGGAGAACAGCTCGCTCTCTTCCCAGCTCAGTTGTCATGGAGTCTGTCACCATCGGACCAATTGTTTGTAAGTATCATAGATTATTTGGCTTCAGGGCTGATGTCTGAACACATTGAACTGTGGAGGAATAAACCAACATGTTTTTGTCTCTTTTCCTTCTTTAGGGGAAAAATCCAAAGACTGAGCTGGTTACACAAATACATCTGATAATTTGATCTTACTCTGTCTTTGCACTATGTTTTATTTACAAGATTTAAAATTTTTAGGGGTTATGTAAAAATTCATGATTGAATCATGTAACAATGCTTCATTTTTTATGCTTTAAATTGTCTGTTCTTTGTGATGACCATGGAGCCTAAGAATAATGTAAATCAACTGTTTTAATAAAAGTATCTGTAACAGAACTCCACTTCTACTCTGTAGTTATTTCCAGAATTGACATTGAGTGTACTATGTGTTCATAATTCAGTATATCAGTACATCATTGGTTTAGCCTCAGGACCCACTACCAGGGTGCAGGTCTGTATCAAAAGATCCTTCATGTGGCTCCACCACCACAGCCCAAGGAGACTTCTTATCATACCTCCATTACGCACACACAAAAATGGATGTCCAACAGACTGCTTTCAAGATTCAAGATTTCTTTATTGTCATTCAACTACACTGAACGAAAATATAAATGCCCCATGTGAAATATTGATGCCACATGGAGTTAACAACTCTAAGTGAGCATATGCTGACTTTTACTTGTACAACAGGGGTACTTCTCTTGATTTGTGTGTCATTTTTTAATCCATCTTTGTCAGTGAGCATTTGCTCAGTGATGTAGTGATTTCACTCAGTACATGGGTGTGGCATTTCCAGATGGTGCTCAAACAGAATGAGCAGTACCCAGACACTCCTTATACTGGGGACAATAAAAGGCCACCCCAAAATGTCAAATTTTGTCAAAAGTCATCATGCCTCAGATGTCTCAGGTCATGCGGGAATGTGCCATTGGCATGCTGGATGCAGGGATGTCCACCAGAGCGGTCACTGTGCAGCTGAATGTTCACTATCGGATGATAGGCCAGACATGTCACCCATAGAGCATCTTTGGGATGCTCTGGCTCAATGTGTTCGCAACTGTGTTCCAGTTCATAGTAATGTGCCCCAGCTCTGTGTGGCCCTTCGGGAAGAATGGAATAACATTCCAGAGGCCGCGATAGACAACCTGATTAACTCCATGCAAAGGAGATGTGTTGCTCTGAGAGACGCAAATGGTGGACACGCAAGATATTGAACATTCAATTTCTTCAACCTGACCCCCAACGTGTTCAAAGGATTGTCACCCTTTGCAGATGCCAATATCAAAATGTAATGGACAGTGATCTGAAGATTAGTCATTAACAAAAATGAATTTTGATATATTAAAATCATATATTGCATAACCCTAATGTTACTCAAAAGTTAAAAGTTGACATGGGGCGTTTATATTTTTGTTCAGTATATATACCAACAGTACACAGTAGAACAGCATTTAATTGCACCTGGCTCTTGACCCTGAGAACAATATAAATAGTATTGACATAATAAGAAGAATTTTTATGAACAATGAGGTAGTTTGAAATGTTCAAGTAATAGAATTGAGTTTTAGTGCAGTTTTGCAGTATGTAATTTAAAGTACAGTGTAAATTGCAATTTAGTGCAAAAAGAGAACAATGTTAATGAAGATGCAAATTAGCTTGAAACAGAATACATTTATATGTGAGCATACACTCACTCACACACAAAAACACACTTATCTGAATTTCCCTGAGGAAGGTTTTCCAAGGGGATTAATAAAGTATTATGTAATCTTATATATATATATATATATATATATATATATATATATACATATACACATACATAGAAGAATCCAATCATTCTGTCAGGAAATTAAACCCAAAGGAAACTAACAAAAACAAAGAGCTGGACCCAATTGCAGATAGAAAAGGAAAAAGCTTTATTTTAAGCTAACCAGGGATCAAAAGTCCAAAGAAAATCAAAACTCAGTCCATAACAGAAGCTCCGAAAAATCTAAAACAAAGCAACAACAAAAAAAAAAAACAGGCTGAAAACAAAAACTACCTTAAAAACTCTGGAGAAACACGAGGGAGCACAGGAGACATGGTGAGGAGGAAGACGAATGACCCAACAAAGACAACAAAGAAAGCAGAGGCTAAATACAGCAGGGGAACACCAAGCACAGGTGAAACAATCACACAGGTGGAGGGAATCATCATTAGAGAGACACACACAGAAGGGAGGGCAGGAAAACACCACGAGGAACACAGGGTTTCCAAAATAAAACAGGAAACAAGAGAGACAAGGGAAAAAGGACACCAAAACAGGTAACTTAACTAGGATCAAAAACAGGGGCAAGACAGTAAAACAGGGAACACCAGGAGGTCTAAGAGGGGAACATAATACAAAATAACAGAATCAGTCGAATCCTGACACATTCTTCCTCAAGGTTCTCACATATCCCATCTAATTCTGCAGCATATCCATCACCAAGTTGGACATTCAGGAAGGAGCCATATGCTTTCCAAGTTACATCAAAGGTATTGGCTCCCTCATGCAAACTCCTCAGCCAGAGATATTATCAGAAGCTGTGTTTTTTGCAGACGCATGCAGGCAAAACCTGGAGAACAGAAAATGGTGGATCTTCCTAAGGAGCGTTTTTATCCAGATCTACCACCTTTTTTTAGTCATGTTGGTATTGACTACTTCGGTCCCATCGAAGTGAAGAGAGGCCGGGCCATGGTAAAACGCTGGGGCGTCATCTTCACCTGCATGGTGAGCTGAGCTGTCCACCTGGAGATGGCAAACATCCTAACTACAGACTCATGCATAAATGCAATATGCAGATTTGTATGCAGAAGAGGACCAGTTATAAGTATCAGAACAGACTGTGGAACCAACTTTATTGGAGCTCAGAAAGAACTAAAGGAAACATTGAAAGAGCTCAATCATCAGAAGATTCAAAACACATTTTTAACCGAAGGAGTGAAATGGATCTTTAACCCACCTTTTGGAGCCCACCATGGCGGAGTCTGGGAAAGATTAATCAGGTTAGTCAAAAAGATTCTCACATCTGTTCTAAAAGAACAAACACTGGACGATGAAACCCTGTCAACTGCACTATGTGAAGTCGAAGCCATCCTAAATGACAGACCAATAACCACAGTGTCAAATGAACCCAATGATTTAGAGCCATTAACCCCAAACCATCTGCTCCAGCTGAAGGCAAAGACAATCATGCCACCAGGACTATTTGAGAAAAGGGATGAATATTCCAGAAAGAGATGGAGACAAGCCCAATATCTCGCTGATCTCTTTTGGAAGCGATGGACAAAAGGGTATCTTCCACTGCTGCAAGAAAGAAAGAAATGGCACAACATAAAAAGGAATTTGAGCCTTGGAGATCTGGTCATCATTGTTGATGACACAGCACCAAGAAACTCATGGATTATGGGACATGTGGTGAAGACGTTTCCTGATGCCGAAGGCTTTGTGAGAAGTGTTATGGTTAAAACCAAAAACAACATGGTTCAACAACCAATAGATAAACTCTGTCTCCTAATGGAGGCAGCATGATGAACTGAACATGAGGGTGTTATTCTCCAGCTTCCACCACAGACTGTAAGCATTCATGTCGTCACCCTCCTGAGTGACATCCACACATTGAAGGACTTTTATTTTAGCAGTTGATGCTGCAAGATCTGCTTCCAGCTCCATTTGCTCCATCTTTGTTTTCAGTTTTTATTGCTTCCAGTTGTAAATTGTGCTTTTCTTTCAGTGCAGCAGCTCATGCCAGCGCAGCAGCTTGTTCGGCTTTGGCCTTTTTTAACTCCAAGGAGACTGAGGAAGATCTGGAGGCTTTTGATCCAGTGGAAGAGGATTTTGATTTTTGTGACACATTTGATATGCTATCCAAAGGTCCAACTCTTGATTGTGCAATTTTTTTTTCCATGTTTCAACGTCTTTCTTAAAATAATCCAAATTTGTTATTCTGGGTTCATACCAGTCATTGAAATCATTTTCTCTTTCCTCCTCTGATAAAAGTTCTTGCACCAATTTATGAGCACTTTTGAATTCATCCACAGCTCTTTAAAACGTTTCAAATGTGTCATTTACTTCATCAAGATTTCCATCGTCAGTCAACAAAGCTTTTATTTCATTTAGTTTCCTCGTGCACGCGCCCAGCTTGGCTCTGCACGAAGCAATGCGCGTTCTCAACATATCCTCCGCCTCAGCTGCGGTCTCTTCCGTGCCAAACATCATTGCAATAACCACACAGTTTCCTCCAATGTCCTCAAAGCCCTTCAAATCTCAAACATCCAGCATCAAACAATCCATGTCCACAATCCATGATTCACAACTTTGCTTTCCGCTGTCTTCAACTGTGTCTTTAGCGCCCGGCGGCGCACCCATTCATGAATTTGATCAGCTGATTTTACTCACGACATGCCGGTTGTATTCCTCATTTCCTGATGAGCGATCGTCTGGCTTCACCAACGTTTCCAATTTCTTCCGAGTCCTTAGTGTAGTTTTATCAACTTGTTATGGCTGTTGTTGCTTTCAAAAAACAAGACGTCAAAAACAGTCCGATTCGTCTTTTGAGGAGGAGGTTTACGACTCACTAAATCATAAGCACACGCGGAGATCTACTACGATTCAAAAAAGTTTGAGATTTATTTACATAAACACAAATAATGTATTCTCCGTGGTTGACTTTCAAGGCAAAAATATCGTTATTGAGTGGTTGATAAAACTGTCTCACTCCTCACTCCTTCAACACAAAAAGCAGAGCCCCAAGAACAGCTGAACGCTCTCCCTTAATCATGGGAGTGGGACGGCTCAACAAGGAGGAGGCAGGTGAGCAGTTAATAATAATCAGAATTAGCAATATGATTTAAAATAATTTAAATCATCATCATCTAAATATTAAATTGATACATCATCAATTAATAGAAATAGGCTCCAACACACACACACACACACACACACACTATATATATATATATATATATATATATATATATATATATATATATATATATATATATATATATATATATATATACAAACTTACATACACACTCACATGTACACAGTCATGCACATATATCAACAGATACACATATTTATATTTGCACACATGTATACATACATATGTACACACATATGTATACATTCACATATGTTTATGTATATACAGTATACACACTCAAATATATACATACAAGCATGCATGTACACGTACCTATATACGACACTTACATACTTACAAGACATTCACATACATATATGCATATGTAGTTATATGCACACTCACACATGCATCCATACACTCTAAAATGTAATAGCTATTCTTACTTAAATTGCATTTGTGCACTTTACTTAAATCTTAATAACCTGTTGATTGAACTCAATCACCATGAGTAAGGAACCCATTTAGCTTGAGAAAATTATACAACTTAATTCCTGTGTGTAAGCTGGACTCGAACCTTTTTATCATGGTGATTGAACACTGAGTTCAGGATTGCACATGTGCAGTAAAGCCAGGCGGGAGACTACTCTGCAGACTGATTTTGAAGTTGGGGGGCGCAGAATTTCTCTTAGTCTCAAGGTGAGTTATTTAATGCATCTGCATTAAGCTGCAAATGAAACACCAATTTTTTTTTTTTAGTGGATAACTAACACAGGAAGTTGATATAACTTTCTTAATCCAAGTTAAAATAACTCAATAACATTGAGTATTGCCAACTTGTTAGATTTTAGAGTGCAATATGTAAATGTATTGCTAATTTCCACACCCCATTCTAGTCTGCTCCCCACTGAATTTTTGTCTTGATTCCCTCACTGAAACCAAGTTAAACATAAATAAGATAAATTAACATTCATAAAGTAAAGTAACATCAGTAAAGCTAAGTCAAATCACAGGTTATTAACAATAGTTGGGATGTCGGTGGCTCAGTCTGGCGATACTGCCAACCACAGGAAGGTTGCAGGTACAAGCCCAGCTATGGCTGTCACATGTGGATTTGTCCTTGGGCAAAACACTAAACCCCAAGTTGCTCCAACTGCTGCATCAGCAGCAAATGAGCATGGATGTGTTAGCCTATACTGAACTTCCATAGAAACTCAGAACCATCAGATCAGAACATGAGGGCGAATGGGTAGAAGTGACCTGCATTGTAAAAGAACTTTGAGTCAGAAAGACTACAAAAACAAAATATAAGCTCAAGTCCATTTACCATTTACCAATAGTTTCAAATGGAAAAATGAAATAGCCTATTTTGTCCCTTCCTTGCTTCTTTATTTCAATTCCTTCTTGGGGGAACTAAGAGTAAAAGAAGTACTATGGACAGTAATGTAGAGAGAAACACCCACAGGCCTGAGGACAGAGGAGGCTCAAACACCTAAATGAGAAGTCCTTTGGTGTTTCTCATTTCATAATTTTATCCATTGAACTCGAAGTCATTCCCCCGCTACCATGATTAATGATCTTTCATTTCCTTAAACACACCTGGAGGAAGCAAGAGTGCAGAAGAAAGGAGGCTTCTGGAGGAGCTCAGAGCGAGGAAACACCAGGGCATCCTCTGTGGAAGTCTTTCAAGCACAGATGCAACAAGAGAGGTGTGAAGGTGCAGCACTCGCTCGACAAAGTGCCTCACCTTCACACTGATCATTCCTGTTTTTCACACAGGCTTTCAGACGGTGCTTATCTAACACCTGAGCAGGAAGATTCATTTCTCAGGTAAAGAGGGATCACATAAATCAGCAGATAAAAATATCAATTAGTCATTAAATTCATCACTCAAAATCAGCAGCTGTCCTGAGGCTTTCTGGAGCTTTAGACACTTTCTTCTAAAAAACAAATCAGATGATGTAAAATGATCTTTAGGTTTTTAAATCACTTCCACTGACGATGGATCAGCTGAGCAGCTCATACTCAACACCTGACTCTGCTCAGACTGACCAAGTGAAGAGTGCCTCTCATTACATAACCCCATCCATCCTATTTCCTTTCCTCATGTCGTTTCCTTGCATCTAAGCTCCTCCAAGTAAGAATTGAAAGAGGAAAGTGAAGAAGAAACACGAGAACAGAGAAGACACAAAATACCAAATGAGAATCCTTCAGCTCATCAGTCTGAGCAGTCAGGTGTTGATGATCAGCTGATCAGATGATTGGCCATCAAACACACCACTACACAAACACCCTCTGACATCAAAACTGGACAAACATGAAACCACAATAATGTGGCATCATATAAAATGGCATTTTTTTCAGAAATAAATCATCCTGTGTAAAGTTTAAAGTGTCAGAAAAACATGAGTAACTAGAAGGCACTCGGAGAGCATAAACCTCTGCCAAGGTAGCTCACATAGTGCTGTTACATCTATAAGCAATAGTTACATGATAAAGTTACCATCATAATATGATTCATTGAAAACCCACACCTAGCACTCAGAATCATGTTGATATCAATATTAGTTAGACAGTTATTGAGCAAAAGTGATTGTTCGCTGATGGTGGTTATCTGGATCACCGCCAAAATCAAATCATTTTTAAGTTGATCTCGTTTCTTAGGGGAGTGTTTTCACCCTTTCCCCTTGGCCCTTAAAACAAAGGGCCAGGGGGAAGGGGTGGACAAAGGAGTAAGATGAAGGGCCTCCCTCTTCGTCTTTTCTCTAAGGGGTACAATTGGCATTGACCCTTAGGCTAGGCCTGTTAGAGTGTTATTCCACTTTACTTTATGAAACCTGACTTGTTGTCTTTGATGTGACAGTATATTCGTGTGAGGAACAGATGTAAAATAACATTTGACTCTTGAAAAAAATTAAACTCTTGATTTTTAAATGTACCCATGCAGTAATGATAAGGTGAAGCATTACAGCATTTGTACATTTTGCTGATATTAGTGCCACTATATGGCTGATAAGCACAGCCAACATATTGGCAAAATATCAGCTGATACAGATATTTAACGTTTTAGGCAAATATCTGCTGATACTGATATCATTCCTATAATGTACAACCCTAGAAAAGAGATAATATTTCAGTTATACCTCAGGATAATGGGCTGCATTCAGGGACCATAGTAATTCTAAAATATGCAACGAGAATTTAAAACATTTACTGCTTTTAAAAGCAAATGTGGTAGGTGAGCTTTTGTAACCTAGAATGACAGAAAAGGGGAAAAATATGGCCTAACAATGAAATGTTGTGTAGAAAACTACACAGCATAATAGACTATGACATAATTAAAAAAAGCAGAACACAATACAGCAGAATAAAAATCCAAACCAAAAGAAAAAAAAAACTATGAAAACTTTCACAGATTTAAAATGAAAAGGAAAAAAAATTAATACTGTTAAAAAAAAAAACAAAAAAACAATGCAGCAAGGGCAAATAGTAGCAGCTGCAGCTTGCAATGGCATTTCCGGTGGCAGCTTCAGATGCCACTTCTAGTGGCTCCCTGAGCTGCCACAGTAGCTGCCTGTGATTGTGGCATTTGATACTAACTTCCAGAGGCAGCTGCCTCTCTTTCGTTAGATGCCGGGCAGCTAAACCGACCTGCCAGCCACTGTGGCACTTTATACGGACCTCCAGAGGCACCTGCCTCTGTTTCTGTTTTGTTTTTCTGCTGATGACCTGGCTCTGTTTGTGGGAAACTGTATGAATATAAAGGCTAAAGAAAATCATTTTGAAAAGATTTAAGGAAGTCAGGTGGCGTAGCATCCTGGTGTAAAGCAATCCAGCACTTGGGTGGAAGGCATAAAGTGAGTAAGCACTTGTGCTTTGGGGAGCCTGTGTATTCTTGACATACAGTAACATAGAGCAGGGAAGCATTTCAAAATAAAATTGATATACCACTGCTAAGGCCTCATTTATAAAACCGTGCGTAGGAAAGATCACTACAGGTGGCGTACGCTGGAAACATAGAGAATTTGTGCGCACAAAAACTTTCAGATTTATAAAAGAGTGCGCACACACGTCCTACGCCAGTTTTCATCTATAAATCACAATCAACTCTGAAGCTGTCGCATGTGAGGGAGCGCTTTGCCCCGCCCACATGGTGCCTACATAAGGTCAGGTGAACGCCCTTGATGAATCTTCAATGACACAATTTCACGATGGACTGAGAGGGAAAACGAGCAAAAAAAAGAAATTGTACTCAATGTGAGGTCGGCATATTGATAGGTTGGCTCAGTTTGGGCATCACTAATGCCAGAAAGGCCAAAGAGCAGAAGCATGTGGCTGATGCTGTAAATAAGGCCCTCAGAGGGTTGGACTGGGGCTGAAGTAAAAAACAAATGATCTGACATAAAAGTGGAAGTGAAAAGGTGCTCGCTGTCCAAAAAGAGAGTGTCTGAGCGACAGGTGGGGGAAAGGGCACACCGGAGGCCCCCCCCACAGATGAAAAGCTGTCTGGGATTATTGGGGAATCCCTCCTGAGTGGTGTGGTGATGGGGGCATAGGGGGACACGGATGCACCGAAGTCTACCGTGTGTCACATCCTCCAGCAGTGCCAGATAAGCCGCTGTGCATCTTTATGAATTGTGAGTGCATGCCTTGTCCTTGCCATGCCCTTCTTTTCTCTGCTTTGTGTGAAAGCGATGCATAAATCAATGGATGTTTCATTCATGTTATGCACTGTTTTACAGAAGGCAGTGTTTATCTTTTTGAATGTTTTACGTGAATGATTAAACTTAGGACCTGATCTACCAAGATCCCAAATAGCGAGTGCTAAATTGCATGTGCAAATTAAAAACTTGCACTTGCTATTGATAGCAAGTGCAAGTTTATTGATTGTTGCGGGTGGTCTACTATGACTGCAACATTGATAACAGTCGTAAAAGCGGTGTGGACCGCCCTCTTTGAATAAGAATTTTGCATTTGCTCCCAGCTGTCACCATGGAGAGTTTGAGAGAGCAGAGTGGCCGTAAATGAAAAATTAAGTTTGAAGCCGTGGAGTTGGTGGCAAATGAACACACTTGCGGTAATCTTTTGTTCTTGTCTGTCATTTTGACAGACTAGGTCTTCACTTTTCCCTCATGTCATATTTGTATCCGTTATTTTTAATTTTCCTTTTCTGTTCACAATTAACCATAATCTAAATGACAGCATTCCCATAGTTACACAGCTTCATCACCAATAACCTCTCATGTGAAGAGCAGTCTTACAGTTGCACACACACAGACCGTGCGGGCACTCTTACCTTTTACACACTGACTGCATCACACTCCGCTTTCGCATTGAATTTAAACTCCTTTTAATCGCTTATAAAGCCCTCAATGGTCTTGCCCCTCTTTACTTGTCTGAATCGCCACTCCCCAACTAGAGCCCTAAGGTCTTCTGACCAGCTGCTATTGGAGGTCCCCAAAACCAGACTTAAGTCGAGAGGTGACAGGGCCTTTGCAGCGGCTGCCCCTAGACTGTGGAACAGTCTCCCCGTCCATATTAGAGCTTCTCCGACCATTGAGATTTTTAAATCTTCCTTAAAGACCCACTTCTTCTCCCTGGCGTTTTCATAAATTAGCTCATTCAAATTACAGGCATTTTAGCATTAGCTTTTATACTCTTACTGTTTTATTTCAATGTGTTGTTTTTTTTATTATCTATTTATTTATTTATTTCTATGTATTTTTTGTACAGCACTTTGATCGACTGCTGTCCTTATGAAGGTGCTCTATAAATAAAGTTTGACTTGACTTGACTTGACTCTCCACGCACTGACAGCTCCTAAACTCACTGTCAGAGAGTGTGATGCAGTCAGCTCTGAGTGACAAACGGAATGATTATGGCTATGAAGAGGTTTTTTCCCATAGGTAAATGATGTCCTCCAAGATGTATTAAGAGCACAAAACAGAGAGGGTTTACTTTACGCGTGTGTCTGCATGAGTATGACAGCACATTGGATCATCCTTCTTTTCCAGTCCATCATAATGACAGACAGCCTCCAAATCTTTCAGTCATTCATCAAAAAATTCAGTCAGTGACAGAAAATATTTGGTTAATGCTGTTTATGACAGTCCAAGCATGTTGACACTCACACAAAGTTTCTCTCTCCGTCCTGTGGCAATTTGCACCTGCCTTTCAAACGTGCAAAATTTAGACGCAAAAACACAGAGCGCAATCAGTTTTGGGTTGATAAGTCATATTGTGGGTGTTAAATGATCACATTTGCGTTTGTACATATTTGTATCTCCTTCCTTCTCTCCCTCCTTCTGATAATCTGCATGTATTCTGCAAATTAATCAAGGCAAACACACTAAAAGGACTATTTGCTATTTTGCTCATTTGATAGACGCAACCCTCAGTACGCACTGTTTGTAGAGCAGCTTTGCGCACGTGCTATTAAGTTTGCATGTGTTTTTATATACCAAACATTCCTCTTCCCTTTTATTTATTAGTCACCTCTTATCTTAATGTAAAGACCAGGCTTCAGGCTTTGTTACCACTCATACTTCCCTAATGAACAAACAGGGACATCTGTGGGTCTCACAGCGTCTTACTCATTGACAAAAACGGCCACTAGATGGAGACTGAACACAGTTGATCAGCAGGAGGTCACTGATGGACTGAAAGGCGTCTCCCACATGAGTGCAGGCTCGCATCAGGAGCTGCTCTGGGGGTGTTACAGAAACTGACTTAGGGGTCTCAGCAAGAGGCTGTCATGTTTGGAGTCCTTGGCATGTAAATTTTGGGGCACTCCTGCCAAAACAAAAAGAAGTTAAGTTAAATAAATTATACAGCTTAAGTAAATTAATACAAGGAAAACAGTCATAATGAAATGTTTGCAGAGGACATGTTTAACACATTATCAATACAGTAAGAATGTTAAGTAGAGGAACAAGCAAGAGCTGTGATAGCCATTATGAAAATGAGATAGTATAAATATGAGTATAAATTTATCTTTTTGTGCCTCTGCCTGCATACATGTGTGTCAGTGTTGGTTTCAGAGTATCCACAAGAGGGCGATATGTCAGTGACGCTTCAGCAGGCTGTTTCAGACTGAAAATTCTCAAAGGAGAAAGATAAAATAAATTAGATAAATTGGACTTTATTTCAAATGATTAGACGTTAAGGAAGTAAATACATAGTGTTATGACCATGAATCATTTCAGAATATCTTTCACTACAGCTGTGGCCAAAAGCTTTGAGAATGACACAAACAGTAGTTTTCACAAAGTCTGCTGCTTTAGTTATCATGATGGCAATTTGCATGAGTGTTATAAGGAGTGATCAGATGAATTGCAATTATCTGCAAATCCCTATGTGCCATGAAAATGAACTGAACCCCCCCCCCCCCCCCCCCAAAAAAAAAAAAAAAAAAGCATTTCCACTGCATTTCAGCCCTGCCACAAAAGGACCAGCCAACATCATTTCAGTGATTCTCACATAAACACAGGGGAGAGGGTTGATAAGGACAAGGCTGGAGATCAATCTGTCATGCTAACTGAGATAGAATAACAGACTGGATGCTTTAAAACGAGGGTGGTGCTTGAAATCACTGTTCTTCCTTTGTTAACCATGGTTACCTGCAAGCAAACGCATGCAGTCATCATTGCTTTAAACAAAAAAAGGCTTCACAGGGAAGGATGTTGCTGCTACTAAGATTGCCACTAAGTCAGCCATTTATTGGATCATCAAGGACTTCAAGGAGGGAGGTTCAAGGTCACCCAAGAAAGTCTGGCAAACGGCAGGCCCTTATCCCGAAGTAGATTCAGCTGTGGGATCGGGACACCACCAGTGCAGAGCTTGCTCAAGAATGGCAGCAGGCAGGTGTGAGTGCATCTGCACACACAGTGAGGCAAAGGCTTTTGGAGGAAGGCCTGATGTCAAGAAGGACAGCAAAGAAGCCACTTCCCTCCAAGAAAAACATCAGGGACAGACTGATATTCTGCAAAAGGTACAGGGGTTGGACTGCTGAGGACTGGGGGGAAGTCATTCTCTCTGATCCCCTTTCAAATTGTTTGGGGCATCTAGAAAAAAGCTTGTTAAGAGAAGAAAAGGTGAGCACCACCATCAGTCCTGTCATGCCAACAGTAAAGCCCATTCATGTGTGGGGTTGCTTCTCAGTCAAGGGAGTGGGCTCACTCACAATTCTGCCTAAGAACACAGCCATGAATAAAGAATGGTACCAAGACATCCTCCAAGAGCAGCTTCTCCCAACCTCCAAGAACAGTTTGGTGACAAACAATGGCCAGCATGACAGAGCGCCTTGCCATAAGACAGAAGTGCTGACTAAATGCCTCGGGGAACAAATCCCCAACATTTTGGGTCCATGGCCAGGGAACTCCCAGACCTCAATCCCATTGAGAACTTCTGGTCAATCCTCAAGAGGCGGGTGGACAAAAAACCCTACAAATTCTGACAAACTCCAAGCATTGATTATGCAAGAGTCAGGACTTGGTCCAGAAGTCGATTGAAAGCATGCCAGGGCAAATCACAGAGGTCTTGAAAATGAAGAGTCCACACTGCAAATACTGACTTGTTGCATAAACGTAATGTAATTGTCAATAAAAACTTTTGACACTTATGAAATGTTGTAATTATATGTTGTAATGTATTTATACTTCAGAATACCATAGAAACTTCTGACAAATATCTAAAAACACTGAAGCAGCAGACTTTGTGAAAACTTATCTTTATGTCATTCTTAAAATTTTTGGTATTAGTTTTTAAAAGCAAACTTGTTGAAACATGTTAAGATTTTGATATGTAATTCCTAACATCGCTCTTAACTTGTCCAGCCTCAGGACCTGCCACCACCTCCTTAATAAGAAGTTCAGACCCAAATTTAATTCAAATAGAAATCTTCAACCACTTAAATGTCTGTGATAAAATACTGCTGTTGGATCTTAGACCGAACAAATATATGTTCAAGAGTTTCAGAGTCAAGCATCAAAAAAGTAACAAGGGTTAAATTTCTTTGCCCTTTGTTCTTTGAGATAAAAAGTAAGTGTGTGAGATTAAAGTCAGTCAATCAATCAAACTTTATTTGTATGGCACTTTTCATACAAGGTCTTGTAGCACAAAGTGCTTTTCAGAAAAACAAAAAAAAAATGTAAAATAAGTAAATAAAAGCATAGAAAATTGGATACACTGAAAAATACGAAACCCCACCCACTCTCGTCATCCACATACAGCATGCACACTAACTTGCACACACAGAAAACAGAATTAAAGAACTGAGGAAACGCTATCTGGAATTAAAAATGAGGAAACACAGGAGGTGTTGACAAAAAAATCATGATAAGAAATTTGATTAAAAATGCTATAGGAAAATAAATATATAAGTTAATGAAATACAATTTTAAATAATAACATGGTAAATGAGATAACCAAACATGAAACGCATAATAAAATATACTGAAGTAGGATAGTGGAAAGGAAATTGATGAACAGAAAATAAAATTCCAGACAATAAATCTGAGCTGCAATTGAGAATTAAAACAGATTAAGATGGTTAAAATAAATATATATACAAGATAAAATAACAAAAGTAAATATAATCAGCTAAAAGCCAGACTAAAAAGGTAGGTCTTGAGTTTGCTTTTAAAAATATGAACAGTAGGTTCCGCCTCAGGTCCACAGACGGGGGCCATAATATTGAAACAATGCTTCACTGTATGTTTTAGTTCTAACATTGGGAACTATCGAAAGATCACTACCTGAAGACCTGAAGGCTACAATGGGCTCATAGGGTTTAAAAGGTGCCGTTGGTAAGATTTTGGCACACAGCCAGCTAAGATGGCGATTAGAAAACCAGCACAGCCCCTCCCGTCCTGTTTTCTCTAAGATCACTCCCTCACGCGACTTTAGCCCCTCCCACAAAAATGCGCCTGCAAACGCGACATTGTGCCCGCCGGTATCAAAACACTCCAGAACAGTGAGCTGTTTATCAAAAAGCTTCTCAACGACGAGCAACACTACTGCTGTGACAGTGTCTGATACTGAGCTTACAAAGCCCCATGGGGGAAACAGGCTGTGCTTTCTCGTATAAAGTACATGCCAATAAGGTACTCCTCTAAGAGGGAATCTAAACATATTTGTTTGTTTTATATTATAAAAGCAAGTAATACATCGCATGTTGCAAAACAACATAAGAGGAAAAAAAAATCTTACCTGTCCAACAGAAACATAGCTAGCTCTGCATCAGATTTGAAACCCTTGAGATCCTGAAGGGTCCTCCACCTCTCGAACGCAACGTCGACATTGATTCTTGTTTTATTTTCACACGGTCCTCCTCCTTCTTGTACTCTTGCTTTTCGGTAAACGTTTCCACGGTCCTTGTCTTTTTGGTGGAAGCTGCCTGGGGCATAGGTGGAATCGGCACTTTCCCGCTGCTCGCTGGATTATTGCTGTCCGCCATTGTACGAGATTTGTTGTTGTTCTTCTACTTCCTCATGCGCGTTCACATGAACGAAGAGTTTTACAACCAATTAAGATGAAGGATGAAGCGCCGCCCCTCACCCAATCAGGATAGAAGCCTCAGGGGCTCTTCTGATTGGTCAAAGATACCTGGAGCTGCCGAACATTTTTGACAGCTCATAACAGAGACAGATGGAAATGCAGAGATCTCGCACAAGTGCAATTATACTACTCTCATAAAGGAATCTCAATGGATATTCCAACATTTGATCTAAATGGAACTCAAAGGGAATAGCATTGGCTAGCAAAATCCATTAAAGGATAAGTTCGGTTTTTTGACACCTGGACTTTATTTCTAGGATTAAATATGCTCGTAGACTCACCCAGACAATTTTGGTGGAGCTCGGAGCTGTTTTCAAGCAATTTAGATCCATCCGACAATGTTTTTTCTCATGCCATAGTAGCAGACGGGACCAGAAATCGAAGCCCCTAAATTAGACATTATCTGCTGCGAAACTCACTCCTCCTCTGTTGCCATTGCAGTGCAATGTCCACAACAACACCACCAGTTAGCCCCCATTCGTGGACGTGCAGTGGTTGCTTGTTCTCTGGCCAGCTGTTCGGCTCTTTCCCTCTGCATCCTCCTTTCAAATAGCTCCTCGTTGGTATATTCTGGCTCAAAACGATACGGGCATCCATTATACTCAAAGTCGTCGTCAGACACTTCTACATCGGATAAATATTCTGCCATGTTGCACAAAAATAGCCGTGTAGCCGTGTAGCCTAGCAACAACAGCGGCTCTACTCAGCTGCGCTCTTGTGGTGCATGTCTGTGACGTCACCAAAAGTTACCCATCCATGTAAAGCCCCGGATGACCATAACAACAAAGTTGAGCTGACATAGTGATAACACTGGCCATTCATTTATAAAATGTAGTTGAAATGAGCGAGTTTCGCAGCAGATAATGTCTAATTTAGGGGCTTTGATTTCTGGCCCCGTCTGCTACTATGGCATGAGAGAAAAACGTTGTTGGATGGATGTAAATTGCTCGTAAACGACTCCAAGCTCCGCCAAAATTGTCTGGGTGAGCCTACGAGCGTATTTAATCCTAAAAATAAGGTCCAGGTGTCAAAAAAACGAACTTATCCTTTAAGCAAATTGGAGTAAGTCCATTAAGGGATTTAAAAACTAATAAAAGAACCTTAAAATCAATTCTAAAAGATACAGAAAGCCAATGCAGAGACTTTAAAATCGGGCCTCTCCTCCTGGTCTTCATTAGCATGCGTGCAGCTGAATTTTGAAGGTTTCAGAAAACCAGAAAGAAGAATGTTACAATAATCTACAAGTGATAAAAGCATGAATAAGAGTCTCTGCATTGGCCTGAGAGAGAAACTGGCGCACTCTGGAAATGTTCTTTAAGTGATAAAATGACTTTTTTTGTAACATTTCTGATGTGCAGGTCAAAGCTGAGGTCTGTATCAAATATTACACCAAGATTTTTTACCAGCTGACACGGACCAAAAAACAGTACTGGGAGTTTGCTATCCAGTTTCTCTCTCTGTACCAATAACTAAAACCTGAGTTTTGTCCTGGTTGAGCTGAAGAAAGTTGTCTGCCATCCAAGACTTGACGTCAAAAATACAGTAACAAAGGGCATCAATGGGCCCTGTGCCATCAGGAGACACAGCGAGGTAAAGCTGTGTGTCATCAGAACAGTTGTGAAAGTTGATGCTGTGTCTCCTGATGACATCTCCTAAAGGTAACACATAAATATTAAAAAATGTAGGACCTAAACTTGAACCCTGGGGGACGTCACAGTTAACATTGTAGAGTCCTGACTGGCATTCCCCCATGTTCACATATAACTTTCTGTCAATAAGATAGGATTTAAACTAATTAAAAAAGTGCCAGAGATTGCAATCAGTCTGTCTAAAAGAATTTGGTGAGATACAGTGTCAAATGCTGCGCTCAGGTTGAACAGCACAAGCACAGATAGCATTTTTGATCCATGTTTGACCTGAGATCATTCACTATTTTTACTAATACCGTCTCTGCGCTGTGGCTGGTCCTGAAGCCAGACTGATAGATTTCACCAATGTTTAAAGTTTTCATAAAACCATTTAATTGGTTACAAACAAGTTTCTTTAAAATCTTATTTAAAATGGCAGATCGGAAACTGGCCTGTAGTTATCTAACATCGATGGGTCCAAATTATTTCTCTTCAGAAGGGGCTTGACCACTAGTGTTTTAAAAGCAGTAGGAAAAACGTCCATCTGAAGAGAATAATTAAAAATATTAAGAAGATCTGATTTGAAAGAATAATTAATTTGTTTAAAAACGGATGTAGGGATGGGATCTAAAAGGCATATTGCTGGTCTTAGTTGGGAGACAACTTTGTCAAACATTTCAGCATCAACCAGGACAAACTTCTCCAGTGTTTCCTATTTAGAGAATAAAAACTTGGGGGTGTTAAACGTTTTTGGTCTGGTGTAAGAGAGATTCGCTCTTATTGACTCAATTTTACTGCAGAAGTGGATTGCAAAATCTTCACACACTGACTATTTTGAGAAGTGATGGGGGAGGTTAAAAACAGGGTTAATTAAGTGATAAATTGTTGAGAAGAGGATTTTTGGGTTATTGTGGGTTTCAGCTATTAATCAAAAATATCTTATAAAATATCAATAGAATTTGCAGCCACTTCAGCAGTGAGATAGCGTTTCCTTACAGTTCGCTCTGGAATTTCCTGTTTGTTAAAATCATACACATCAAAAAACACACAAAAATGATCCCTAAAACCAACATCAGTCACGCTTGCTGACAGGCCATAAGTTAAAATCATATCTAAAATATGTCCTTTTTTTATGTGTGGAAGTGGTGACCTGTTGTTTAAAATTAATACAGTTAATAAGGTTTAAAAAATCTGAGGTAGAAGAATTTGATTGATTGTCCATATGGATTTTAAAATCACCTAAAATTATAATCTTGTTGTATTTTGTGTGAATTATTGACAGAAGTTCTGAGAATTCTGCAATAAAAGAGGTGCAATATTTTGAGGGCATGTATAGTGTTTAACATAATGTAGGTGGACTGTTAAAAACAAAAGAGTGATACTCAAACAAATTAATATCACCGAATAAAATCTCCTGAAAACCAAATGTTATTATAAGTATTATTATTATTATTGTTATTATTATTATTATTATTATTATTATTATTATTATTACCATCAAAAAATACTCAAAAATGCAACCAATACTTCAAGGGATTGATTTTTTTGTATTTAACAAGTTTTAACAGTGTGTAGCTTTCTAACCTTTTACCTTTATGTAGTACAAATCAGGTCAAAGTTGCTATAAAAAGTATGTATCATCATGATGGAAAAAATCATGCAATGTCCAAAGGTAACCTGTTTATCTCTCAGTGCTGTACTTTTGGTTTTGCCGGACTGACTTCTTATCAGTTAATGTGACTTTGCCAGATCTTTCCAACATTCTTAGATATAAACCTACACTGTACATTATTTTCAGCCTGTTATGTCTGCCCACATTAGTGACGTCTGTTGTTTTTCAATGGTGTTTTACTTTTAAGGTACACTATATTGCCAAAAGTATTCGCTCACCTGCCTTGACTCGCATATGAACTTAAGTGACATCCCATTCCTAATACATAGGGTCCAGTATGACGTCGGTCCACCCTTTGCAGCTTTAACAGCTTCAACTCTTCTGGGAAGATTTGTGAGGTCACACACTGATGTTGGACAAGAAGGCCTGACTATCAGTCTCCGCTCTAATTCATCCCAAAGGTGTTCTATCAGGTTGAGGTCAGGACTCTGTGCAGGCCAGTCAAGTTCATCCACACCAGACTCTGTCATCCATGTCTTTATGGACCTTGCTTTGTGCACTGGTGCACAGTCATGTTGGAAGAGGAAGGGGCCAGCTCCAAACTGTTCCCACAAAGTTGGGAGCATGGAATTGTCCAAAATGTCTTGGTATGCTGAAGCATTCAGAGTTCCTTTGACTGGAACTAAGGGGCCAAGCCCAGCTCCTGAAAAACAACCCCACACCATAATCCCCCTCCACTAAACTTTACACTTGGCACAATGCAGTCCGACAAGTATCGTTATCCTGGCAACCCCCAAACCCAGACTCATCCATCAGATTGCCAGATGGAGAAACGCGATGTGTCACTCCAGAGAACGCATCTCCACTGCTCTAGAGTCCAGTGGCGGCGTGCTTTACACCACTGCATCCGACGCTTTGCATTGCACTTGGTGATGTGTGGCTTGGATGCAGCTGCTCGGCCATGGAAACCAACTCCATGAAGCTCTCTGCGCACTGTTCTTGAGCTAATCTGAAGGCCACATGAAGTTTGGAGGTCTGTAGCGATTGACTCTACAGAAAGTTGGCGACCTCTTCACACTGTGCGCCTCAGCCTCCACTGACAGTTCCACGCTGGAATTCACTGAGCTCCTGAGAGCGACCCATTCTTTCACAAATGTTTGTAAAAGCAGTCTGCATGTCTAGGTGCTTGATTTTATACACCTGTGGCCATGGAAGTGATTGGAACACCTGATTCTGATTATTTGGATGGGTAAGTGAATACTTTTGGCAATATTGTGTATGTGTTGACATGTTTTTTGAATAATATCTTGGGTTTATGATTTAACAGAAGGACTTCCTGCTGGATTCACAATTTTGAGAAGTTTTGACTTACAGTGACTGCACAGAGGGCTGTGGTCATTGTAGCAAGAATAAAAGTGGTAGAGACATATCATCTATCCAGCAATGCCAGTTTTGAGCTGTGTGCTTCCCACAGATGGCCTCCCAAATCACGTTTCTTCTGGCAACGCAGAGATGTCTCTGCTGGAGTTCACCAGTGTATTTATTTGCCTTCAACTCCATGACTTGAAACTTCATTTTTCATTTATGGCCACTCTGCTCTCCCAAACTCTCCATGGTGACAGCCGGTAGCAAATGCAAAATTCTCACTTAAAGAGGGCGGTCCATACCACTTTTACACCTGTTATCAATTGCGCACTCAGTCATAATACATCACCCTTAATCACTTTCACACAGAGCAGAGAAAGGAAGGACAACTTGAAGAAAAAGAGGTTTTCATTCTTGTCATATCCAAAGTGATGCAGCCACCATCTGCTCTGTATACGAAAAGCCTGTTTTTTTTATTTGAAGCGTGGCTGTTGCCACTGTTGTCTGTCAGTTATTCCCTTTTGCAGTTTAGCCCATGTGCATGTGAACATTTCATCTAAATCCCTCCTAAATCACTGAGCATCGCTGTGCACTCGCTCCTCTGTGTGCTGGTGAACGTAAAGATGGACAGCAGGTTGGGACATGAATTGTGAATAACTTTGTGAGTTTTTTTGTTATTCAAACGTTTTTTTTCCTTGGTTTAAGTGAACACAACGGGCCCTAGTTTCCTGGCGCAACGCAGGTTGGCACAGCCTGGCGCAGTGGTAATAATGTCCGGTGCACCACTGTGCGCAGCCAATTTGGCAATTTGGCCCACCAGGGGGAGGTGTTTCAGCTTTGCGCAGTGACAATTTCGTGCCAAAAAAATGCTCGGAAGGCACGCTGAAAGCTCGCCAGCTCCAACCTGGTCTATTCTCGGTGCAGGCGAGGCGCACTCGGGGCAGTGGTAATTTGGCTGACATGCGCACACGTCACCAAAACCTCACAGGCAGGTGTCCAGAGTTTCAGGCACATTTCAATGCAATAAACAATCACAGCAACCACTATGTTATGTAACCGTCTGAACCAGCACATACATTTGTATCTGTATTAATTATCCCGTCACATCTGATGTCAGATCAGAGACATTTGTCGTAATAGAAACTCAACCTGACGGAAGCTGGAAGAGTGACGCAAACTAATGAGTTCACATCTCTCAAGCCAACCACAAACAGCCACATCATCCAGAGTATCTGGCTTCTCTCATCTTATGAAATTCAAAAGAAAAGAAAAAAGAGAGAGACTCTCGCTGAATAAATGTAAGTCACTCAGTGTCTTAAGGATTTTCCTGTGATTGCCCATATTTCTCTGTTTTTTATCTTTATTCTTAACGTGATCTAAAAAGATGGAGTATATTATTGCAAAGAGGATGAGGAGGAGATATATTTTCACCAAAGGTTCTGCTATTTGGCGATGACAGACCAGGAATGCAGGTGGATCACAAGCATGATGATTGGATTACCCTGCTTCTGTGTTTAAATGTAATTTTTACTTAATTTTGTACTCATATTTATGACACAGGAGCAGATTACATCTATCCCGCGAGGTGGTCCACATGGTGACGCGCATCGTGGCCTCACGCCTTCTCTCCTCCCTCTCTGCCACTTGCGCTGGTGGGAGGGACGGAGGTGTAGGTGCGCCTCCCTGCAGCATGCACGAAACTTGCAAAATGCCCTGGACACACCCCGTTGGCGTGGCGCAGGTGCGACACAGGGCAGATGTGCCCTGCCTGTGCCTGGTCTACGAAATTAGAGCCCAACAACTTAAAAAATTACGAGTCAGCTTCTTAGTTAATCTAAACAGCATTCTTCAGCAGTCCAACTCTGACCCATCGTTTTCAATAACTTTCTTTTCTAAATGATAAATTAATCCTGAGGAATCCTGCATCACTTATTCTCCATGATTAGAATAATCCGTACAGTATCAAGCTCCAAATGCAGTCTACTAGTGCAGCGGTTCTCAACTTGTTGGTCGAGGCCCAAAGTGGGTCTCGGAGTTGTTTTCAGTGGACGGTGTATAAATCAGATAAAAATTAGGTGAATATGTCTTCAGTGTAAAGAGGCCCAAAGCAGAAAAACATCTATATTTTATTTTACTCTGTTATGCTGTTACAAGTAAAAATTAATTGTTCTCTCAGGATCTCAACAAATCCTGTCATCTTAGGATATAAATTAGGGTTTTCCCATGATAAACTTTTACCTTGAGATATCTACAAAACAACCAACATTGAAATGTTTTGATGGAAAACATAGTGAGTGAGATTAATGGATGTATGTTTGCCCGGGGCTCTTACTATAATTTAATATTATAAAACTTTTTCTCCAGTCTCTTTGCACAAAAATATGTTTTCTTCCATCTGAGGTCCAAACTGCAAAATTTTTTCATTAAACAAATTAAAGTGGTTGATCTTTTTCAGATTTGGCTCATAATGACTGCTAGGATGGTGATTTTTTCTCAGGATAGAGCTGGAAGAGTCACCACTTCAGCATATGTTTTATATAAAAAAGCCAAATATCATAATTTCCTTCCAATTCCCAAATTAATTAAAACAAAAACTAGAAAAGCACTCAGAGAGCACAGACCTCGGCCAAGCAGCTTCAGTCAACTTTGACAAAAATGGTCCTATCTCGCAATTTTAAAGAATCCTTTAAAAAATTCCTGGATCCGGATGGTGATCCGGATCAGTCCCAAAATGTAATCATTCTCTCTCATCCCATTCCACACATTTCCTGAAAATTTCATCCTTATCCGTCCAGATTGTTTGTTTGTTTAAACAAACAAACAAACAAACAAACAAACAAACAGAAGCAAAAACATAACCTCCTTGGTGGAGGTAAATATGTATACATTTCCTGCAGAGTCACCCCCAGACTCTACCTTGTTTGACAAATCTGTCATCATACTGAACACCAGTGATGATCAACTGGTGATCTTGAGGCCACATCAGGCCCTCCACAGCCTTCTAACTCGAGAACATTGTCACATCAATAAATGTAAGGGGAGGAAGTAGTTGTAGTTTGAAAAGTATCTTTTATTCATGAATTCCCTACAGTTGTTAATTCAACGCCTGAAAATATTGGGATCTGTTTTACAGAAATCCACCTGTCAGCCAAAATTAGCCAACATTCATCCAGGAACACAAATCTGTTGAAGTCAAAGACCAGAGAGAAGCAGCCAAGTTAGACCTGAAAAAGACTCAAAAGGACTCGAAACACCAACTCTAGGACATAGGACTTGACTTGAGAGTTGAGGGCAAAGACTTGAGACTTACATAACAATGACTTGGTCCCACCTCTGCTTCCGGGCATTCTGTGTTATAAAACTCACATTACATAATTTATCTGATAGTCAAACAAAGTGCTGGGTCAACCATTTACTCCGGAACAATAAACCACATGTTTGGAAACATGATTGGCAAGAACACCAGAAAGGCAACAGAAACTCAAAACACTACCCAGTATAAGCTAAGAACAGGAAACTGGAACACCAGAAAGGGCAGAATGATCCCAATAAATGATTAGAAGAAGTGTTACTAATCGAGAATAGGTTTATTATTTACTGCTCTAAACTTCAGAAAAATCTCTGTTTTAAAAAAATGTATCCTGAATCGGACTTCAATCATACAGTCCTGGAATTTAAGATCAAGTCCACACACATTAGGCCTGCATGACGTGAAGAAAATGTGAGGTTACAAAGTTAAATGTGGCAACTGTATGAGCATGTCTGCCTTAATTTGTACCAGAATTTAGTAGACCAGAAACATTGCATGGATTATAAACCAGTGAAAAGAATCAGAGTGAATGAATTTGCAGTCTGCAAACACTTTTATGTTGCAGCTCAATTATATCATAGTTTTTAAATCTGTGTGCATGAGTAAGAGCAATGGTTTTCAGCTGGTAGTTAAGGACCAAGAAGGCAGGTCAAAGAGCTGGTTTCTGTGGGTCACAAATGAAGACATAATCGTTGCAAAGAGCTTCCATACAGAAGCCTGAAGAAAACATTAATCCATTTACATTGATTTCACTTGGTATACCTGTTCAACTGCTTGTTAATCAGACTCATTGGTATTTATAGCCAAGTACATTTGCACACTCAAGGAATTTGACTTGGTAAATTGGTGCGATCAACATATCAGTGAATAAGAATAAAAATAAGGGTCAGGGGAAATAAAATAAAGTATAAAAATAGGTAGAAAATAGTGCGAAATGGATACACAAAATATACAGAATATACAATAGGCATGAAAAAGAACAAAAACACAACCAACAATATATACAAAAGGTGCAGTGAAGGAGCTGTACTAACCTGACACGCCAGGCAGACAGTTGTATCGTCGTGTATAGTCGTATATGTGCTACGGAAATATTTCATTAGTCCATCTGGAGAAGAGCCCATAGGAAATGTTTTTAGAGGGCAGAACCTTCAAAACAACTGCAGCTACTGATTGGATGATCGGTCTACCAGTAACACTAATCACAGACCAATCCATATCAATCCACAGTATAATGTAGTAGCTAAAGTCTGTAGTTAGCCGTTAGCCTGAACTCTGTTTCAGTCCTTAGACTATCATCTTACACTGAATTATACAACACAGATGTATCATTTACCACTTATATGTGACATAAACCTCATCATCGACAATCCCCATAAAGTTCTCCCTGTAAACTTCTGAGGAGAGAATATTTCAACAGGTATCGCTGAGTAACTACAACTCTGGACTACCATAGGCTAACTGGCATTGTCCACAGAGGATTTTCGCATCTCTCCCAGTTTCCCAGCGGTGATCCCAGCTTTCAGGCTTCTTTGGTTTGATTATCGAAAACATAAAAAAAACGTGATTTCGCATAAGAAAAGCTTTAACCATTTTTGCTTCTCTTTTAAGGAAGAAATTGAGTCTATTTCTGATAAAACCGCAGATATTGCTGCATCCATGGAGACCACTTCAGAAGCCGCCATTGTTTTCAAACACAAAGTTTTCATGTCTTCAGCTTCCGCCTAAACCCAGTAGCTTTACCAGTAGCAGTAGCAGTAACCCAGTAGCAAATCAGCAACTCAACACATTTAGCATGTAGACACAGTTAGGACCACCACCGGGCATCAGAATGAGGAAGAACGGTGATTCAGTAACTTTGTGGCATGGCCGTAGGGACTCAACTGCTGACCCACTGGGATTTTCATACACAATTATCTCTACTGTTTACAAAGAATGATCTTGATCCTGAAAAAGAGAAAATATCCAGTGAGCGGCAGTTCTCCATCCAAAAATACCTTATTGATACCTGAAGTCAGAGGCCAGAGGGGTTTACGATGAGTATAAGGACGGCCTCCAGCACCTTGTTGAATCTAAAACACATAGGGCTCTAATTTCGTAGACCAGGCGCAGGCGGGGCGCACCTGCCCTGCGCTGCGCTGCGCCAACGGGGTGTGTCCAGGGCATTTTGCAAGTTTTGTGCATGGCGCAGTCTGGCGCAAGCGCACCCACGCCTCCGTCCCCACCCCCTCCTACCGGCGCAAGTAGCAGAGAGGGAGGAGAGTAGGCGTAAGTGGTTTTAACACAGCCGAGTGTAATCTTCAACAATCAAATGAATGCCTTTCCTTGCCTTTAAATGCGCCGCGGGCGAGGCGCAGTGACAATTTCATCTCGAAATTGTCACTGCGCCAAGCTGAATCTTTCGACACCTCCCCTGGTGCGCCGTCACACCCATCTCGGTGCAGCTGGTCTACCAAATTCCCAAATTGGCCAAATGGTGGTGCGCCGGACAAAATTACCACTGCACGGGGTGTGCCAGGCTTCGCCACCCTGAGTTGCGCCAGGAAATCAGAGCCCATAGAGTTAAAGCAGTTCTGAAGGCAAACAGGTTCAACCAGGGCAATGATAAAGAGGGCAATGTGGAAGTATCAAAACCTGTATTACCCTGATTTTACACTTGAGGCTGACCTCAGAAACCTGACACCCAATTGACTGTGAGTAGAGAAGAGAGTTTTTATAGCCTGGTTTAAAAACAAACAGCTTCAGTCAAAATACATAATGACAAAAACAGACTCAGGCGCAAAAGACTCAAAGGCAGACACTCAGATCTGTGAGACAAAAAGCAGGGTTTATTTTTCAGCCCAGTGTTCGGGACACAAAATGACAGGTAATCAAGGAAGAGGTATCCAAGAAGACTGGACTGAGACAACGAGGGTCATGATCAAAAGCTATGGCTATGAAGGGAACGCTGGAAAGTGACACAAGACACAACAATCTGGCACAAGACTGTGAGAGACATGAAGTTAAATACAAGAGGTGACTGGGGATGATAAGACACAGCTTAGGAGGAACAATCAGGAGGCAGGAGTGACGAGACAGGACATGGACAGGAAGCAAAGCCGATGAACAGAAACAAGAGTTATAAATTTCAAAATGAAACAGGAAACACAACAAAACATGGGAAACAAAAAGGGAAATTTAGCAGACAGGGTGGTGATCATGACACATCATCTATGTGCTCTCACTGCATATGTTATATAGCATCTGTTTTTCTTACATTGAGGATTTATTGAGGATTCCTGTGGACTTGTTATTGGTCACGCAGTCTTAAGTCCTACCTCGACATGGCCTCTCTGTCTGTGAGTAGGTTGATCTAAAATTCGATTGAGATGACATACAAAGTATGACAGAGTCCATTACAGTCATCAACACAAATCCAAAGAAACCTTTATTATTTAAAGGGCTGACATCACATGGCTTCATCTGTTTCTTTTACATGTCTATGGGTCCAACCAACCAAAGTGTGCCTAATAAAGTGGCCAGATGTGTAGTGTAAGTTCAGGGGATTTGCAATTAACTGTAGTTTGTTTTAGTTTACGTTTCACATGATGCCTAAACTCTTATTTTGATTCACTATTATTATCATCTTCCTCTCCACGTGCTTCACAGCAAGAAGGTTGCTGGTTCGATCCCCATGTCGGCCAGTTTGAATGTTCTCCCTGTGCATGCATAGCATCTGCCCGGGCAGTTCAGCCTTATCCCACAGACCAAAAACATGTTTATTAGGTTAATAGGTAATTCCAAATTGCCCTTTGGTGTGAGTGTTAGAGTCAGTTGTTGTCTGTCTCTCTATGCGGCCCTGTGGTTGGCTGGAGAACGGCTCAGGGTGTAGCCACGTCTCGATAAATATAGATGATGGATGGATGGATGGATCTTCCTCTCCATTTGTCCTCTGTTTGTGGGTTCCAGAGTGTGTACAGCTCATGTGATTTAATATATGACTGGATAAATTAACACATTTGCAGGATGAGAATGACTAAAGGCAACAATCTGATTAAACAGCTCATCAGAACGTTCATTAAAATACGTTGTTTGTAATACTATGAAATACATTTTAAAAGTGCATGTGCAGAAGAAAGCAACAATTCTGGTCTTCCTCTTAAATGGGAAAGTCAAACTTCTCTGTTATGGTAACTTTTCTCCTCTCATTTAGTCCCTGCTGTTGACCAAAGGTGTTTCAAAAGGGCTTTGTTTATTGTTAGGAAGATGGAGCGAAGCTGACATGTGTAAACTTGTTGAGCACAGAGTTCTGTTTCAACAATGACCTGAGACTGATTGAAGCATCATAAAGTATATTGACTCTTGGCTTTGTTTGTCTGCCAGCGCTGATTGAATTTTATCTTTTTGTCTTTTGATATTAATAAGTAACTCTTCACGTCATACATGGTGTATCAGTGCTCTTAATGACCCATTTATGGGCATCACCAATGAGTGCATCACATGGTCCTTAACACACCAACAGAGGTATAAATATTCACAGTCACAGGGAGAAATACAACCTCTCTAATCCTGGACTCTCAAGGTTGCACCAAGGTCAGTATGAGGCAGTGATGGTTTTCAGTTTTTGTGGATTTCATTTCAGTTTGTAGAAAAAAAAAAAACCAATATCAGTCACATTTAGTCATTTTCGCTGCCTAGACTTATTCTTCTAGGTTTCATTTGCAAAAACTCAAAGCATCTTAGTCTAGTTGTTGTATTGTATGTAGTATTTTTGATGTTTTTTCTTACTTTAATACAACTGAATACAAACTGATCAGTGAACATAATTGAATTTTTACTGTTTCTAATGCAGTATCAATACATTAACTAATTAATCTAAACTAATTAAAATGCTTACAAGCCTTGAGTCAAGAAATTTAGGGAATGGTCCAATATTTAGTAGATTCATTTTTTTAGTGTCAGTACCCTAATTGAAATACACCAGCAAGTCCAAAGTGATACCATCATTAGAATAGTTTTATGTCAGTGACGTCTATTAACACTTTAAAGCCTGAAAACGCAAACTATAGCCAGAAAATTCTAATTTTTTGGAGCTGAAATGTTTATTTCACTTTCTACTGAAATTCCCCCAAAAAACCCTGATAATCCACTGGAAGACGTTTTTATCATTTATCTGATTGTATTAAGATGTTTTTTTTTTTGTAATTTGTTGATCATATTGATTAGATAGATGTATCATAAAAGTATGTATCAAATATGATACAACAGGCTCTAAGGGGTTATGAAAAAATACAGATCTGCTTTTATGAAATGTCAACTTTAACTTCTCTTCTGTTTCTGTTTATCTCTCTTTTTCACCTATTAACTACCTATAACCTATTAATCATGTGACTTTCCCTGTTCCATTGTTTGATTGTTCTTTTCTAGATTTATTTGTAATTAATTTCCTCTATGTCTATTCATATTGTAAATTGTTTTATGCTACTTTGCTCTTATTTGTTCTCATGTTTTATCCATTGAACTTGCATTTCATGTTTATTCAGTTTTATCTTATTTCACTTTATTCTTCTTTATTTTGGTCTCATTTTATTTTCAAATTTCCATAACATATTAATCAGGTTTTTATTGTTCTTGAGTTCTTTCCATTGATCAGGTATGCTTGTTCATTAGTTTTTTTTAATCATTATTGTTGTTTTATTACTTCTCCTACGCCATGGTTCTTGTATTTTGTAATCATATGCCTTTTTGCCACAGCACTTTGTAAACCTCTGTTTTTAGATGTGCTACAAATGTAAAGTTATTATTACCATGATAATAACTGTTATTTTGTCATAGTTCTTACTTATATATTATCTGATGAAAAGATGAGTCAGTGTGTTTCTAACCAAAGTGCTGGAAAAACATTGATCATCAGAACAATTAAAATATCATTGATCTTTAATGCCTGACGGCCCATCCAAATTATTTCAGTCTAGTTTTGTCAGAAAGCCAAAAATCATCAAAGATCCATTTTTAGCAGTTACTTGTCTGTTTTTATTCTTAAAAAAGTAATTAGCAAACATTTTTAGTCATACTTTTTGATGAAGAATGTTAGGTCGGTTCAAGGACGATTAAAGTGCTGAAATTCATGGATTGCAAGAAGCGTATTTATTTTTGACTCTTTTTTTTCTTTTCCAGGAAGTTGTTGTGAGCAAAAATGATGTTTCCAGGGGGGCTGTTATTGCTCCTAATTTTTCAGATTTTCACTGCAGGCACCACAGGTAAACAATCTGACTTCTTCTTATTAAGTCTGTGACAATATAGCTCCTACAGAAGTATATTCATTTACTCTGTTATGGCACTACGACTGCATATTTATCTATTTTAAGTCGTCACTGCTCCTTACCTGATCATAACTTCTCACTGCACAACTATTTATTAATTTATTTACTCACTGATCATTAACTGCTCATTAGATGTTTAATTATTAAGTAAGTATTGCACCTTAACCTTTTACCAACTATTGCCTCACTACTCAGTGATTATTCATTACATATTCACTCAGCTGTTCGTCCAGTACTGCACCCTAACTCCACCTGTCTGTGTTCTCTCTACTCAGTAACTGTATTTTAGATATTTATTAATTAAGTGCTGCATCATAACAATTTCCCAGACTCCTTACTCACCATTTGATATTTGTTCATTTGGCATTATAACTTATTTTTTCATCCAGTACTGCACCCTGATGTTCACTTATTTATTTACTCTCTGCTCAATAACTGCATTACAGGTATTTATTCATGAAGTGCTGCATCATAACCAAACTGCTATGGGTGTGAAAAAGTATTGGCCAGCATCATATTGCAATATTTTGTGCTGTACCATACTGTAGCAGGACATTTGTTTTAGGGATGCATGATATTTGATATTTGCTGATATCTGATATGCTTATATTTTCAAACTCGTTATCGGCAACATCTTAACTAGAATTATTACACTTATAATAGACATAGTTATATTAATGATTTTATAAATGCTGTGTAAAATTGTAACCAATAAATATATAACTAGTTATTTCATTTATTTTTAATGTATTACATTTTATATTTTTTTTCTATTGTAATAAATATATTTATAATAGGTATAAGTGCTAACATCTAATTTCCCAAATGTTAGCCATTTGAAGCCTAAAATGATCATGTGATCAAGTGATTGCATCAAATCATAAATATTAATATTACAGTTATTAAACACATACATGCAGTACAATGTGTGTGTTTGTGTATGTGCAGGAAGCCTGCCCTCCAGAAGATTGCGTCATTAAACAAGAGCATAGCAGAGAAGCTTTGCTAAAAGACTTAAATCCTGCTGGTCCACCATCTGTTCACTCTCTTTGTGTCAATCGTGTTGTTGTAGCGCCAAATAAGTAATAATATACACATTTATACTCACAATTTGTCTCGGCAGAGGTATTTGGAAAAACTGTAATATCTTATGTAGTATAAAGTCACTATTCTAAGATAAATGGTTCAATAATGGCCTTATTTTAGTCCAACAGCTGTTTAATAATTAAAGTTTATGATACAACTACTCAGAATTTCTTACCAGGTACAATATACAAATGACTCCAAATGAATTTTCTATAGTTTTTGATGCCATCCCGTCTGCTTTGTGCATGTTATTCAGATGTGTTGAACACTTTTTGCTCCTGTCAGTGTCACCTTCTGACTGAGTAGATTCACCATTAAGTAAAGTCTGTTTCTCCTTTTAGGTATGAGCGCTATTGGAGGAAATTTCTTAGTAATATCAACTGACAAAATTTTTTTGTCCTTATTGCAAAAATTCCTTTAGACAAGAAAAGTGAAAGAAGTTTTATTTAAGTTGATTCATAGATTCCATCTTGTGAAACATTTTTGGCAAAGGTTGAAAAGTCGGAGGCCACGATGCACGTCACCGCATGGACCACCTCGCGGAACAGATGTAATCTGTTCCTGGCTGACAAATATGAGTACAAAATTAAATGATAATTACATTTAAACACAGCAGCAGGCTAATCCATTCATCATGATTGTGATCCACCTGCATTCCTGGTCTGTCATCGCCAAATAGCAGCGCCTTAGGTGAAAATATATCTCCTCCTCATCCTCCTTGCAACAATTTACTCCATCTTTTTAGATCACGTTACGAATAAAGATTAAAACAGAGAAATATGGGCAATCACAGGTAAATCCTCAAGACACCGAGTGACTTACATTTATTCAGCGAGCGTCTCTCTCTTTTTTCTTTTCTATTTAATTTCATGAGATGAGAGAAGCCGGATACTCCGTATTGGATGATGTGGCTGTTTGTGGCTGGCTGAGAGATGTGAACTCTTTAGTTATGACAAACGTCTCTGATCTGACATCAGATGTGACGGGACAATTAACATAGATACAAATGTATATGCTGGTTCAGACGGTTACATTAAATAGTGGTTGCTGTGATTGTTTATTGCATTGAAATGTGCCTGACACTCTGGACACCTGCCTGTGAGGTTTTGGTGACGTGTGCTCACTGTGCACCTGTCAGCCAAATTACCACTGCCCGGGCTGTGCCTCTCCTGTGCCGAGAATGGACCAGGTTGGAGCTGGTGGGCTTTCAGGGCACCTTCCGCACGTTTTTTTGGCACCAAATTGTCACTGCGCCAAGCTCAATCTTTTGACACCTCCCCCTGTTGCGCCGTCACACCCATCTCGGTGCAGCCGCTCTACCAAATTGGCTGCGCCTGGCGGTGTGCCGGACAAATTACCACTGCGCGGGGTGCGCCAGGCTGCGACACCCTGCGCCACCCTGAGTTGCATCAGGAAGTTAGAGCCCTTAGAGGCTAAGTTAATGATGTCCATGAGAAGCGGGAGAAGTAAATCCTTAAATTCTCTGTAAAACTCAGGAGGAAACCCATCCTCTCCCAGCAATGTAATGAGTCTAGAGCCTTTTCAATTTCCTTTTGTGTGAAGGGCAATTCAAGACCATCTTGGTCTTCTTGGCCAAGTTTGGTCAATTTAACTATCGTCAAAAATTCATCCATCTTACTCAGGTTTTCTGGTGGTTCTGATGTATATAAATGTGTGTAAAACTTTTTGAATGTGTCATTAATAGCTGTTGGATTATATGATACACAGCCTTTTTTCAGTTTAGATTGAATTAATTGTCCTGGAGCTGTCTTCTTTTCTTAGTTGCCAAGATAATTTATTGTGTGTCTTCTCTCCCAATTTGTAATTCCTTAGTTAGGTTCTCAAAATGTTCTTTAAGTTTATTTTGTAAGGATGTTTTCATTATATTTGACCTTTATATTGAATAATAGCTGGTGTCCCTTCTTAGACCTTGTTTGTTGAAACTCCTTTTCTAAATTCAAAATGACTGTTTCTAGTTCTTCTATTTCTGCCATATATTTGTTTTTGACACCTTTGGTATCTGAGATTATTTGTCCACTTAAAAAAGCTTATAATATAAAGCCATAATATAAAGCTATTGGGAGGGGAGTTACAGTTTGTCCCAAAGAACAGCCCAATCAGATTTCTTATGAATTTGCAGGAGTCTGGTTTTTGAAGGAGGGTAGGGTTCAGACACCCCTATATGAATAAGTAGCTTTTCTGGTGAATAGACAGGGTCAAAGGTGAATAATCCAACAGTGTGCTATATTCAGATTCTACTGTTCTGTGAATCAGCTGTGTTGACAGCAGGTAAAAAATTAATCTGAGTAAAAGAGTCGTGGTGACCAGAGTAGAAGGAATAATCTCATGTTTGAGGATGCATTTGTCTCCACACATCTGTTAAGTTTAATTGCTCCATGAAATCTATGATAATTTTGGCTGTTTTTGTTTTGGATACTGATAGTGTCGACTTATTGAGGAGAGGATCCAGGCAAAAACTAAAGTCACACCCATAAGAATACTTTGGGATCCTCTGAATAAATCTGACAGTTCACTAAAACGTATCTCGCAAATGTGTCCACAATAGTTTCTCCAACTGTTACAAGCGCGGTGCTCTAGCTCAATTATCAGTTACTCCATAAAGTGCCCTGGTCCCAGCCAGACAGTCTGGCTTCAGACCTGCACTGTTAGGACCCGCTTCACTGACAGGACCGGAAGTGGATTCAAAGCCTTTCAAAATAAAAGCGAATGTACCAGAAGTGTGTATTTTGTCAGAAGCGAATTTAAGCCTTTCAAAATAAAAGTGTTTTACCGGGAAGTATGTATTTTTCGTCTCGTGTGAATATACTTTATTTGGGGGCTTTATTTTATGTTTATAATGTAAATATGATATATTTGTGTATTCATGTGTTCAATTAAAAAAGATAAAAAAAAAACAAGTAAACGTTTCCAGTTCAACAGGATACAGGAAAACAAAAACACAAGTAAGTTTCAAAGACAAAAAACAGAGATAATATAAAACAAGTTTACCGCTTCGAGGATTATTCTACAGATTAAAAAATGCAAACTAAATATACAGCTTTTGTTATGATCCTCTTAAAACATGAATTATTTTGCTCCAGTATTTTAATTTTTTCAGCAAAATGGACAACTATTAGTTTGGGTAGTAATACAAATTAATTTATAACACTAAACCTGTTAAAACATTTTAATGTGTGTAATGGCATTATGCTTTTACACTCCAACTAAATGCTGATTGTTCTCTTCTTTTATACCATTTTTTATCCTTGGAAATGTAACCTCCCGCACATTTGGATTAATTTACTTATTGATTTACTCAAATCTTTTGCATAGGCATATCTTATGTGTTTACAATTCTTACACCTCATCATAATTTATTTAATAATTGCCTAATATTGCTTTCTATCCTGCTATTTTCTTATCTGTGCTGTCAGACCACCTGTATTTCCCAATGGAGGGTGTGAGGGTTGATGATTTTAAATTGACTTAGCTTTGTGCATTCAAAGTGATGTACTGAGTACCAAGTTACATGAGCCAGACAGCCAATAACCTCTGTTACAGGAGAAAACAGAGTAGATACAAAGCAAACTTTCAAAGTTGTCTTTTTTATTTTTCTCCTCTTTGTATTCACAGTACACCAAGCACCTTTTATTGTCCATTATCTCCTCACAGAACATCCACATATCTTCAGTGTTAAAAAAGATCAACTTAAAGGGCTCCAATATGGATTGTTTGCTTTCTTTATCTTGTCAATCCATGGTGTCTACAAACAACTTTGCCATTTCCTGTGCAGCCTCCTCAGTTTGTTTAACGTCCATTTGTAAAATGTCAGGCACCTCCATTTCTGTTTGCCTGCATCCATTTTGCTGCTTTTTGCATTGATCCACCACTTGGCCCACCACACTGGTCTACAGAAAACAAAATCGTTATTAAGATTTGTTTAAATAATTTGCTGAAACTAATCAAATAGTCCACTGACAGTCAGCATTTTTGGTGTATTCATACATATCAAAATGCTAACGACAGTGAAAGCCTTCTCATGTCAAGCTTATGTCATAGACATATCTAAATAAAACATCCATGGCTAATCCTAAAGTAAGTCCAGTTAGCGCTAGCCACCATTACCCTAACAACAACAGCACTTAATAATTTGCTTATATCAATCAAGTGGTCAGTGATCATACAGTGATCCTTTTGGGTGTTTTCATAGATACCAAAATGCCACGAACAGCGAAAGCCTTCTCTTGTCAAATATATCTCATAGATATATCTAAATTATACATCCACGGCAAATCCTAAAGTTAGCCTAGTTAGTGCTTGCCAATGTTACACTAACTACGATAACAGCCCTTTGTAATTAGCTCATACTAATCAAGTAATAAGATCATACATTGATCAATTTGGGTGATTTCAAACATATCAAAATGCCAACAACAGTGAAAACCTTCTCATGTCAAGCTTACGTCATAGATATGTCTAAATAACACATCCACGACTAATCCTAAAGTTAGCCTAGTTAGCGGTAGCCTCTATTACCCTGACTACGATAACAGCGCCAAAACCACCCAAAGGTCCAAAAGTCATTTCTTTGAAATGAGTATGAGATTACAGGGCAAAATATAGTGGAAAACACAAGGTTCTAGTGAAGGCATCACCAAATGGCGGACCTCGGTCCGGATCCGGACCGAGTGATGGTTCTGTCCGGACCCGTGACCAATCTCTGATGAATTCATGAAAATAGATTTTAATGGAGTATTTTTGCCAATGGTCGCGGCTACAGCCGGCGCTGTTACTGCAGTTCACACTAGAAACGCTATGGTGGTCTGATCACAAGCCTGGAATGAGACATAATGATACATTTTGCAGAGGTGATTTACCTGCCACTATTGTTTTTGCAGCACGAGCTGCTGCAGCCCTAAAGCAAACAGGGGAAGTGCCAAATAAACAGCCCATGCAAAAAATAAGACCCTTGTCACCTGCAAGGGTTGCCACTGACCTGTGTGTGACATGCAATGAGAGCTGCAGTCACGCTGCACTGTCCGTGGTGCTGATCCTGTTCATTTTCTATTTGTTTACTAATCAATTTGATCATTTGTTCGTGTTACTTTCATTGTCGCGGTTCTACAGTTTTTTGCACGAGTTTGTTTTTGAATGTTTCACGTTTGCCAGGTCTAGCAACATTGTTCTGTTTATTCATTTATTTTGTGAGTGTGGGTTCATGCAGTATGAATAGCGCTGTTTGCGTGTGAGAAAGAGAGAGAGAAAGAAACAGACATAAAGCGAGAGAGAGACCGAAAGGCAGAGAGAGAGATAGAGAGAGTGAGTGAGTGAATGAGTGAGTGAGCTTAATGACAGAGCGAACGATAAAGCTAATAAAAACTACTGAAATCCTACATGACCGTCTCTCACAGACGCCTGCCGCGCTTGAGGGGGCGCTAGAATGTTGATGGTCCTCATGTCAATAGGGAAATAGCTCCACTCAGTCGAGCCAATCAAATCGTTTGCTTTCCCTGCGCTCCCAGCACACCACGCTGCCACTTTGTGCTCGCCAAACAGCAGATCAGAGAGGAAGAGAGTGACGACAGAATGGCTTGCTCCAAAAGAAGAAAGGTTGATGAGGAAAACCGCTGTTTTAAAGACGCGTGGACTGAGAAATATATGTTCATTCTTCCGGCAGGCAGTTCAAAACCAGTGTGCCTCATATGCTCCGAAATCGTGGCATTAATTTAAAGTGGCAACGTGAAGTGCCACTATGAAACTAAGCACAGCTTTTTTGAGCAAAGTTATCCCCTGAAGTCCGAGCTGAGGGCACGCAAAATAACTGAGCTGCAAGCCCAGTATGACAGATCTGCCCAACTCATCACGCATACATTTACAGCCCAGAAACGTGCAAACGAATGCTCACTAAAGGTAACGTGGATTTTAGGGCAAACTAAAAAAACTTTTAGTGATGGGGCAGTTGTGAAAGAGTGCTTAAACGCTGTTGCTGAGACATTATTTGAGGGAAAACGAAAGGATGAGATGTGTGAAAAAATCAAACAAATCCCGATGTCAGCTTCATCAGCAACCAGAAAATCAGAAATATTAGCAGATGATGTACTGGCACAGCTTGATGCAGCTATTCAGAGTGCACCGTGCCTATTCTTGGCCATTGATGAGTCTACAGATGTTACTGATAATGCCCAGCTTTTGGTGTATGTCAGATTTTTTCACAAAGATAAGAAGGAGCTATGTGAGGACCTGCTGGGTGTGACACCACTTGAAACACACACAAGAGGAGAGGACATATATGCAGCAATAAAAGAAATGCTGAGAGAGAGGGGCATAGATCTGGAGACGGGTCGTCTCTGTCACCACAGATGGTGCCCCTGCCATGGTAGGAAAAGAGAGGGGGGCTGTGACTCGGATGAAAGAGGACAATCCAGATATTATTCCTTACCACTGTCTCATCCATCAGACTGTTCTGTGTGCCACTCTATCAGAACATTTTGCTGAAGTAATGAACACAGTTATGAAACTCATCAACTTCCTTAGGACATCCTCATCCCTTCAACATCGCCTCCTGGGAGAATTTCTGGAAGCTGTTGAGGCAAATGCCAATGACCTGCTACTGCACAACAATGTGAGGTGGCTGAGTAAAGGCAATGCACTGGAACATTTCTGGTCTGTTCGAAAAGAAATAGCAGCTTTCTTAGAGCAAGTCAAGAGCCAGAGAGCAAGACAGTTTTCACTTTTTCTGCAAGATGAGCACAAGATGGATATGGTTGCCTTTCTAGTTGACATTAGATCACATCTTAATGAGCTCAATTTAAAGCTGCAGGGCCAGAACAATTCAGTTGCTGATTTGATGACAGCCGTTCGCTCTTTCCAGAGGAAGTTGGACATTTTTAAAGAAGATCTGGAGGGAGAGTGTGAACACTTCCCAAAACTGCAGGAACAGATTCGGGGTGAGAGAGATGTTTCTCCCTATGCTGAGTTCATAAACAAGCTGATTGAAAACTTCAGTAAAAGGTTCAACAACTTCTGCCTTGGGCAGCAGCTCCTCCTGCTAATCCAGAATCCTTTCCTCATCAGAGAAGTCAGAGGATTTTCGAAGGAGGTGGCACAGACATTCAAGTGGGCACATGCAGGTTCTCTACAGCTTGAGCTCATTGATCTTCAAGGAAATGCTGCATTGAGAGAGCATTTTGAGGCAACTGACCCTGCTACTTTCTGGCTACAGACTGTGTCTTAGAGTGTGTTCCCTGGTCTAACCAAAGTAGCACTGCACACCTTGACTATGTTTGGATCGACTAACAGCTGCGAGTCAGCTTTTTCCACTATGAACATTATCAAAAACAAGTACCGTTCTAGGCTCACCAATGAACACCTTCATATCTGCATGAGAATGGCACTGACTCCATTCCAACCAAGATTTAAAGTACTGGCAGGGCAGTCATATGCCCATTTCTCTCATTAAGAAAGGAATGAAGAAGAAGAAGAAGAAAACAATGAATAAAAGAGAAAAGGTGGTGTTGAAAGCTCTGTTTAATTATTTTTCTTTTTTATTTATCATTTTCTGAAGTTGTTGCCTCTTTAATGAAGTTAAGGCATTGAGTTCTTTAGGCTGGGACCTTTTGAAAAAAGGCCTTAAATTGATTTGCCTGGGACTACTTTTATTTATGGTAAAAGAGCTATATGTGCACTCAGTAAAACATATCCTGCATTGAAAATTGACAATATTGTTGAAACCATGAAAATTTGGACATAGGGGAAGACTATAAGACACAAACTGGACTTCGGTTCGGACCTTTCACTGGAGGAAATTTTAATAACTGGACCTCAGTGACTTTTACTTGAATACCCCTGTTCTAGTGAATAAAGACTGTTTCTTCAAAAATGACTAGAAGTAGTCACTTAACTTTTACTCACCTTCTGTCAACACTCTTTACGGCAAAAACTAACAGCAATGCGTGAGAAAAAAGGTCGCTTCGGGTTGTTGCAGTGGAGCGGGTCCCAACAGTTCAGGTCTGCAACGAAGGGTCCTGACAGTGCACGTCTGAAGCCAGGCCCATCTTGGTCCCAGAGCGGCTGGTATCCAGTTGACAAAAAATTTGACAGGATCATTATCTTCTCAGCCTTCTCGCAGATTAATAACACGTATATTATTGCGTCGGCTGTAGTTCTCAAGTTGGTCAACTTATCCATTAAAAAGTCGTTTTCCTATCTCTCTGTTCTGCCTGTTTCATTATCAGTGAACGTAGTTATCAGTGACATTCAACAGAATGTGTACACATCTTATTTAAGTGAATAAAACAAGCTCAGTAAAGTGTGTGTTTTGATTTTAATGATGTCTGTCTCTGATGCATACGGAAAAAAGTGGAGACTTTGGGCAACAGACTTTAGACTTTATACCAGGTTTAAGAAGGTTTAAAGCACAGTCATTTTCTGCATCCTCAAGTTAGGAATACACTACTACAGATCACTCCTTATTTTCAGACAAATGACCTCTGGGTGCAAATAGG
The DNA here is from genome assembly GCA_037902135.1 of Cetoscarus ocellatus. Lineage (NCBI taxonomy): Eukaryota > Metazoa > Chordata > Actinopteri > Labriformes > Labridae > Cetoscarus > Cetoscarus ocellatus. Next base: position 424,618 of record JBAMNC010001245.1, read on the forward strand.
AACGCATGGTCATTTGCTACTGAATTTACAGCATGAGTGCAGGGCATAAAGATGACATCTGTGTCAAGTGGAAATTGAAGACACCTGTGCTTCATGCCAAAATGTTTTGCGCCTTTCAGTAGAGCCATTTTGGTCTTTTCAACACGGTAGCTGCTGTGAAACAGACATACCACCCTCCAAAGTAACCAAACAGATAACCTCTCATAGGCCTTGATCAATATTTTCTACATTCTTTGGATGGATATGGGCAGGTATTGGGTACTCAAATCCATGAGCCAAAATATGGGGATTCTCATGACATCATCCCTCTAAAATAAGTCTAATAAAATATTTGGACAAGAAATAAAACAAATACAGTAACTTTGATTTGAGTTTTTGTAGTGAATCCATGTCATTTTTATATTATAATTTATTTTGTGCTCATACATCAAACTCTTCTTTTGTCCCCAGGGTCCCCTGTCTCCAGCTGTGATTCATGTCACGGTGAAGCTCAGTGCCTCATGTCCAGAGAAAGAGGCGACACCTTCTCCAGCCAGGTGCTCCACTGTGCCTGTAAGGCCGGCTTTGTAGGTGATGGCCTCACATGCTACGACACCAAACTCTGCAGGGACTCATCTTGCTGTAAGAAAGGTTATCACTGGTCACCAGATAAGGGCTGTGTGGACACTGACGAGTGCTCCCTTGCAGACTCTCCATGTAAAGCCCCTCAGGTTTGCCAAAACACCCCAGGCTCTTATGTCTGCTCGAACCCTCCCCCCAGCACCAGATCAGGTAACTCCTCACAGTCTGTCCAGTTTTCCTGTGGTTCCATCGTCTGTGATGTGGGCATGGACTGCATCATTGTGAACGGGTCTTTTCACTGTGCTGACCCCTGCCAGCACTACACTGAGCTGCATGATGAATGGCGCTCAACGGAAAACGTGTCCTCTTCAGACGTGATGTGTGACAGAAATATTAACTGGCAAGGCTGGTACCAACTGTTTCTTGGTCAAACCAGCGCTCGTATCCCAGAGAGATGTGTGGCTGAGAACAGGTGTGGTACCCATGCTCCACTGTGGATAACAACGCCTCATCCCACACAGCCAGGACACATTGAACGTCGCACTGTATGTAACACCTGGCAAGGAAGCTGCTGCTGGGCTCCGTCTCATAACATCCATGTCAAGCTGTGTCCTGGAGGCCGCTATGTCTACAGACTTATCCAGCCAAGCACATGCAGTCTTGCTTACTGTGCAGGTATTGATCCATCTATAACACATTCACTCTGTTGCCTGTACATACTACAGATGAACATATGAGGTACACATCTGAAAGTAAATTCAATCATTAAAATATACTCTCACCAGCTACTTTATCAGCTACAGCTTGCTAACACCAGGTTAGACCTTCTTTTGCCTTCAGTTTTTTGTGGCATGGATTCAACAAGTTGCTAGAAACATTCCTCAGAGATTTTGTTTCATATTTTCATGACAGCATCATATAGCTGCAGCACATTTGTCGGCTGCACATCTGCAGATCTCCTGTTCCACCACATCCCAAAGATGCTCTATAGGACTGAGATCTGGTGGCTGCTGAGGCCACTGGAGTACATTGTGATGTTCAAGAAACCAGTTTGAGATGGTTTGAGCTTTGTGACATGGTGCTTTATTCTGCTGGATAATCAGAATGCATCAGAAGACTAGTGCACTTTAGTCATAAAGGGATAAACATGGTCAGCAACAATACTCAGGAAGGCTCTGGGGTTTAAATTGTTCACAGTTCATACTAAGGGGGCAAAAGTGTGCCAAGAAAATATCCCCCACACAATTACACCACCACCACTAGCCTGAATGGTTAGTACACGGCGAGATGGCTCCATACTTTCATGTAGTTTATGCCATCTGAATGTTAACCTTCAATCAATCTTGTAGGACTTCATAACAATTGAGCTCAGTCTGCAGAGGCTCTGCCCAATAAGTGTTCTTTAAAGCAGGAAGCTTTAGTAACAGTTTTGACTGGATCTAGACAGCATTTTCTCATTAAATGAACAGCAGATCACAACACTGAAAGAATACCCTTACAGAAAGGATAATTTTGTTCCACTTCCAGCATGTTTTGTGAGAGTATGCTGTACTAATAGACGCACGTTTTGAACTCATAGAGCAGTAATGTCGGTCCATTACAACATCTGATTAGCCTGTGATGAATGTGACTGACATGACAATTGTCCAGTCACTGGCAAAGTATGTTTGTTGAAAGGTTCTGCCCTCCCAAGTCATGTTGTGTGGGCCGTTGCCCAGATGGTAACCTTGACATGCAGCTGAATTTATCAGATTCTGTCATCAGGCAAATTCATCTCACAAAGCTTCAAGCTGTTCTCAGTCAGAAATTGACCAGTTGTTTTTGAGGACAAAGAGGCTGTAGCCATGAGTGTGGTTTGGTTTTTCTGAAAGCAGTGTCTGCAAGTCTCTGGCTGGCCTGTAATAAATGTGATGGACAAAACATTAACTTTTAGTCACCTTCTTGTTTTTCTTTCATGGTTTGTCCCCTCCCAGTCACTTTCTTGGGGATTGATCAAGTAGTCATTTTCAATTGTAGATCATCTTGTTTGTTAGCTTACCCAGATGAACTAATGAAACACATTCTGTATAGTTATGTATGAGCAAAGTGTTTATCTTATTTATCTTAAGCCGGATCCAATTCAAGCCTCAGTGTCCTGTTCTTTGCTGACAGAATTGACACCCAGTTTTGTCTTCTGCTACTGTAGCCCATCTGCTTCAAGGTTTGACCTGTTGTGTGCTCAGAAATGATCATCTTCATACCTTGGTGGTATCGAGTGGTTATTTAAGTTACATTGTCTTTCTATCATGAGGAACAACTCTAGCTATTCTTCTCTCACTTGGCATCAACGAGGAATTTTTACCATTCCTTGGATATTTTCTCTCTTTAGGACCATTCTCTGTAAGGTCTAGAGATGGCTGTGTGTAAAATCCCAGCAGATCAGCTCAGACCAGGCCATACAACATTCAAAATCAGCTTCCTTCCCTGTCCTGATGCTCCAGTTGAACTTCAGCAGGTCCTCTAGACCATGTCTAGAGTTGCTGCTATGTGATTGTCTGATAAGCTCCTTGAGAAACAGAGCAGTTGAAGTTGGTGTACCTCTTAAAGTGGCCTTTGAGTGTATTTGTGCAACTTAGACAATAGTTTTGATGGGGATTCGACTGAAGTTGATGTTACTGTCCTTTAAAAGGCCTTAAAATTATTGGTTTAAATGATATTGCTAAATCAGGAAGGACCTTATGTTGGTCCTTAGCTGGGGGCTCATAATGATCAAAAGCATCCCTGTGTGTAAGAGCCATTTCTTAATCCAGTCCATCTAATTTGTAATTCAGTTTAGTCTCTGTGGTCTTGTTGTTAGCTTAATCTCATGAAGAATGATTTCTGTCTTGTTAACAGAGGCGAATGTCACAGCTCCTGAAATGGCTTCTACACCCCCTTTACGTCCAACTGCTGCAACAACACGCAACCCCACAACAACAAACAGCTCAGTGGTTGAGGGTGGAGTCCGCCTGGTTAATGGATGGAACAACTCCTGCTCCGGCAGAGTGGAGATCTTCTACCGTGGACAGTGGGGGACGGTGTGTGACGACCTCTGGGACATAAATGATGCTCAGGTGGTGTGCAGACAGATGGGCTGTGGCAGGGCGCTCTTAGCTCCAGGAAATGCCACTTTTGGACAAGGCACTGGACCTATCTGGTTGGATGATGTTGGTTGCTATGGCAATGAGACATCAATAAAAGAGTGCAGACATCCAGGGTTTGGGGTCCACAACTGTGCTCACTTTGAAGATGCTGGTGTCATCTGTGCAGGTAACTGTTTACACCTGTTTTAGCTAAAATACACTTTGCATCATTATTATTTGACTAAACTTGCAAGCAGGAAACAAGCAGATTGTACAAAGTTCCATGGCACAGCTGAACCTGTGTCAAGGCACATCATTTGAGAACAACTAGTATATGTATATGTATATTTCTTATTTCCATATGAATAATTGTAAATTATTAATGAATTACTTTCCTCTCCTGCTTTCAGGTAGACCAGCCATAAACACCACAGTGTTACCGCCCACACATAAGCCACCAACTGCGAACACCACCACTGCCACACCAAACAACAGCTCAGTGGTTGAGGGTAATGTCCGCCTGGTTAATGGATCGAACAGCACCTGCTCCGGCAGAGTGGAGATCTTCTTTCGGGGACAGTGGGGGACGGTGTGTGATGATGCCTGGGGCCTGGTTGATGCCCAGGTGGTGTGTAGACAGATGGGCTGTGGCAGGGCACTGTCAGCACCAGGAGTCGCCCACTTTGGACAGGGCACCGGACCTATCTGGTTGGATGATGTCAGCTGCAGAGGCGATGAAACCAGTCTCAGTGAATGTTTCCACAGAGGGATTGGAAGCCACAACTGTGGTCACCATGAGGACGCTGGTGTCATCTGTGAAGGTAAAAACAACTTTGTCTTGTCTTAATAATATCAGTGATTCACAGGGTTGGGCAAAATGTGTCCTGGGGTATAAACAATTTGCTCTGCTGTGATGTCACAGTGTTGATTTCATTGACAAAAATATACTCTACTGTACTATATTTTTCCTCTGACAAAAAAGAGACTATATTATCAAGTTTCTTTTATATAAAACAAAATAATAAAAGAAACAGCCTTGTTTGCAAGGGATGAAAACTGATGAGGTTTTAGTGAAACCAACTCCATTATAGATTCTACCAATCAATTCAATCCTTTACAGTTTTCTGTGGATTTTGGGCCACATCTACAAAGATCCCAAATAACAAGCACAAAATTTCAGTGCTGCCAGAAGAAACGCGATCTGTGAGGCCATCTGTGGACAGCACACAGCTCAAAATTGTCATTGCTGGATAGATGATATGTCTCTACTATTTTTATTTCTGACCAGAGATCGCAGTAACCTTTATTGTTGTCTGTAATTTTGATGGACACGGTCATCACTTTTCCCTCATGCCAAATTTTTATTTATCATTTTTGTTTTTCCTTTTCTTCTTTCATTTAAACATAATCTTAATGACAGCATGCACATAGTTACACACAATGTATGAAATACCCATCAATATTGTTGCGCTATACCGATCTTAGTTTACTCATGCAGTAGGCCTATAACATTACAGAATATACCAATGAAAACTGGGCAGGATTAAATAACATTATTAATATCTCATGTGAAATTAACTTAAAATTTTCATGATTGTGTTTTTCTTTTTCCACCATATTTAGTAAACAATTAGAAAATGAGACAAATGAAATCATGAACAGGATCAGCACTGCGGAGAGCACTATGCGACTACAGCGCACACTCAGGACAAAAGCTCTCAGCCCTCACAGTGCAGGTGAGGTCTCAAACCATCTATCAGACTGCCGTACCGGTTGTTGTGTTAACACTAGAACCGCTTCAGTAGTCTGTAGATGGTTTGGGACTTAAAACACTAACTTGTGTCTTTTTGCCCTGAATGAGACACACAGCACAATGTCTGACACCAGCTGTTTGTGGAAATACTTCAAAATGTTGAATGAAAATGCAAATTGTGTGCTTCGCTGCAGGGATAAAATCCACTGGAGCGTGATGCAGTCAGCTCTGAATGACAATTGAAGTGATTCTGGCTATGAAGAGGATTTTTTTACATAGGTTAAATGACCTCCTCCACAATTTATTAAGACACAAAACAGAGAGGGTTTTTCTTTACGTGTGTGTCTGCATGAGTAGGATGGCACACTGGATCCTCCCTCTTTATCCAGTCCATCACCCTCTTTATCCAGTCCATCATAATGACAGACAGCCTCCGAATCTTTCTGTCATTCATCAAGATAATTCTGTCAAATATGGAAAATATTTGATTAATTCTGTTTATGACAGTCCAAACATGTGGACGCGCACATGGAAGATTCTTTCTCCGTCCTGTGCCAATTTGATCCTGGCTTCAAAACGTGCTAAATATATATACGCAAATACACAGAGCACCATCAGTTGTGGGTTGATTTATCCCATTGCGGGTGCTAAATGATGACATTTACATTTCCCCTTCCCAGTATTTTGTGCGTTCTGATAATCTGCATGTATTCTGCATATTCATCAAGGAAGACACGTTAAATGGACTGCATGCGCTATTTTGCTCATTTGACAGACGCAATCCTCGCTGATCCCTGTTAGTAGATCAGCTTTGCACAAGTTATCAAGTTTGTATGTGTTTTTATTCATGCAAACCTTTGGTAGAACTAACCCTTACTGTGGTAAAAGTCATCCATCACAGGTTTTCTTTGTCAAGAACATCTAAAGCACGACACTCCTGACTTTTAATGTCACGCAGCACAGATGAATTCTTCTGCAAGGTTCAGGTGTTTCAATCATCTCTTGAATTCACACCAGCACAAACACAAGATTCTGTGCATTTGTTATCATGCCATGATTAATTCAATCATATTTCTGCATTAATCAGGTTAAGATATTGATTTTTGATTGCTGCTAGGGTCCTATCAAAATCAATTATGATCATAAAACGTCTAGTTTTCATAACCAGATCACCCTTGATAGAGCTGTACTCTGAGACCATCCTGCTTCTACATGCTCCCTTTCACCCTGAGTCCAGTCTGCTCAGTCTGGATTACAGGTCTGTTCTGTGGTTATTGGTTAGCACCATGATTAACAACTCTGCAGTCCAATGTTTGCGCTCTGCACTTGGCTCCCTCGAGCCGACAGACTTGAACTGATGACAAAATAATGATTGGACTTCACACTGGTTGGTCTATTCAGAGGCACTGGGGGAACAAGATGTTAAAGAGAGCTACTGGCATGAAAAAGAGGGGAAGAGGGAGAAGTCCTGATGCCATGCACTTTTTGTTTTGTTCACACAGGTGCTTTATAACATGACGATGTCTTCAGCATGATAAAGACCATATATAACTCGAAAAAGCAGAATATATGCCCTTTAAGCCACATTTTGACCCCTTCTGTCCACAGCCTTGCATATTTTTTTATTTCTTTGTTGTCAGTTCTGCAGACTGCCTTTGATGAGAGCATCACCTGCCTCACGTGCAGCGTATGAAACAAAAGAATTGATGTGAATTGTTATGAAAAAAGACAAATGACTAGTTGTCACCTGGAACTGGTTTCAGATTTCCATCGCAATCTGAAATATCACAGGCTTAAAAGTCAGGGTTTGGTTGTTATACATTTAAAATCAGTGATATATCTCCACTGTGCCTATAGACCAGTTTAGAGTGGTGGCAACAATATGATGTGAATATGTGGAGCCAAATACAGAGAAGTCATTTAGATTTTGGTAAACTGGAAAAAAATAGAAATTGCACCCTGTGATGTCAATGTAGGAACAAGATGAAACCTTTACTGTCACAAAAGTCTCCTCAAAGCAAAACCTAGATTTTTATGGAAATGCAAATTGGCCAGGACAGTGCTTGTAGTTATTGATGTTGTTACAAAATTTGATTAATTACATGACAAATTAAATAATGAACAACAGCAAAGTGGTCATTCTGCCGTTAAAGCCTGGTCAACTCTCAGAGAAAACCTGCTACTGAAATCGTTTGTGTCGACACTAATTTCTGCAAGTCACCTACTGCTGTCACCTCACTCGTATCTCCCACCTCTTTCTGCTCTAACGGACACCGATCAGGCCGTACTGCTTTGGGCCGAGCACAACATTGTAGATTGGAACTTGGCAAGATGGATCTGCATGATTACAGACACTGATCAGGCTGATCCAGCTGCTGCACGAGGTTATGCTAATATGTTCATTGATACAGCTTTTGCAGAAACAATACAATTCCAAAATGCTGTGACAGCAGTTTGTAAAGTAGGCCTGTAGTAGTGTCTGGTAATATCTCATATGGTGCAGTTCAAAGAGGGGTAGTAGAAGCCAAAAAATAAAGGATTTGCAGCGCATGTTCCAAAATTAACATGATTCTTAAAACCTTGTTTGATCATTTAAACCTTGTCCTTACAGTTTCTGTTTTTTACAAACAGGTTGTAATCAGTCTATCCTTTGTTGGTGTATAAAATCATCATAGTTATACCTCTGGTTTATTTGTCTGTTTGTTGCTCAGCTGCTGCTCCGGTCAGGCTGGTCAACTCCAACAGCCGCTGCTCTGGCAGGGTGGAGGTCTACCACAACGGTCAGTGGGGGACAGTGTGTGATGATTTCTGGGACCTGAGGGATGCCAGCGTGGTGTGCAGACAGCTTGACTGTGGCAATGCTCGTTCAGCCTTACAAAATGCTGCTTTTGGACAAGGCACTGGGCCCATCTGGTTGGATGATGTTGGTTGCTATGGCAATGAGACATCAATAACAGAGTGCAGACATCCAGGGTTTGGGGTCCACAACTGTGCTCACTATGAGGATGCCAGTGTCATCTGTGGAGGTAACTGTTTAAACGTGTTTTAGCTAAAATACACTTTGCATCATTATTATTTGATTTAACTTGCAAGAATAATGCAAGCAGATTGTACAAAGTTCCATGGCACAGCTGAACCTGTGTCATGGCACATCATTTCAGAACAACTAGTATGGGTTCTCTGATTTCCATATGAAGAATCGTAAAAGTAGTAAATAAATAACTTTCTCCTCCTGTTTTTAGGTCAACCAGGCATAAACACCACAGTGTTACCCCCCACACATAAGCCACCAATTGCGAACATCACCACTGCCACACCAAACAACAGCTCAGTGGTTGAGGGTAATGTCCGCCTGGTTAATGGATGGAACAACTCCTGCTCCGGCAGAGTGGAGGTCTTCCACAGTGGACAGTGGGGGACGGTGTGTGACGACCTCTGGGACATAAATGATGCTCAGGTGGTGTGCAGACAGATGGGCTGTGGCAGGGCGCTCTTAGCACCAGGAAATGCCACTTTTGGACAGGGCACTGGACCTATCTGGTTGGATGATGTTGGTTGCTATGGCAATGAGACATCAATAAAAGAGTGCAGACATCCAGGGTTTGGGGTCCACAACTGTGCTCACTTTGAAGATGCTGGTGTCATCTGTGCAGGTAACTGTTTACACCTGTTTTAGCTAAAATACACTTTGCATCATTATTTTTTGACTAAACTTGCAAGCAGGAAACAAGCAGATTGTACAAAGTTCCATGGCACATCTGAACCTGTGTCAAGGCACATCATTTGAGAACAACTAGTATATGGGATTTCTTATTTCCATATGAACAATTGTAAAATTAGTAAATGAATAACTTTCCTCTCCTGCTTTCAGGTAGACCAGGTGTACACACCACAGTGTTACCGCCCACACATAAGCCACCAACTGCGAACACCACCACTGCCACACCAAACAACAGCTCAGTGGTTGAGGGTAATGTCCGCCTGGTTAATGGATCGAACAGCTCCTGCTCTGGCAGAGTGGAGATCTTCTTTCGGGGACAGTGGGGGACGGTGTGTGACGATCTGTGGGGCATAAATGATGCTCAGGTGGTGTGTAGACAGATGGGCTGTGGCAGGGCGCTGTCAGCACCAGGATCCGCCCTCTTTGGACAGGGCACTGGACCCATCTGGTTGGATGATGTCAGCTGCGGAGGCAATGAAACCAGTCTCAGTGAGTGCAGACACAGAGGGATTGGAATCCACGACTGTAGTCACTATGAAGATGCCGGTGTCGTCTGTGAAGGTAAAAACAACTGTTGTCTTGTCTTAATAATATCAGTGACTCACAGGGTTGGGAAAATGTGTCCTGGGATATAAACAATTTGCTCTGCTGTAATGACTCAGTGTTGATTTCATTGACAAAAATATTATTCTACTGTAGTACACAAAGAGACTTATTTATCAAAACATCCTTTATTTAAAACAAAATAAAAAACAGCCATGTTTGCGAGGGGTGGAAACTGATGAGATTCTATTGAAACCAATACCATTATAGATTCTACGGATCAATTCAATTCTTCATAGTTTTACTGTGGATTTTCTGTGGTAAATGTCGTCCATCACATTTCCTTTAATCAGGTTTAGATATTAATTTTTGATTGCTGCCATGGTCTGTTCAAAATCACTTATGATCAAAAACGTCTACTTTTCATAGCCTGATTACTCTTGATAGAGCTGTACTCTATGTATCTGAGACCATCCTGCTTCTATAGGGCTCCCTTTCCCCCTGAGTCCAGTCTGCTCTGTCGGGATTACAGGTCTGTTCTGTGGTGATTGGTTAGCACCATGCAATCAACAACTCTGCATTCCACCATTTGTGCTCTGCACTTGGCTGCTTCAAGCCATTAGACTTGAACTGAAGGCAAAACAATGGTACTTTGGTCTATTAAGGTGAGACTGCGGGAACAAGGCATTTTAGGCAGCTCCTAGTGGAAGAGGGAGATGCCGTGCACTTTTTGTTTTGTTAACACAGGGGCTTTATAATGTAAATATAGATATATATAAATATATACACACATATATATATATATATATACATATCTCTCTCTCTCTCTCTCTCTCTATATATATATATATATATATATATATATATACATATCTCTCTCTCTCTCTCTATATATATATATATATATATATATATATATGTGTACACACATATATATATGTATATATATATATGTGTGTGTGTGTATCTCTCTCTATATATATCTCTCTCTCTATATATATATCTATATCTATATATATATGTATATATATATTAGGACTGTACGCATTAACACATATTCCATCATAATCCATCATAGTGATTAATCCGATTAAAAATGTTGATGCAGTTAACCCATCTGCAGCACAAAATGTCTCAAAATCCCTCAAATGTCTCTGGCAACATGTTTCAGGAAGGTTTGTCCAAGTAGACTTGCCATAACGCATGCTGCTGCGCACGCGCTAATGTGAAGTTGATCTGACAAAACCAATCAACTTGAAGTGGATGACGTTTATACGGTGTCCCTTTAGGTGGGAACCGTGGACCAACATGCACTTTTATGCACTCTCTGCTGAGCAAAACCTGGACTTTTAGGGGATTTATAAAATTCCCCAGGACACTACAACATGGTGGTTCAACTTCGAAAAAAATCCAATATTTCCAATGTATAGCATCTTATTATGACGTCTTGCAAGAGAGTTCCTTATAATTGTGTCACCTGATCAAGTTGGTCCTCATGACTATGGCAATAGTGGGCCACAGTTGACTCCCAGGCCACACTCTGAATCATTTTATGAGTTATTCCTGCAAAAGACAGTATTGCAATTTTTTTCAAAGAAAACAAGAAAAATGTGGTATTTCTTGTAATGGAAGTGTAAAACATAGCTGGGTCCATAGGACTTTTAGGGGCCCATATCAGTAACTCCCCCCCCATCCCCCCACCCTCTCAAAAAAAAAAAAAAAGTATGTGAAATGTCAGTAGCTATGTGCTTGTTTTAAAAATGCATTCTCATTTCAGCCCGCAGACTGCACAATTATCAGCTCATCTGTAGCCCTGATAAGCTTCGACTGGGGCTGGATATTGTCGACCCGACTTCAGGGCTGAACGCTCTCTCTGGTCACCTGGCGTCTCGCAACTGCACCCGGAGCAGGACGTCCAGCGGTGTTGTGTGGTATGAAGTGGATGCTCTGGAGGACGTCTGTGGAAACACTCTGAGGGTATAAACCTCACTGCCGATTTTTTTTGCCTATCAGAAATTAGTGATGTGTCACGCTCAAAAGAAAGGGCTCTGAGGGTCAATGCTTCGTAGTGAATCAGAACAGCCAGCTCGCATTTAGTGAGAGCTGACTGCCAGTTTTTTCCTTTGCTGCTTAGTTCTCACAGTGCTCAGCCCCAGCTCTGCTCATGGTAAAACTTTGTTTTTGATTGGCCAGCATAGCGGCCATCTGGGCAATCACATGAGGATATAGGAGTAAGCGAGACAGCAGACAGCAGTGAGGACAGTGTGTGATTGCGTCGTGCTGTTGTGTAGTATAACTATGATTGACCTGAGAGCGAAGCAGCATCTGGCTGCCGTTTAAAGATATTGGCAATAAGAACAGTTTTGTAACAGAATAAAAGCACAAAATTAGGCAATTTTAAGGATTTTCATGAAAAAAAGATGAACACAAATGGGTTTTCTACACACAAACCATTAATTTTTACAAAGTTAACGTAACATATAAGTCTTCAAAAGACAGCTCAATAGCTGTGAGGCTCTCTGAAAAGAGCTGAACTTCCATCACTAGTAGAAATCAATTAAACTTTTTCTGTTTTTCAGTCATACATGCAGGAAAAATTCAGACATTTTGGGCACTTTGAAAAAAGTGGTCCTATTAAACCCTCTTAATTAAAACATTCTATGAGTGCAGAGAAGTGTTGGGGTCTATTAAACACAAAGGGTTCTAATTTCACAGACCAGGTGCAGGCGGGGCACACCTGCCCTGCGCCTGCGCCGCACCAACTGGGTGTGTCCAGGGCATTTTGCAAGTTTCGTGCACGGCACAGTCTAACGCAGGGAGGCGCACCCACGCCTCCATCCCTCTTACCAGCGCAAGTAGCAGAGAGGGAGGAGAGAAGACTTGAGTGGGTTCAACACAGCCGAGTCTGGTCTTCACCAATCAAATGGACGCCTCTCCTCGCCTTTAAATGCTCCACGGGCGAGGCGCAGTGACAATTTCACCCCGGTGGCGAAGAAGGTCAGAGCCTTTTGCAGCAACTGGGAGAGCGCAGGGGCCACTGGGCCGTGCATCGGAGGCCACGATGCGTGTCAGCATGTAGATCACCTCGCGGGACACATGTAATCTGTTTCTGTCTCATAGTAGGAGTTCAAAATTATGATAAGTGATAATTACCTTTAAACACAGCAGCAGGCTAATCCATTCATCATGCTTGTGATCCACCTGCATTCCTGGTCTGTCATCACCAAATAGCAGAACCTTAGGTGAAATTATATCTCCTCCTCATCCTCCTTGCAATAATGTACTCCATCTTTTTAGATCACGTTACGAATAAAGATTAAAACAGAGAAATATGGGCAATCACAGGTAAATCCTTAAGACACCGAGTGACTTACATTTATTCAGCGAGCGTCTCTCTCTTTTTTCTTTCCTTTTGAATTTCATGAGATGAGAGAAGCCGGATACTCCGTGTCCGATGATGTGGCTGTTTGTGGTTGGCTTGAGAGATGTGAACTCGTTAGTTATGACAAACGTCTCTGATCTGACATCAGATGTGACGGGACAATTAATATAGGTACAAATGCATATGCTGGTTCAGACGGTTACATTAAATAGTTGTTGCTGTGATTGTTTATTGCATTGAAATGTGCCTGACACTCTGGACACCTGCCTGTGAGGTTTTGGTGACGTGTGCGCCCTGTGCGCCTGTCAGCCAAATTACCACTGCACTTGCCAGCGCCGGGAATAGACCAGGTTGGAGCTGGTGAGCTTTCAGCGCACCTTCTGTACGTCTTTTTGGCACGAAATTGTCACTGCGCCAAGCTGAATCTGTTGACACCTACACCTATCTCAGTGCAGCCGGTCTACCAAATTGCCAAACTGGCTGCGCATGGTGGTGCACCGGACAAAATTACCACTGCGCGGGGATCGCCAGGCTGCGCCACCCTGCGCCACCCTGAGTTGCGCCAGGAAATTAGAGCCCAAAGAGGGATAATATGTGTTGAGGGAGATGTTTTGGATTATTGTGCATTTTGAAAAAGGTTGAAATAATTGAAGTATATGAAAAATGTTCAGATGGATATGGATTTGATTTGGAAGTTAATTGTTTTCTTGACATTTCTACTTTTATTTTCAGTAGTTCCTCTTTTTTCTTATCATTTCAACCTATTACACAGTATTTTAACATTTGTTGACTGTTCAACTGTTTTATTTTTATATAGCTACACAAAATACAATAGTTTTCCTTTCTGTTATTCTTTTCTTTTAATGTACAAAAACGAATTAAGGCCCCAAAGTAAGAAAATAAATATGTATATAAAAAAAGCAACAATTTCACAAAAAAGCATTCAAAATCAAGATTAAAAAAATCCCATAATTAACTAATGATTAAGTGAGTGAGAGGGGTATTACTCATTCATTATTGTGTCATTTTAATTTTGAGGTAAGTTTTTTATTATTATTATTTTTTTAATTCATTTTGATTTGTGATTTGTTGTTAGGTATGCTGCTTATCTTGAATTCCACCAAGGAGGTTGTTTTTGCCCTGTATGTTTTCTTTGTCTGTTTGTTAGCAGGATTATGCAAAAACTACTGGATGGAATTTGCTGAAATTTTTAGGAGATGTTGGGAATGGCCCAACTTAAAAATGAGATTAGATTTGGTGGTGATCTAGATAACCTCCAATTGGGAACGATCATTTCTGCTCAATAAATGTCAAACTAATAATGATATGAACATGATTCTGAGTGCTACGTGTGGGTTTTCCAGGTCATGAATCATGTTACGAAGGTAACTTTAACATGGAACTACTGCTTACAGAACAGCAATATGTGAGCTACCTTGGTGGAGGTTTTTTTCTAGTTTTTTAAGTTGTAGATGTGTTTTTCTGTTTTTTATTTTGTGCCCGTCATTAAGGTTCTTAATTTTGTTGTGCTCTTTATTGCTGTGTTTTGTTTGTTATTTGTCATTAGATTTCCTTAATATTCATAATAATAATAATTAATAATATTAATTAATGTAGTTTCCTTGATCTTCTACTGTTTCTTCCCTTTGCTGTCATATTTTCCTCCTTGTTTTCCTCCTCAATTCTTTGTTTTGTTTTTTATTTCTTGTTGTGTTTTTATGTCTGTCTTGGATAGTATTTTGTTGTAATGGTGTTTGATGTTGTTTCTGTTCTTGATTTGTGTTTATGAATTCATTTCTTCAGTATTTTCTAGTGTGTTTTATTTGATTGTTGAATTTAGTGATTTTTTGTGTTTTGCTATTTTTTGTAATGTGATATCTTTATGTGTAATTGATTTTAATATGTTTTACCACTTGTTTTGTTTGTGTTTTGTTGATCTCTTTATCATTCTGAGTTTTTAAATTTGATGTTTTCTCATTTGTTGTTGTGTGTTGTTGGGAAGTATGATACAAACACTTCTTTTGTCATTTACTGAAAGTACCAGAAAACCAGCTTTCCCCCTGTGGGAACTTTTTATTCCCTCTTACTGAAGCTTTGTTGTGTTTGTAAGCTGCTTATTTCACTTTTACTTAATCTGATGTTAAATGTTGATGAACTTTCTGATAATCCAACCATACTTTGTTTTTCAGATCAACCGCACACATGCGATCTACTCCAACAGTTTATTCCTCTACCCGAATGGTAACCGGTTAAACCTGCCTGTGAGCATCCCCTTCTCCTGTGCCTATCCTCTGAAAACTGACAGCAGTTTGGACGTCATCATCAATCCAGTCCTGCCGTAAGTCACCTCTCAATGAAAGTGACTGATGATACAATTCTTTCAAAATCAACCAAGAACATCACATGATTACAACATCACATAAGAAGTGTATTACATGATTATCTATACAACCACGTAGTCATCAATATTAATCATGTTTGATATGGAACTTTTTAAGACTTTACATCAGAGGTGGCCAACATGGTGCCTGTGAGCACCTGGTAGCACCTGCAGGGAACCTTTTTGGTGCCACTAGGACACTTTAAAAATATATTCTCAAAAACGTTTGGAAAAATTATTTTGGTCAATGATTTGTCCCCTTTAGTAATACCAACTGATATTGTGTTGAAAGCCTCCATCCCTAATAAAAAATAATAATGGTATGCACCCTCATCTCATGTGGAAATGTAACCCAGCCACATAATAGTCGATAGAACAGATCACTCTTCAGGGGCCCATAAGGTACTTTTTATTGTTTTTAATGCCCTTAATTGTGTTTAACATGCTTCAATTGCATGAAACAGGCATGAAAATCTCTTACCTTTTGGCAAAATTCGGGGTGCGAGGAGCAGGGGGCATGGAGTTATACAAGAGATGATCAGTGAACTGTGAACATGCGTGCGCACCTGAAGGGAGCCTTGGATTTGATAAAAACATTCAGTCTACAAACCTGAGAGCATTGAAATATTAGCGCAAAGGGCCTCACATCAGTGTTACCTCTGGGAAGGTGGGGGGACACTGCTGCCTGATTGGTTTGTGAAGTTTGCAGACAGTTCGCTCCTGCAGACCAAAGCATTCGAAGCTGAAGACGCCTCACCGTTCCAAGTGGAATATAGCTAACGATAGTTTATTAACTGAATTTGCTGAGTGACGGTTTCAGTAGTTTCAGCATTTTCAGTATTTTCTGGTATACCTAAGTTACTCAGGTGCTCTGTTGACACAGGCTTAACGTTAGCTACATGTAATAAATCACTAGAACAGGGGTCGACTCCTGAGCTGCATGTGGCTCTTTAGCCCTCACCAGTGGCTCTCTGGACTCAGAGGACAGAAAAGCAAAAACTTGTTCTTTGTCTTGCATGAAACTCTAATTAATTGATGTTATTTCTGCATGTTTTAGCACTATCTGCAAATAATGTGCATTTTTTTTTCATTAAATGATTATTTCTTCGTTTTTACATTGTCAACTTTGTATCATGTGTGCGCCTCCCATGACCTCTGTGTGACCTGCAGCAGATGGGAGTGAGAACAGGACGCTGCTGTATCAGCTGTGACCTCACCCGTGATGTTGTCTTAAACTTTTCATGCAGATGTTTTGATGAACTCTTTACTTTTAAAACATCAGCTGCTGCCGTGAAGGGATTCAAACTTTTTAAACAGAGGCGTGTCTGAAATGAGAGAAACGGAGAGCTGATAAATTCAGCTGAATTTTGACCTTGTTTATGAAGTGGGGGGATTTTTACACAAAAACATCAGGTGGATGTTTTTTTATTACCATGTCTGCCGCCCACCACTCTCTCTCTCTTATTCAGTAACTACAAACTCAGATGTGTGAGTTATTGTGTAATTTGTTCATCCAACATTTTTTTATAAGACATCAAGTTTGACATAAAACTAAAAATTGATTTATCATTTAAGTGAGATAAGCTTCACAAACACTGGTGACATTTCAAAAAGCACCTCAAAGATCACAAGACAACTTCATGATTATTATAAAATTGTGCATAAAAAATGATCAGAGTGCAGGAAAAAAATTAAGTAAAAAAATGTCAGAGGAAGACCCTCTAACCCCCATCCCACCTAATGATGTCAAATAAATGTTTAGGATTTCCCCACTGCAAGTAAAATATGATCCTGTTGGAAAAAAAATGAGTAAAAACAATATCACAAAAAAGTAATAAGTAGTTTAATCAAAGTGAACACACCATAGCTATCATTTTGGCTCTTAATTAAAGAATACAATATAATACGGTATAACAATAAAGCCAAATTGAAGCAACAAAATTACATGACCCATTAAGGAGCAGTCATGTCAGGTGGTCAAGCAATTGGCTTATAGATCTAATGTCATAATAACGATGTGGGGTCAACAGGCGCGGCTGTCTTCAATTTAGGGTTCAGAAGTGTTTTGTGGCTTCTGACAGATTTTTTTGGTGGGCGTGGCGGGCAAAATGGCCCTCTTGATTGGAAAGGTTGCAGACCCCTGCACTAGAAGAATTAAAGCTTCCTCAAAGAGGCATCATTTCATTGATGCATAATGTTAGCTAACACAGCAGGAGATATAATGTAGCTGTCTTAACAAGTCTCGAGTGGAAAATTAATTGTTAACGCTTTTCATGAGAGAAGTTGTCAGTCTTATTTCTTATATAGCATAATGTGGCCATTTATAGTTAGACAATGTGTAATACATTCATACTGTCCTGAAACTCTTGATTTTTCTCTCAAAATGCATCAGATTGATGCTTTTAAATATGAAATATTCAACATTTTCTTCTGGGGAACATGCCCCAAGGGCCTCCCTAGAGGGGTCGTATCCTTCTCACTTTTTACAGCCCGACCCGTTTTCATGCCTGATAAACAAAACAAAAATTCTGCATCATCAGGACTTCTCCCCCGCCCCCTCTTTACAGCACCAGCAGTTGCCTCAAAATGGCTAGTTCCAGTGTGATGTCCCACCATTGTTTCGTCAGTTTTAGCCCATTGGCTCTTAATAGCAAGCCCAGTCTAGTGCAAAAATGAAGGCAGAGTTGTTGACTGTTAGAGCTTCTATCTGAGTAGTTCTAACAGAGCATCTCAGACAGAGAGAGAATACAGCTGGATCAGGGGGACTCTGTATATGACATTTTGAAGGTGTTTTTAACATTAGTAATTGTGAAAATACTTCAGCAGTCATCAAAAATGTCCCAGATGTTGAATGTTATATGAACCAGAGTTAAGGCTCTTTAAATAAATACAATTTATGCAACAATGGAAATACTAAAGTGTTGACATAAAACTTTGTCGCCCTAAACTAAAACATACTTTCTTTACAGGACACCAGGAGCCCTTTCAGGCATTGAAGGCTCAGGTGCCAAAGCCAAAACCACCATGTCTCTTTTCCGTGACTCCACCTTCACTTGGACTTACCCAGCAGGACGGGTGACCCTGCCGCTGGGCTCACCTCTGTACGTGGGTGTCTCTGTAACAGGCAGAGACCCCAGGTTTGTTGTTGTTCTGGAGGATTGTTACGCCACTCCCTCACACTTCCCTGAAGATCCCAGGAGAGACTTTTTCATCCACAACAAGTGAGTTTCTGTTTTCGCAGGTTTCAGAGCAAAGGTGATTATAGATCTTTTTGGTGTTTCTAGGCACCTTTTGATTAAATCACAAATATGTATACATATGCATAGGCATTGGCATACAATAAGTAATTTCTATCATACTAAATGGCTTAAATCATAACACACACAAAACATGTGGCGAATAACTAGGGATGGGGATCTGAAGCCAAATCCAGTGAGAATCGATAACTAGCTCAAGCGATCAATAGCATTGGTCGTCTTGCTTAAAATTCCCTTATCAATTCCTTTGCAAATTAAGGACATCACACTCTTAGAGGCACTTAGCTTCAGCAATAATGAAGGAGTACAAGATGTGATCATTGCAGACAGGAAACAGGTATTCAAAATTGCAGCTCAGTTTTACACAATATGACGCTAACTGCACAACATCCAGCATCTGTGTGATCTCAAGCAAGAACTGAAACACCAGCAACGTTCTGAAGCACTTCTCCATGGAGCACGGTATCAATTATCAGATGTACCACGTGTTTGACATTTTTGCCACTAAAAACCTTGTAAACCAAATTCTTTTCACACAGAAAATCCACAGTATCCATAAAGAATCGTATCAATAAGCAGAATTGATAATGGCATTGGTGTCATTAAAATCTGATCAATTTCCTTCCCAAACAATAACACCCATCTAAAATATCAGTTTTGAAAAAACAGACAAACAAACAGACGTTCCACCCTTCATACACTTGTGAAATATTCAGCGCAGGTTCCTATAGACTGCTGAACTTGTTGATAAGAATTTCACTGGGCAACAGCGATTTGTTCAGTATTGTTAATTATTCAGAAGGGTTCATTACTTGCAAAAACATCTATGTGTTATTATTTCTTTTGGGGCTTAATAATCATAAACTGTGTGAAAAACTACCTTTGTGCGATGTGAAGTATTAATTAAAAACATTCCTGGATCTGTATCCAGATTTGGATCACCAGCAAAATATATTGACTTCTCCTTGTGTCATTACCAACATTCCCAAAAAAACCCCCATATTTACCATCTTTTACTAATATTTTCTATTTCTCAGCCATTAAAAGTGAGACCAGTCTGATAATGTCTGATAATAATAGGCTGATAATGGCAAGCAGGTGGATTTCTGTCAAACAGATCAAACATTACAACTCAATCACCATTGTTTTAGGGGTTGCATTGATAGATGTAGGACTTTTATGACAAAAATATCACTATTGTCATCTGGTACATTTTCCAAATGCTATAAAACTCAGGGGGCCAGATTGGGAGCTTTGGAGGGCCTGATGTAGCCTTCAGGCCATCAGTTGGTGATTATCGCTGCACAGGATTTGTGAAGATCTCTAAAAAGTCTTTAAAATCTTAAAACGTTAGGACAAAAAAAAAGTTCTGAAATGTCTGCTTTTTAAATATGAGGTATCCTGAACTTAAGATAGCAGAATACTAATTCTTATTTTTTAATCTCAGGCAACAGAACTTTAGATTGATGCTTTAAATAGTTCATCAATCACAACATTTAGACCAGTAGTCATGTTCAGGTCACCAAAAGTTACCCACTGATCAAGATTATGATAAATATACATTTATATATATTGATCAAACTGAAGGAAATGATTAAAAAAGCCAAATCATTCTTTAAAAATCTTTCAGTTTCCAGGAAATAACCAAAAAATTGCACGTAACTAACCAAACACTGTCTTAATTGCACAAACACACGTTCACACATATTTAAACACTGTCAGATATTTACAAGCTGTGAAGTACATTTAAGATAAAGTTCTCATCACTGGGAGGAGTTTTAGACATATACCTTGTATTTGATGCTCACCTGTTATGACTTAATTCTGAGGCCTTTTGGTGCACAAGGTCACAGTCAGTTGCCTTCTTTTGTCTAATGCAGTAGTTTTTAAATGGTCTGGCAGCCTTGAGACAAGTCAAAGTGGACCTTGGGATTTTTTACAACCGTGTATAGTTTTTAATTGTTCTCTCAATACTTTCTATGTTTAACTTTTGTATAAAAATGTATATTTGGTAACTTAAAACCCCCTGAAAAGTACTTTAGGACATGTTAACAGAGAAGCAGGTTAGGATATAGATTAAAACAGACCATCGTTTATGCTTTCAAAACACAAAAATCAAATAATATTTGAGGTTATCAATATTCAATAATTATGTGGATCAAAGCAAAGTAGCGATAAGTATCAAATTAAACCAAAATGTCATATCTTTTGAGTGTCAGCTTAAAAAAGACCCTGATAAAATTGGAGTTCTGTTTCAATACATTGAATCTTTGTTGACTTTGGCTGAGTTAAAGTCAGATTTTTAACTTAACAAGCTGGTATGTAGTTACAATATTATACATTCAAAGTCAGCAGAGAAAAATGACCACTTCTTAAATTTAAATAAATTTACATAAATTTACATCATGATTTTTGAAAAATAATACAGTTATTTGTCTTTTTTTGGTAAGTAGATACAACTCAACGTGTACATAATGATCATATAATTTAGCTCATGTTAAAGAGGCCATTTTGTCTACAAAAGCCAAATGGATATGATGTGCCTTGAGATTTTGGCCAGATCGTATGTGTGCCTTGGGCAACAAAAAAGGGTTTTAAAACCTCTGATTGTATAGCAACGAGGGCACTGTGTGGAGCTTAATAATATTTAGCTATCTAATTATGTGCTTTTTTGACTTGGTCACATGTTTGATTTTCTCTGCCAGGTGTCCCACCAATGCCCAACAGGTGTCTGTGATCGAGAGCGGCAGGTCTCAACGTGCTCGTTTCACGGCCCTGCTCTTTGTGGAAGGGGAAGAGTTAAGAGATATTTATCTTCACTGCAACCTAAGTTTATGTGACCATAGAGGATACTACTGCACCCCTGTAAGTCCAACAATTTATCATCATCAAACTAAAAATTCATAATCAGTGTGGAATGTTACTGACAGGGACATGTCAGTTCTTGGTGTGGGTGCCATGAGAAATGTTTCTAAAATGTAGCTCAAATTTGATTAATGAATAGTTTGGATGTTAAGATTTATACATGCTGTCTTGTTAACAGCAGCACATACTGATTTAAGATTTCACAGTCCAATGTGAAACTACAGTGGCCGAGAAAGGTCACAACAATTGCAAACACCACAACATGGCTGCATTAAGCCACAATGGAAGTGAAACACCAACCTTTTTTTCATGTCTTGCCTCACTCCCGAGTTCACAACAAGCTGGTAGACTCCATTCTTTTGACTGAGTGTCCAATAACAAGGAATAGATGGGCAGAGCTCGCCCACTGCTAACTAGCATAGCTCAAATACTGGGCCTCGATGAGAAGTGTTAGCCTGTCTCTGCCTACAGTCATCAGATAAACTCTTCAGCAACTCTAAACAGTCCCGTGAGCTTGTTGTGACTCGTTTTTACCATGTAATGTTACGTTATCTTCTACTATTTTCTTCTTCTACTCTTAAACAGAGGCTTTGTTTCGTTGACTAACTTACAAGCACGTCTGCGGTGGAGATGTGATGTTCATGAACGAGTCGAGTCTTTTGAACTGATCTTTTAAATGAAGATGAGAACTGATTCGCTTTTGTGAGTGAGCTGTTTGTTTTAGAGCCATTCTTAAAAGGAAAATGCCTCCAGGCATTGCAGCTTAATGCAGCCATGTTGTGGTATTTTCATTTGTTGTGGAGTTTCACTTCTGTTGGTGGCATAATGCAGCCGCATTTCAGCTTAATACAGCTGTGTTGTGGTGTTTGCAATTGTTGTGACCTTTCTGGGCCACCTCTCCAAACACCTTAACCTTTGCACTTTTCTACCCTTTTTTGCCAATCTGAGTCTAATTTTCTGCATTTATTTTGGATTTTGTTTTTTTCCCCGAGTCTTGTGTTTGGAGAAGTAGATCTAATTAATTTGTCTATAATAAATCTGATTACATTATTCTGTTCTGTGATTTAGAAGTGCTGTTGACTCCCCTTTGATAAAAAAAATGGTCCAGCTTACATCCATTGAAGACATCATGTTATCCTTTAAAGGGGATTCTCTATTCTATTCTCCATGTTGTTTGTGGTGCATGCCATGCACACGAATGCCCACTCATGCACACTCAGTATAACTATGTGCAAACAAATGCATCTTAGATAACAGTTCTAGGAAACAGTGATCATGTGTTTGTCATGGCTTTTTTATTTCTCTGATCCATGCCAGTACACGGATAATTAAACCAAACCAACTGGTTGTAAAAGGGTACATATTTTATTAAATAAGGATTTGAACCCCTTAACTGGTTTTAATAAAAATAATTTAACAAAAAATTCTAAATTGTTAAAATTCCTATAAAAATTTTTTTGATCATGAGGGAAATTTTAAACATTTTATTAAACTCTAGCATTGCACCAAAAGTCATTAGGTTCAAAAATTAATTGGATTATCACTGACTCATGTTGGTGGACATTATAAAATAATCTTATAATATTTAGATAATGTTGAAAGTATTGTTTTTCATTTATGTTTTTGTTTGCAGAGGAAAATTAGTGAACCATGATACAAACTGGCATTTCAGGGGTAACAAAGTGGATGTGGCTCAGCCTTCCAGTGCTGTACTCTACTGTTTACTGTGGCTGCACAGGCATGCCTAGACATGTCCCTGTCATTGGAGCCAGCTGAGGGCCATACAAATATCTTTCTCATTCCCTAATGGGGGCAACATGGTGCCTCACAGTGAGAAGGTTGCTGGTTCAGTCCCCATGTCGGTCAGGTCCTTTCTGTGTGGAGTTTGCACTCCAGCCTCCTCCCACAGACCAATAAACAAGCTCATTAGGTTGACTAGTGACTCCAAATTGCCCTTAGGTATGAGTGTGAGCGTGAATAGTTGTCTGTCTCTCAATGTAGCCCAGTGATCAGCTGGCGACCGGTCAAGGATGTACCCCACCTCTTGCCCAATGTCATGTGGGATAGGCTCCAGCCCCAGTGACCCTGAAAGGGATCAACGGTATAGATAATGGATTGAATGATTCCCTAATGACATCATAGGAAGGACATTTTTGAGTAGACAGTTTGAGCACAGATTTTCTGAAAGGTGAAGCAGCCAAACAACAATCATAGGAATTGTTTTTATGTCAGGGGACATTGTAGCCGGGCCTCGGACACATTTAAAAATTACTCTGAAAGTGTTTTTTCCCAGATATGTTAAAGATTTTCAAAAGATGTTTTTAGAAAAAAAAATAGTGGAGAGTAACAAAAAGTCATTAAAGGGAATTTTTAAATGCTGTAAATACATAAATAATACAAGCAGTTAAACAAGCAAGCTTGAAGGATTATGTTACAAATATTGGTTTGACCAGATTATGGTAACAAGGATTGATTAAATTTCCTTGAGGTGATACGAGGAATAATGTGACAAATATTAAAGTTCATAAAGCAGTCACATGAGCCTGATGATCCACTACGTTTACATGTCCCTTAAAACAGTTTCAACTAAACTAAGAGTTTTTAGAGCAGGTGGTTTATATTTAGCCTGATGTTGGGAGTTGCTCGGCTCAGTCCCTGGTTGCTAATACCTGCTGTTTCTGTCCCCTCTCCCACCTCGTAGTTCTGTCCAAGGAGGACAGCTCGCTCTCTTCCCAACTCAGCTGCCATGGAGTCTGTCACCATCGGACCAATTGTTTGTAAGTATCACTTATTATTTGGCCTCAGGTCTGATGTCTGAACACATTGAACTGTGGAGGAATAAACCAACATGTTTTTGTCTCTTTTCCTTCTTTAGGGGAAAAATCCAAAGACTGAGCTGGTTACACAAACACATCTGATAATGCGATCTTACTAGGACTGTCTTTGCACTATGTTTTATTTACAAGATTAAAAACTTTTTGGAGTTATGTAAAAATTAATTATGTGGTCTTTTATTTTTTAGGTTTTGTATTGTCTGTTCTTTGTGATAATCGTGAATAATGTAAAATAACTGTTTTAATAAAAGTGTCTGCAACAGAACTCCCTTTCTACTCTGTAGTTATTTCCAGAATTGACATTATTTGAGTGTATTATGTATTTTAACATCATTATTTCAGTACATCACTGGTTTAGGTCACAGAGGACTGTCTTGTAGTCTGATGAGCACGTCCCACATGTTGAAATGACATGAACTGCAAGCCCTGTGATTGGTCCATTGCAGAGTGACTGCCAGTCTCCAAGTTTATCCCAGGCATGATTTTGTGAACTATAATGTGATAAAATGTCTGCAGAGGACAAACCAACACACTGAATAAACTTTCATATCAGAGTCTGAGTGGTGGTGCAGCAGGTAGTGCTCAGGCCTCACAGCAAAAGCGTTGCTGATTTGACTCCTCAGTTTGGTCGGGGTCTTTCTGCGTGGAGTTTGCATGTTCTTCTTGTGCATGCGTGGGTTTTTTCTGGGTGCTCTGGTTTCCTCCTGTAGACCAAAAACATGCTTCTTTGCTTAGTTGGTGACCCTAAAATGCCAGGTGTGAGTGCAAATGTTGGCTGGTTGGTCATATGATTGGCTAGCAACCAGTCCAAAGTGTGTCCCTATCTCCCCCAGTGTCAGCTGTAATAGGCGCCAGTCCCCTGCAACTCTCAAAAGGGACAATCGGTTAAAATTATAGATTGATGGGTAAATGTATTTGCGTGTTTTCTAATTTTTGTCTCACTCAGTGGCCAGTCAAGTGAAAAGAATGTGTTTTCTACAACTGATTCTGCATCCATTTTTTTTCTTTCCAGTCGACATCTGTTCATATATTGAAAAAATGACTAGTTGACCAAACATATTGCAGCTATTCTGAGCAGGTTCATCAAGGGTTTCTTTATAAACCCCAATTCCAATGAAGTTTGCACATTGTGTAAAACTTAAGTAAAAATAGAATATACTGATTTGCAAATCCTTTTTGATTTATATTCAGTTAAATACACTACAAAGACAGGATATTTAATGTTCAAACTGATATATTTCTTTTTTTTCCAGCAAATATTCAAGAACTTTTGGCTTTGATGCCTGCAACACGTTTCAACAAAGCTGGGACAGGGGTAACAAATGACTAGGAAAGTTGAGGAGTGCTCGAAAAACCACCTGTTTGGAAAATTCCACAGGTAAACAGGTTACTTAGAAACAGGTGGCTGTCATGATCGGGTATCAAAGGAACATCTCTAAAAAGGCTCAGTCATACACAAGCCAGGACAGGGCGAGGTTCAAGACTTCGTTAACAACTGTGTGAGCAAATCGTCCAACAATTTATAAACAACCTTTCTCAATGTACATTTGCAAGAAATTTAAGGATTTAATCATCTACAGTCAGTAATATCACCAAAAGAAAGAAAATCTTGAGAAATTTCTGCACAGAAGTTGAAAGGCTGAAAACCAACACTGAATGCCTGTGACCTCTGATCTCTCTGCATTTAACACCAACATCATTCTGTAAAACATAATACCACGTGGGCACAGTAACACTTCAGACACCATTCTCACTTTACAAAGTTTATCCCTACATCCACAGGTGCAAGTTAAAACTCCACCATGCAAAGTGAAACCCATATATCAACAACACACAGAAATGCCACCTATTTCTCTTAACCACAACTTGTCTGAGGTGGACTGATGCAAAGTGGAAAAGTCTGTTGTGGTTTGATGAGTCCACCTTTTAATTTTTTGGGGAGGAATCATGAACTTGGTGTCCTCCAGTCTTAAGAAGAAAAGGACCATCCAGACTGTTATCAGTGCAAAGTTCCAAAGCCATCATCTGTGATGGTATGGGGCTGTGTTTGTGCCCATGCCATGGGTAACTAGCACATCCAAAGGCACCATTAATGTTGAAATGTTAATACAGGTTTCTTACAACCCTGCTTATTTCAGCAAGACAATGGCGAGACAGATTCCACATGTGGCGTGGCTTTGTAGGGAAAGAGTGTGGGTACTCGACTGGCCTGTTTGCAGTCCAGACCTGTCTCCCATTGAAAATGTGTGACACCTTATGAAGCTCAAAACATGACTATGAAGACTCCGGACTGTTGAGCCACTTAAGTCATACATCAAGCTAGAATGAGAAAGAATTACTCCGACAAAGCCTCAACAATAAGTGTCCTCAGTTCCTGAACACTTACTGAGTGTTATCAAGTGTTGCAGGTGTCAGATTCAAAATAAGTGAACATTTCCAAATGTATTACTTTTTCTATTCAAGAGAAGTCTACATAGAGTGCATTTTGTTTTCATCTACTTTCCTTTTCAATTTCACAGTAACATTTTTCTTATTTGACTCTTAATTTACTCATCCAACATCTTTTAGCTTGGAGGTGGAACATCCTTTTCTTTATACAGAGGGGGAAGGGAGGGGCTACTGTTATTAATAACTCTGTTATCTCTAAACAGTCTGTCTAACCTTGATTTTTGTAACTGACGTGGGATTACTTCCAAAGTTTTAATTTGGACCCAAAAGCAAACCGAGAGAGAGTCAAGGAGCAACAATCCAAATTTTATTGAGGGAAGGAGCAAAAAGGAGGGGGGAGTGAGGAATGGGGCCGGATGAATGGACGAGGATCCAGGGAGGAGTGAGAGCTGCAGGGGAAGGAGAATGCAGAGTCCAGTGAGTGCAGCTGAGAGTGAATGACAAGCGTCGCAGGGATGAGAGCCCATGGAGACACTGAAAAAGTGGAGCACAAAATCAGGTAAGTATGTGAACATGAGAGCAAAGTCCACAAAACACAATCCAAAGAACACAATCTAGAGACTAGAGTTGGCCACAATACCACATGTATGTGCTGGAATCA
The DNA here is from genome assembly GCA_037902135.1 of Cetoscarus ocellatus. Lineage (NCBI taxonomy): Eukaryota > Metazoa > Chordata > Actinopteri > Labriformes > Labridae > Cetoscarus > Cetoscarus ocellatus. Next base: position 452,064 of record JBAMNC010001245.1, read on the forward strand.
ACTGGCACTGGAGACGAGTCCAAGAGGTGTAGAAATAGGTGAGCCGATGAGACGATGAGGTGCAGGTATGATCAGCTGGGAGCCACAGAGGACACGCCCCCACAAAGGGAGGAGGAGAGCAGCAGAAATACGAGACAGGCTGAAGGAGAGACACTCAGAGAGGAGTCATCGCACAAACAGACATAGTCAGGCTTTTATTTTAGTTTTATGTTGATCCCTTACAGTTTTATTATGGTGAAAACAGTAATAGGTACATTAGAAATAAACTGAATTCTGGCCATAAGGATTTCTTTTTGGTGGAAACATCATTTTTGCCTCTCTTTTCAACAGTAAAATTGACATTTGTGTTTAGAGTGGGAAAACCTAGTTTTGTGCATCAGATCCCTCCTAGGTTTTGGAGCAGGTCTAGCCCAAATGAGCAACAGCACATTTGGAACAAATGTCAGCTTGACTGCCCAATATCTGGTATGTGCATCCAGTATGTTGAAGTAGCGTGCACCTGCCAGCCAGGCAGTGATGTCATTTAATTTTGGCAGAGGGTAATGGGGTTGTTTGATTGCCTTATTAAGGTCTCTGGGGTCAAGGAAGACCCTGAGCCTGCCCATGTGTGCCTTCTCAACCATCACCAGCGAGTTGGCCCACTCAGTCGGCTTTGTACTTTGGCGACGATTCCTGTGTCATTCTTACTCTGCAGCTCTTTCTTTAGACAGTCACGGAGAGCATGGGGCATCCATCTTGGTGGGCCATAGTGTACCGTATTTCTTCGAGGTTGATGCAGGAAACCAAATCATTCATCCACTTTTTGAAGCAGGGAGGAGGAGCAGATTTCCAGTCTATCAAAATTACCCTTTTTGCTCTATGCTAAATGGGGGAAATACATCAGCCTTGTTACAAGACAACGACTCTCAACTGCTTTGCTGTGAATAAAAGGTGCAATTCTAATATAGATTAGTAGAACACATCTGACCTTATCTTGGTGTACCAGATTGGCAGCCCCCTGCAACTTTCTGCTGTTTTTAAAGCTTGTATGTAGAAGACAACTCAGCCTCTCAGTACAGGTTTTATTTATGATTAATTTAGATGTATTTTTCTTTTTTTTTTTTTTTAATCTCTTTTGATATGGTTTATTTTTGTCTTTTTTCTTCCTATTTTTTTTTTCTGATTACTTGCTTGATATTTATTATTTTAGGTGTGCCATGTCCTTTAAGCTTGGTTATTTACCATGTATTTTGTTGTTGCTGTTGTTTGATATTGGAAAACTAATAAAAAGTTTGGTCATTAAAACAAAGATTACCCTTTTTGCTATAAACATGCAGAATGACAAGGCTTGCTGTAATTCTGCTGAGAACAGCTCAGTATCACCAGGAGATGGTCAGGATCTAATTGTCTATTATGTAGCTTACTGTATTTACTAAATATGTCACACCAAAAGTTCCTAAGCGTAGGACAGCATCAGAAAAGATGACCAACGGTCACATCACTTGACTTGCACCCATCACTGGTGGGAGAGACTGAAGGGAAGATCCTGTTCAATTTAGTTTTAGAAAAGTGTAATCAGCAGATGACCTTGGGCTGGATTAGTTGAAGTCTTGCATTAATGGAACAAGATTTAGTTCTCTCTCTAATTTTCTGCCCATAGTTCTTCTAAATTGTTCTTCCCAGTATCTGCAACCCATCCTTCCTTAATATGGACAGAGGAGATTATGATGGAAAAAAGTTTAACAAATTGTGAAATCAAATGCTTGGAGGTAGAAGATCTAGTCATCAGATTGTAAAAGGAAAGCTGGGTGGATATAGTTTCAAAGCATGCTATACTTTTCTAAACAAAATTTCTAACTTGCAGGAACTGGAAAAATGGCTAGATGAAAGACTGAATTTCACCTTCAGTTGAGCAAAGAGGCAAAACTGCCATCAATGCACAGATCCTTGATGGTGGACAAGCCCCTGTCTGACCACTGTGAAAAAACAGAATCCATCGTACTGGGTTTAAAGCAGGGGTTCTGACATATAGGAGCATAGAGAAGTTCGGAAGGTTCAGTACACCCCTAGAGTCTTATATGAATTACGTAGGATAAAGTCAATCTTCACTTCAAGTTTGTCAGTCATCTTCGAGTAATTCAATTTAAAGAAAAGCTTTGGATTCTGGGCGATTTTGATCCCTAAATAAACAAATTGGTCAGTGGAGACTTTAAAGGGCAGACTATTGTGATGGCTCTGAATAGTTGCCATAGTGTTTGTGAAGTTTGGCCCCATCTGGAGACAATATGTTGTGGTACGGCTGCCATCTCAGGTGAGGCAGCTGCAGCTGGCTGAAAGGCATAAAGGCCATGCTGGCTCAGCCTGCTGTCTCTCTTTGCCCCTCTGGACTGCAGGAGTCGCAGAAGACTGCCTCATATTTGGTCTGTGTTTTTGTTGTTTTGAATAAAATTTGTTGAAAACAGCAAGTTAACTGTGTCGACCTCCCTTACTGTTGGGAACTATACGAACGGGTCATAACACCATTGATAAATTCAGTGGTGTCAAGACCATCAGCCAATGGCATAAACAGACTCTTCTGACAGTTGATTCCAAACTCATTTATGAGGTCCTAAAGAGGTGGAGGGATGCCCTCACATCTGACAAGGTCAAGACCACATTATGCATATACAGACCAATGACAGACTCTGTTGTGCTGGCTCTTGTACCAGAAATTAGGGGACTTGCCCTGATGGTGATGGCCAGGGGTTCAAGTGCTAAAGCAAAAAGCATAGGGGAGAGACAGCAGCCCTGTCTGGTCCCAGGATGTAACAAAAACAAAGGAGACCTGGTTAGCGGTTAGTAAGAACAGAAGGTTTGGGGGATGCATATAAACATTTTTATTATGTTCATAAATTTGTCGTTGAAACCATATTTCCTAAGGGTAGCAAACATGTATCTCCACTCGATTTGGTCAAACGCCTGCTGGGCGTCAAGTGAGGTGACGGCAGAGTATGGCAGTTTGGTAGAATACATAATATTGAGAAGACACTGAGTGTTATTAAAGGGGAATCAATCTGGAATAAAACCAGTTTGGTCAGGTTGAACCAGAGCAGCAACATATTTGTTTAATCTATTGGTCAAAACTTTTGCAATAATCTTCTGATCACGATTCAAAAGGCTTAAAGAACAAGATGCTACAATAGTTTAGCCCCTGTCCTTCATGAGAAGGCAAATGTGTGCATCATATAGAGAACTAGAAAATCTTCCATCCTTCATAGAGCAGTTCACCATACCAAGTAGAAGGGGGCTACTATGTCTATATGAGCTTTATAAAATTCTATCCCAAACCCATCAGGACCGTATGCTTTACCATTAGCAAAAGAGCAGATTGCAGCTTTGATTTCCTCTAGTGTGAAATCAGCATCTTTATCCTGTTGTGCTGCTTCACTAAGAACTGAAATAAAGTTGAGAAGGATATCGATTTCAGAATCAGTGGCCTTATATTTTGAAGTTTATAATTGAGTTTAAAAACTGGAAAAATGGTCATTTATCAGTTTGGATCCGTTATTAGCTGACCTGTCGGGGAAGCAATTCTAAGTGTTGCCCTATCTGCCTGTACACCCTTAGGCTGCCTGGCTAGCACTGAATGTGGCTTGTTGCCATTGTAATGTTTCTGTTGTATTCTGTAGCAAGATGAACAAGACTTATGATGACATGCTGCAAAGTGTCTTTGTTTATTGCTAACTGCCTGTACACTTTCAGAGCAGCATCTCTCTAACTTGCTGTGTGTCTACTACTTAACCAGCAGATGGCACTCAGAGAGGAGTCATCGCACAAACAGACATAGTCAGGCTTTTATTTTAGTTTTATGTTGATCCCTTACAGTTTTATTATGGTGAAAACAGTAATAGGTACATTAGAAATAAACTGAATTCTGGCCATAAGGATTTCTTTTTGGTGGAAACATCATTTTTGCCTCTCTTTTCAACAGTAAAATTGACATTTGTGTTTAGAGTGGGAAAACCTAGTTTTGTGCATCAGATCCCTCCTAGGTTTTGGAGCAGGTCTAGCCCAAATGAGCAACAGCACATTTGGAACAAATGTCAGCTTGACTGCCCAATATCTGGTATGTGCATCCAGTATGTTGAAGTAGCGTGCACCTGCCAGCCAGGCAGTGATGTCATTTAATTTTGGCAGAGGGTAATGGGGTTGTTTGATTGCCTTATTAAGGTCTCTGGGGTCAAGGAAGACCCTGAGCCTGCCCATGTGTGCCTTCTCAACCATCACCAGCGAGTTGGCCCACTCAGTCGGCTTTGTACTTTGGCGACGATTCCTGTGTCATTCTTACTCTGCAGCTCTTTCTTTAGACAGTCACGGAGAGCATGGGGCATCCATCTTGGTGGGCCATAGTGTACCGTATTTCTTCGAGGTTGATGCAGGAAACCAAATCATTCATCCACTTTTTGAAGCAGGGAGGAGGAGCAGATTTCCAGTCTATCAAAATTACCCTTTTTGCTCTATGCTAAATGGGGGAAATACATCAGCCTTGTTACAAGACAACGACTCTCAACTGCTTTGCTGTGAATAAAAGGTGCAATTCTAATATAGATTAGTAGAACACATCTGACCTTATCTTGGTGTACCAGATTGGCAGCCCCCTGCAACTTTCTGCTGTTTTTAAAGCTTGTATGTAGAAGACAACTCAGCCTCTCTGTACAGGTTTTATTTATGATTAATTTAGATGTATTTTTCTTTTTTTTTTTTTTTAATCTCTTTTGATATGGTTTATTTTTGTCTTTTTTCTTCCTATTTTTTTTTTCTGATTACTTGCTTGATATTTATTATTTTAGGTGTGCCATGTCCTTTAAGCTTGGTTATTTACCATGTATTTTGTTGTTGCTGTTGTTTGATATTGGAAAACTAATAAAAAGTTTGGTCATTAAAACAAAGATTACCCTTTTTGCTATAAACATGCAGAATGACAAGGCTTGCTGTAATTCTGCTGAGAACAGCTCAGTATCACCAGGAGATGGTCAGGATCTAATTGTCTATTATGTAGCTTACTGTATTTACTAAATATGTCACACCAAAAGTTCCTAAGCGTAGGACAGCATCAGAAAAGATGACCAACGGTCACATCACTTGACTTGCACCCATCACTGGTGGGAGAGACTGAAGGGAAGATCCTGTTCAATTTAGTTTTAGAAAAGTGTAATCAGCAGATGACCTTGGGCTGGATTAGTTGAAGTCTTGCATTAATGGAACAAGATTTAGTTCTCTTTCTAATTTTCTGCCCATAGTTCTTCTAAATTGTTCTTCCCAGTATCTGCAACCCATCCTTCCTTAATATGGACAGAGGAGATTATGATGGAAAAAAGTTTAACAAATTGTGAAATCAAATGCTTGGAGGTAGAAGATCTAGTCATCAGATTGTAAAAGGAAAGCTGGGTGGATATAGTTTCAAAGCATGCTATACTTTTCTAAACAAAATTTCTAACTTGCAGGAACTGGAAAAATGGCTAGATGAAAGACTGAATTTCACCTTCAGTTGAGCAAAGAGGCAAAACTGCCATCAATGCACAGATCCTTGATGGTGGACAAGCCCCTGTCTGACCACTGTGAAAAAACAGAATCCATCGTACTGGGTTTAAAGCAGGGGTTCTGACATATAGGAGCATAGAGAAGTTCGGAAGGTTCAGTACACCCCTAGAGTCTTATATGAATTACGTAGGATAAAGTCAATCTTCACTTCAAGTTTGTCAGTCATCTTCGAGTAATTCAATTTAAAGAAAAGCTTTGGATTCTGGGCGATTTTGATCCCTAAATAAACAAATTGGTCAGTGGAGACTTTAAAGGGCAGACTATTGTGATGGCTCTGAATAGTTGCCATAGTGTTTGTGAAGTTTGGCCCAATCTGGAGACAATATGTTGTGGTACGGCTGCCATCTCAGGTGAGGCAGCTGCAGCTGGCTGAAAGGCATAAAGGCCATGCTGGCTCAGCCTGCTGTCTCTCTTTGCCCCTCTGGACTGCCGGAGTCGCAGAAGACTGCCTCATATTTGGTCTGTGTTTTTGTTGTTTTGAATAAAATTTGTTGAAAACAGCAAGTTAACTGTGTCGACCTCCCTTACTGTTGGGAACTATACGAACGGGTCATAACACCATTGATAAATTCAGTGGTGTCAAGACCATCAGCCAATGGCATAAACAGACTCTTCTGACAGTTGATTCCAAACTCATTTATGAGGTCCTAAAGAGGTGGAGGGATGCCCTCACATCTGACAAGGTCAAGACCACATTATGCATATACAGACCAATGACAGACTCTGTTGTGCTGGCTCTTGTACCAGAAATTAGGGGACTTGCCCTGATGGTGATGGCCAGGGGTTCAAGTGCTAAAGCAAAAAGCATAGGGGAGAGACAGCAGCCCTGTCTGGTCCCAGGATGTAACAAAAACAAAGGAGACCTGGTTAGCGGTTAGTAAGAACAGAAGGTTTGGGGGATGCATATAAACATTTTTATTATGTTCATAAATTTGTCGTTGAAACCATATTTCCTAAGGGTAGCAAACATGTATCTCCACTCGATTTGGTCAAACGCCTGCTGGGCGTCAAGTGAGGTGACGGCAGAGTATGGCAGTTTGGTAGAATACATAATATTGAGAAGACACTGAGTGTTATTAAAGGGGAATCAATCTGGAATAAAACCAGTTTGGTCAGGTTGAACCAGAGCAGCAACATATTTGTTTAATCTATTGGTCAAAACTTTTGCAATAATCTTCTGATCACGATTCAAAAGGCTTAAAGAACAAGATGCTACAATAGTTTAGCCCCTGTCCTTCATGAGAAGGCAAATGTGTGCATCATATAGAGAACTAGAAAATCTTCCATCCTTCATAGAGCAGTTCACCATACCAAGTAGAAGGGGGCTACTATGTCTATATGAGCTTTATAAAATTCTATCCCAAACCCATCAGGACCGTATGCTTTACCATTAGCAAAAGAGCAGATTGCAGCTTTGATTTCCTCTAGTGTGAAATCAGCATCTTTATCCTGTTGTGCTGCTTCACTAAGAACTGAAATAAAGTTGAGAAGGATATCGATTTCAGAATCAGTGGCCTTATATTTTGAAGTTTATAATTGAGTTTAAAAACTGGAAAAATGGTCATTTATCAGTTTGGATCCGTTATTAGCTGACCTGTCGGGGAAGCAATTCTAAGTGTTGCCCTATCTGCCTGTACACCCTTAGGCTGCCTGGCTAGCACTGAATGTGGCTTGTTGCCATTGTAATGTTTCTGTTGTATTCTGTAGCAAGATGAACAAGACTTATGATGACATGCTGCAAAGTGTCTTTGTTTATTGCTAACTGCCTGTACACTTTCAGAGCAGCATCTCTCTAACTTGCTGTGTGTCTACTACTTAACCAGCAGATGGCACTCAGAGAGGAGTCATCGCACAAACAGACATAGTCAGGCTTTTATTTTAGTTTTATGTTGATCCCTTACAGTTTTATTATGGTGAAAACAGTAATAGGTACATTAGAAATAAACTGAATTCTGGCCATAAGGATTTCTTTTTGGTGGAAACATCATTTTTGCCTCTCTTTTCAACAGTAAAATTGACATTTGTGTTTAGAGTGGGAAAACCTAGTTTTGTGCATCAGATCCCTCCTAGGTTTTGGAGCAGGTCTAGCCCAAATGAGCAACAGCACATTTGGAACAAATGTCAGCTTGACTGCCCAATATCTGGTATGTGCATCCAGTATGTTGAAGTAGCGTGCACCTGCCAGCCAGGCAGTGATGTCATTTAATTTTGGCAGAGGGTAATGGGGTTGTTTGATTGCCTTATTAAGGTCTCTGGGGTCAAGGAAGACCCTGAGCCTGCCCATGTGTGCCTTCTCAACCATCACCAGCGAGTTGGCCCACTCAGTCGGCTTTGTACTTTGGCGACGATTCCTGTGTCATTCTTACTCTGCAGCTCTTTCTTTAGACAGTCACGGAGAGCATGGGGCATCCATCTTGGTGGGCCATAGTGTACCGTATTTCTTCGAGGTTGATGCAGGAAACCAAATCATTCATCCACTTTTTGAAGCAGGGAGGAGGAGCAGATTTCCAGTCTATCAAAATTACCCTTTTTGCTCTATGCTAAATGGGGGAAATACATCAGCCTTGTTACAAGACAACGACTCTCAACTGCTTTGCTGTGAATAAAAGGTGCAATTCTAATATAGATTAGTAGAACACATCTGACCTTATCTTGGTGTACCAGATTGGCAGCCCCCTGCAACTTTCTGCTGTTTTTAAAGCTTGTATGTAGAAGACAACTCAGCCTCTCAGTACAGGTTTTATTTATGATTAATTTAGATGTATTTTTCTTTTTTTTTTTTTTTAATCTCTTTTGATATGGTTTATTTTTGTCTTTTTTCTTCCTATTTTTTTTTTCTGATTACTTGCTTGATATTTATTATTTTAGGTGTGCCATGTCCTTTAAGCTTGGTTATTTACCATGTATTTTGTTGTTGCTGTTGTTTGATATTGGAAAACTAATAAAAAGTTTGGTCATTAAAACAAAGATTACCCTTTTTGCTATAAACATGCAGAATGACAAGGCTTGCTGTAATTCTGCTGAGAACAGCTCAGTATCACCAGGAGATGGTCAGGATCTAATTGTCTATTATGTAGCTTACTGTATTTACTAAATATGTCACACCAAAAGTTCCTAAGCGTAGGACAGCATCAGAAAAGATGACCAACGGTCACATCACTTGACTTGCACCCATCACTGGTGGGAGAGACTGAAGGGAAGATCCTGTTCAATTTAGTTTTAGAAAAGTGTAATCAGCAGATGACCTTGGGCTGGATTAGTTGAAGTCTTGCATTAATGGAACAAGATTTAGTTCTCTCTCTAATTTTCTGCCCATAGTTCTTCTAAATTGTTCTTCCCAGTATCTGCAACCCATCCTTCCTTAATATGGACAGAGGAGATTATGATGGAAAAAAGTTTAACAAATTGTGAAATCAAATGCTTGGAGGTAGAAGATCTAGTCATCAGATTGTAAAAGGAAAGCTGGGTGGATATAGTTTCAAAGCATGCTATACTTTTCTAAACAAAATTTCTAACTTGCAGGAACTGGAAAAATGGCTAGATGAAAGACTGAATTTCACCTTCAGTTGAGCAAAGAGGCAAAACTGCCATCAATGCACAGATCCTTGATGGTGGACAAGCCCCTGTCTGACCACTGTGAAAAAACAGAATCCATCGTACTGGGTTTAAAGCAGGGGTTCTGACATATAGGAGCATAGAGAAGTTCGGAAGGTTCAGTACACCCCTAGAGTCTTATATGAATTACGTAGGATAAAGTCAATCTTCACTTCAAGTTTGTCAGTCATCTTCGAGTAATTCAATTTAAAGAAAAGCTTTGGATTCTGGGCGATTTTGATCCCTAAATAAACAAATTGGTCAGTGGAGACTTTAAAGGGCAGACTATTGTGATGGCTCTGAATAGTTGCCATAGTGTTTGTGAAGTTTGGCCCCATCTGGAGACAATATGTTGTGGTACGGCTGCCATCTCAGGTGAGGCAGCTGCAGCTGGCTGAAAGGCATAAAGGCCATGCTGGCTCAGCCTGCTGTCTCTCTTTGCCCCTCTGGACTGCAGGAGTCGCAGAAGACTGCCTCATATTTGGTCTGTGTTTTTGTTGTTTTGAATAAAATTTGTTGAAAACAGCAAGTTAACTGTGTCGACCTCCCTTACTGTTGGGAACTATACGAACGGGTCATAACACCATTGATAAATTCAGTGGTGTCAAGACCATCAGCCAATGGCATAAACAGACTCTTCTGACAGTTGATTCCAAACTCATTTATGAGGTCCTAAAGAGGTGGAGGGATGCCCTCACATCTGACAAGGTCAAGACCACATTATGCATATACAGACCAATGACAGACTCTGTTGTGCTGGCTCTTGTACCAGAAATTAGGGGACTTGCCCTGATGGTGATGGCCAGGGGTTCAAGTGCTAAAGCAAAAAGCATAGGGGAGAGACAGCAGCCCTGTCTGGTCCCAGGATGTAACAAAAACAAAGGAGACCTGGTTAGCGGTTAGTAAGAACAGAAGGTTTGGGGGATGCATATAAACATTTTTATTATGTTCATAAATTTGTCGTTGAAACCATATTTCCTAAGGGTAGCAAACATGTATCTCCACTCGATTTGGTCAAACGCCTGCTGGGCGTCAAGTGAGGTGACGGCAGAGTATGGCAGTTTGGTAGAATACATAATATTGAGAAGACACTGAGTGTTATTAAAGGGGAATCAATCTGGAATAAAACCAGTTTGGTCAGGTTGAACCAGAGCAGCAACATATTTGTTTAATCTATTGGTCAAAACTTTTGCAATAATCTTCTGATCACGATTCAAAAGGCTTAAAGAACAAGATGCTACAATAGTTTAGCCCCTGTCCTTCATGAGAAGGCAAATGTGTGCATCATATAGAGAACTAGAAAATCTTCCATCCTTCATAGAGCAGTTCACCATACCAAGTAGAAGGGGGCTACTATGTCTATATGAGCTTTATAAAATTCTATCCCAAACCCATCAGGACCGTATGCTTTACCATTAGCAAAAGAGCAGATTGCAGCTTTGATTTCCTCTTGTGTGAAATCAGCATCTTTATCCTGTTGTGCTGCTTCACTAAGAACTGAAATAAAGTTGAGAAGGATATCGATTTCAGAATCAGTGGCCTTATATTTTGAAGTTTATAATTGAGTTTAAAAACTGGAAAAATGGTCATTTATCAGTTTGGATCCGTTATTAGCTGACCTGTCGGGGAAGCAATTCTAAGTGTTGCCCTATCTGCCTGTACACCCTTAGGCTGCCTGGCTAGCACTGAATGTGGCTTGTTGCCATTGTAATGTTTCTGTTGTATTCTGTAGCAAGATGAACAAGACTTATGATGACATGCTGCAAAGTGTCTTTGTTTATTGCTAACTGCCTGTACACTTTCAGAGCAGCATCTCTCTAACTTGCTGTGTGTCTACTACTTAACCAGCAGATGGCATAGTCTGATTAAGACACTCAGTGTTCCTGTGAACATCACATTGCCTTGCTCAAATGCTTTTATTTGAGCTTACAGATGACTATACTCATATCTTAAGTTCAAAATAGCTTGGAGAGTATCATCAGAGTTTGAGTCATGATTAGTTTCCTCAAGAATGGAAATCTGTGCCTCACTGTCTGTGAAGGACTGTCTTTGAAGGACTCCCAAAGGGTTGGGTCAGAAACATCACTATTGTTATTAATGAGCAAGAACTGTGAAATACTGGCTGATATATAGTCACAAAAAACACTGTCTAAAATAAATATTACTTTTCATTGAGAGGGGAACATGATCAGACACTAAAATGCTATGGAGCTTACTATGTTTGGGATTAACCTTGATTCTTCTAGGAAGTAATCAGTTCTGATGAAGCTATGATGTACTGTGAAGCCTCCAAACATCAGCTAAATCTAGCAGCTTCACAAGATTAAGAACTGGGACAGATTTTAGCTGGAGCAACCTTGATTGCAGATCTGTCCAATAGCAAGTCAAAATAACAATTTAAGTCAACGCTTACGATTATATTACAGTCATTATGTTTAGCTGCAAGGTTAAAGACCTTACAGAAAAAATCTGGACGATCAAAATTAGGAGCATAAATATTTAAAAGAGCTACTGGGAGTAAGTTTATTGCACTAGTGACAAGAACATACTGTATCTCCCACATGGATCCCTAGTCACAGATATGAATAGAAATAGGATTGGTTTTGTGGATAAGGAAGGCAACCCCTCTCGCCTTGGGAGAGAAAGTGGATTGGTACAGCTGTGATATCCATATTGACCTCAAACGCTTCTGCGCTGACAGCTGAATGTGGGTTTCGGATGACAAAGACTTTAAATGTGTAAATACCTTCCCCCTCTTAAGTGCCTTGCCAAGACTCTTACAGTTCCAAGAGGTAAAAGTAAAAGGATTCATCCCCATCCTAGTTTGATACTCATCATGCATTTAAGGAAGAAGTCAAAAGATAATAAAGGCTGACATGTGACATACATGACATTACTGTACAGTAAACACAAACACAAAAACCCCAGAACACACCCTAGGCCACAAACGAAGAACTAGGCGGTACCTCCCAATAGCTGTAGGAGGCTGCCGAACAGTAAAACACTAACTAATCTAACTTATACCAGCAGGCCTGTTTGCACCTCCAACACTGGTAATCATACAGTTAAGCTGCACCGTACAGGGGGAAGGTACTGATAAGGCCTGTTGATTGGGTCTTATACATCAAAAGGAAGAGGGAGTATGGAAGCAAATTTGGACCATAATCCAAATTAAAATGGATTAACAGAAATGCTTTTTCATTTACAGAATAAGGCTGCATTTTTTGACTCCTGAATAAAATGAATAATCCAAACTGCATATTTATTTTCTTCTTCAAGACTGCTCATTCTGTGACTTGATTTAAAAGAAAAAGAAAAGAAAAGGACGTTTAAGATTTAATTTTCAAAAGATGCCCGAGCACATAGTTGCCAAAATTCAAGATGCTACATCTCCTCATGGTAGAAGTTTTTAACTTTTCATTCACACCATTCCTTCACTATGGAAATTTGCCGATGTTCCCTAAGCCGTTGACCGGCAGCGTATTGACACAAATTGAAGTTTTCTGGATCTGAAGGATGGCTCATTTTGAGGAAAACGAGGTTGTAGCTCACAGTCCTCATGACAGTGATTATAAAGAAGGGTCAGGTTTGTAACTACGGTGTTTCACTGATGAGTTATTAACCCTGTAAGTCTGAATCTGTGAATATCTTTCTAACGTGGTGGGAGGAAGATTTGTTGCTGTTCAAAGGCAGCTGTGGCCTCCCTCAGCAGCTCTGGCACAGATATGGACATGGTTGTGATATTCCCGCTGTTTCTGAAAACATGTACCACAGTCTATGATCCAAACACAACCTTCACACCCTCCTCCTCTCCCCTAACATATGTTCAGCAGCAGCACGGTCAGAAGAGGATGAGCGGCCACTGACGTCACTCTCCTGCACCGCTTGGGATTGACAGTTCAATTGAATTATAGACCATTTTTTGTGTTTTTGTTTTTAGTTGTGTCATAAAATGTGCAGCCTAAAGAAGAAAATGAAAATGCAGTTTGGATGATTTAGTGTTAATTTAATTCATGAGTCAAATGGAGCCATAACCTTGGAAGGAAAAAGCCTTTCGGCTAATGCTTTTTAATTTTCAAATCTGACATTTCAAATTGAATTTTGGCAACCATTTGCTGGGGCATCTTTTGAAAAATAAATCTTAAATGTCCTTTTCTATTTCATTTTAATTAAGTTACAGAATAAGCAGTCTTGAAGAAGACATTGAAAATGGATGGCTTAGTATTAACTTTATTCACGAGTCAAGTAATGTATCTATGGCCTTCAATGATAAAGCATTACTGCTTATGCATTTTAATTTTCCAATTCATTTTATTTATGAGTCAAAAAATGCAGCTTTATTCTTAAAATGAAAAAGCATTTCTGTTAATCCATTTTAATTTGGATTATGGTCCATATTTGCTTCCATATGGGAGAGGTAGCACGGCTGTTAAAACTATCAGAGGTAGGCTAGATCATAACACAAACAAACATTAAAAGAATAATAAGCTCCACCTCTAAAACATATGACTCGGCTGACCCCTAGAGACCAACCAACAAATTACTTCACCATTCCCCAAGTACTACTGTTGAGAATACAGACTTATCACACAGAGTAATTGCTAAATCTCAGCAATAATCAGATAGCTACAGTTTGTAAGTGAACACCATTATGCAAGTACTTGTCAGTCAAGCTTTGTCTAATGTGTCTGCAAACTGTTCAGCATCAGCTGGCGAGTTGAAGACTTTGACCCCTGTTGTGGACGACTTGAGGCTTGGATGGAAAACGTGGAGAACAGCTGACACTGGCATATGTGATCATTTTGCCAGAGTATACAAAACTTGACCGTGTCAAAAGCTTGCCACTGGGATGACACTTTGGCCGTGTTGTCCAGGAAAATGAAGACCCTCTCTTCACCGTGGCGTTGTGGTGCCTTCTGGTGGCTGAGCTGGAGGATGGTCTGCATGTCCAGGTCGTTGTGGAACATAAGGACTCCTGGGCGCTCGTCGGCTTGAGGTTTAGGCTTCAAGCTGCAATGAGCACAGTCTATCTTGACAGGCTTGGTAAAGGGCTAAAGGGCCCCTTGCCCAAGCAGCTCCGGAATAAGTTTGGCGACAAATTCCACTGGGCAGTTGCCTTACTCACCTTCTTTAACCCTTTTAATGATATGACAAAAATTCTGCTTTTTTGTATATTTTTGTCAATAAATGTGTCAGAAAATGTCCTTTTTGAGTAAATTTTTTCACAATTTTTCATGAAAAGTAAAAGTAAACAATTCTGTCAAGTATTTGTCATGATTATGTTATAAATGCTTAAAGCAGTGTGTAATTTAAATGAAAAAAATAATTTGAATTTTCGACAGGTTTCTCTTTATAACAGTTTTAAATGAACGTGTGCAAATGTTCTGACATAACAAAAGTTAATTTAAACTATTTTACATACACACAAAAAAATTTGTTTGCCTATAGCATGTAGTGTCCATGTTACAGATAGTTATATTAGACAATGTCCAGGTGTTTTTTTCACTGACAATAGTCCTTGAAGCAATTTTTGTCCAGCTGAAGACAGAGCCCCACCTTGCACTCCTCACACATCCTAGGAGTTCTTTTTACTGGACACAGTGCACTGCTACCTCCCCAGGCTTGTCTTCTGTCTTTTTTCAGTACTCTGTCTCTTGTTGGTGAGGACAGGAAAGTGACTTGGAGTAGAGGGCTGTGGTGGGCAAGCCAGTGGCACACAGCTCCTCCTGGAAAGTCTGGTGTGGCTCTTTGTGGACCACTCCGGCAATATCCATGTCATTGCTACTCTGACACCATGTCTTGATGATGTGGAAGGATACCAGGATGAAGACTTTAAAAACTGGGTAACTTTCATTGCTGTCCAAGTCTTAACACTAGAAATGCACTCAGAGAGCGCAGACCTCCGCCAAGCAGCTTCAGTCCACCCCAAAATCCCTGGATCCAGATGGTGATCCGGATAGCTCCCAAAATCTAACAAACCAACGCCGGCAAAAACATAACCTCCTTGTCGGAGGTAATCACTTGCTAGAGGCTGCACTCCAAAGCTGGCACACAGAAACACAGAACAGTTTTGTAACGAACTGAAAAAGAAATGACAGAAAGAAAAAAACATTGTCATGCATTGCTTCTCTCCATAAAATATTTTTAAGTCACTTTTAAAATGACTGATTATGTTTACTTTGAAAAGATCGATAAATCAGTGCAAAATAGGCCTACATAAGTATAGTTGTTTAATTTGTAAATATATTTATGGAGTAATTATCAAGTCATCCAACAACATAAGTAAGTCTTAAATAGTGAAATATCTGCATTTTGTTCCACAAAGACTTCTAACTAAACTCACTTCAAGATCTAATGGTATAGAGTCTAATGGTATAGTGTCGATTTGAAAAAGTCTGGTTTCAAAGCAAATAAATAATGAAATGAAGTAAATATAGCAATAAATGAATAACATAGCATAATAAATAAATAAAACAGAAATAAAGTTCCTTTTCTGCATAGTCAAATACATATGGCTGGGCAAATAATTAAAATTTAAACAGAGAAAATGCAAAACAGAAACAAGAAGTGCTCCAAAAGCACAAATATCTGCCAATGCATTTACAACATTTTGAGACCAGTTATTGTCAAACGTGGAAAACTGTCCTGTTTTGCACTGCTAACAAATCCACATCCAGATTAGGATCACGATCAAAATCTAACTTCTCCCTTGTGCAAATACCAACATTCCCTGAAAATGTCATCAGAATCTGTTGAGAACTTTTCCATCCATTCAGTTTTTAGCAAAAATACAGAAAATTACCCTACTTGCAATGTTAAATCCTTTGTCCTTAGCTTTAACCTTGCGGTGTAGCTGGATTCTCCCTGATTCAATGTCTGTAAACAGACAGATCTGTCTTGCCCAGCTCCAACCTGCACAGATTGCATTTGGCCCAGTCAGTGTCCTTTATGAGAGTGATGACAGCAGGAAGTGACAACTCATATAGATGCTAACAGTTTCTGTAGCAGTTTTATCTGATCATGGCTGCATTTCTTCATTAAATGAAAAGCAAATACCAACACTACAAACTACTCTATAGCAAGGATATTTTTGCTCCACTTCTGACATGTTTTGACGAGAGTTTGTTTTACAAACGGCCCATGTTATGTAGCACAGGAGCTCCCGCCTACGACATTATCTGATTGGCCCATTATAAATGTTGATTGATGGAACTATTGTCCAATCACATGCCAGATATGCTTCTAAAAGGTTAAACCCTCCCCAAACACTTACTATGATGGACTAGTGAATATATATATTTAATGGTTCATCTGGTATGCCAGGTTAACACATTCCAAGCATGGAGGAAAATGCAGCAAAAATTGAGTTCATACAGCTGATGGTGTGTGTTTCATCCAGTTGTCATCAGTCTGACCTTATCTAATTTTTCTATTAATTACTGATTGGTACTTTATTACATCTGACCTCTGGATTGCCTCCTTCCACAAGTTGAGCGGTCGCGTGTGCCTGAAGTGTCCTCTAATAACACACATTACACAGAGTCAGATAAATTTACAGCTTCTTTCAGAGCAGAGGTGAACAAGCACACAAGCACAAAGTTTGTTTCAGGTCTTATTTTTTTTTTCATTACAGCAATGAGAGGGACAGAGAGCCTGTGTGCTAAGTCTGCTCAGTCACAGCTGGATATGCAAGGATCTGTTATCCAAAATAGTGAAATGAAACTGATTTTTTTTTTTTATCTCGCTATCACTCTGTACCAAACAATCCACAAACAATACCTGGGACTGTTGCTGTAGAGGGTGCACCAAGCCCAGTCTGGCCTCATTGAGGAGTAAAGATGCAAGACACTATCAATCTTGTATCAAAAAACAGCACCCAGTTGTTAACCTTTTCGAAGTGTGCTCTTAATTTTAGTCTAGTCAGCTAAATACACTTCAAAATTGCGTATAGAAGGATTTAAAATAATTTGCATGATGACATCCGAACTCAAAAGCAAACAGAGAAGAGTCATCACAAACACAAGATCACTCTTGCCAGCCACTGAATGCAGCCACTTTGTTGGGGCTAATGTTTCCTGAATACTCAATGTCTTGCAGATATTTTTCAAAGGACTTGAATAAAAAGTGTATCTCAAAGAGATATCTTCCTTTTTTGTTTTATGTGCCCTTTACTGTATTAAACATGTCTCCACCATGTGATAGAGCACTTCTATGAACAAAACAAGAAGTTTATGCCATCAGGACGTCTTTCTTTACTTCTCTTTATGGTGCCGGCAGCTTCATAAAACGTCTTCTTCCCCCTCCCCCCTGATGAGACCTACCAGTGTGATGTCATACCACTGCTTTGCTGTCAGTTTAAGCCCATTGGTAATTGGGAAAATACTCCAGCAGTCAAAAAGTAAGTTTGTAGTCCATACAGTCAAGCTCAGGCGGAATCTGGCCAATATTTTAAAATAAATATCCCTGAATAATTGAATTGAATTATTGGTTTCCATTATTCAGCAAATGGTAATTAAAGCTGCACTAA
This sequence comes from Cetoscarus ocellatus, assembly GCA_037902135.1. Classification (NCBI taxonomy): domain Eukaryota; kingdom Metazoa; phylum Chordata; class Actinopteri; order Labriformes; family Labridae; genus Cetoscarus; species Cetoscarus ocellatus. The sequence continues at coordinate 469,744 of JBAMNC010001245.1, forward strand.
GTAAGATCCCAGTTTTCAGCTCTCTAGGGACCTCTATGATCGTTGAGTGTAACTGCACTGTCGAAAAAAACAGTGTAAAATGTCAGCCTAACCTCTACATTTTCAGACAGGTTTGTGGTGAAACTCGTGACATCAATGAGTGTCATGACGGTGACAAAGTTAGCTATTGATGGGCACGCGATGCAACTGACGTGAGCGATGTGATATTGGTCGCCAAGTCACGTTGTGTGTGAACGTATAAGAAAAAATGCAGAGCTGTTGACTAGATGGCAATAAAGCATCACTAAAATGACCAATCACCACAGAAATGACCTGTAAACCCATAAATATGGACTGGGCCCATGTGTGGAAGGAAGCCATAAAGAGGCAGGAACAGGAATGTCTCAGATGGAGAAAGAATATAGCACTATCAGGAGCACTTAGGGTATGAAATATATATATATTTTTAAATTAGTTACTGTGAACATGCTCCAGCAATTATCAAAATGAATGTATGACTCAGAGTTAAGGCAAAATATGAGCTTTTGAATTGATGTTCACACATATGGCTTAATATTTAAGACTACAAAATAAACAGCTTGTTTTACCAATGAACAAAGATTTTTAATCATGGGACTTTCAATACAAGCCAAACATCAAAGGAAAATCTGCAGTGAATGACTTACATGAGTTCTTCTAACACACCCGTGTTCATTTATGTAATAATATATATTTATTTAGAACAATTAGGTCCAGAAATCCAGCTATATATTGTTGTTGCTTATATAATGCTGTAAAATGAAGTGTTTGTGCAGTGTGGGTCAGATGTATGGGAAACAATCATTCATCCTCTGAGTTTTGGAATTCATTAACTGGGTCCAGCATATTTCCTGGACTCTTGTAGCTCTTGGAAAAGCTCCTGATGGAAGTAAGTGAAAATATTTAACAGACAAAAACATAGGAATGCATATTTACAGGAGCACACATTTCTGGTTTTAGTGTGAAACAGTGGAACAGTCTAAATGTGGAGCTGAAAGGATGTCCAAACATCAACCGATTATATAACCAAAATATAGATATATATATATATATATATATATATATATATATATATATATATATATATATATATATATATATAGATAGATAGATATAGATAGATATATATAGATATATAGATATATAGATATATTTATATATATATATATATATATATATTTTCATTAGGCATAGGGACAAGATAAGCTGTCTTACTACCACAGGTGTTTAGTATTCATTTATTTGTTATTTATCCTTTGTTTGTTGCTTCCAAAAGGATTTTTCCTTTTCGACCATGTACACAAAATCATTAAGTTATGTTTTGTTTTTTAAGGTGGTCTTTGTTTGTATACTATGGTGTTCTTATTTTGCTATGAATATTTACATTGAATCTTTATTTTTTTACACAGTTGAACTAAACTATTACCTCAAAAACAAATCAAAGATCTGAAAGGTATTTAGGCCGGAGACAGTTTGAACAAGAGAAGGACTTTAAAACCAGTCCTTTGGCTCACAGGAAGCCAGTGCAGCGTTCGAAAGACTGATGATTTGTGATGTACTTTCTTGGTGTTGGTGAGGACTCGAGCAGCATTGTTGTGTTCACACCCAGTGCATTTAGGCACGTAGACAGGGTCAAGACGGCCTGGTGAAGATCAATCTGAGCATCAGAATGGTGAAGAAAAGTTTATTATTAGTATTCATTTATTATTTGTCATTATTATTATTCATTCATCAGTATACAGCACCCCTTATCTCTTTTAGGGATGCTTCTCCCAGCTGACAATGGGTGAGAGGTTGGGTACAACCTGAATTTGTCACCAGCCAATCACAGGACCGCCCAAGAGAGCCATTCACACTCATAATCACACCTATGAGTTAATTAGAGTCACCAATAAGCCTGCTGAACATGTTTTCGGTCTGTGAGAGTAACAGGCATACCCGCTGAAATCCACTCATGCACGGGGAGAACATACAGACTCTATAGGCCCTGACACAGCTGTGTGTCAGAAAAGTTTCAGGACTGGTGTCACAAAAGATTTATTTAAAATCCAAACTACAAACTACAAGCTTTCTCCTTCGAAGTATTCCCCCTGGAGTCTAATGCACTTTCCCCTCCTTCTCTGCCACGCTTTCATGCACTGCTGGAAGGATTCTTCCAGGATCCTCACAGCTAAGCGTTACGGCCTTTTTGATGTTGTCCACGTCTTCAAAACGGGTCCCCTTGATGACCCCCTTGAGCTTGGGGAAGAGGAAAAAATCAGGTCGGGTGAGTAGGGAGGTTGCTCCAGCATGGCGATGTTCTTCTTGGCCAGGATTTGTCGGATGCTCAGGTCATTGTGAGCAGGTGCGTTGTCATGGTGAAGCAGCCCCGACTTGTCCTGCCACAACTCTCGGCTCTTCTTGCGCACTGAACAAAGGAAACGCCGCAGTATCTCTTTATTAGACATGCTGGGATTACTTTGAAGGGGAACACTCTTAGTTTGTAGTTTGAGTTTGAAATAAATCTTTTGTGACACCAGTCCTGGAACTTTTCTGACACACCTCGAATATATGCATCTGTCAGCCCAGGTTTGAGTCCCCCCTGAGACCTGCTTGTAGGGTGACTTTCCCCTTCTCTCTCTTGCCCCCTTTCACAGCCCTGTCTGTCTATCTTCTATCATTAAAGGCATAAAAAACCCCAAAAATATACATTAAAAGCAAACAATCTTGCTGTGATGCACAAGCACTAACCTGCTGCACCACAGTACTGCCTCATTTTCACCTCCACCAAGGAGCTTGTTTTTGCCAGCATTTGTCTGTCTGTTAGCAAGATAACGCTAAAAATTCTGATCAGATTTTGATGAAATCTTAAGGGAATGTTAGTCATGGCACAATGAAGAAGTGATAAGATTTTGTGGTGATCCATTTCTTTAAGTATTTGTTGACATTTTGAAGTAGGGCAAATAGTGTCAGAAATGCCTTAGTGGAGGGTTTTGCTCTCTGAGCACTGCTAGTTATAACTATTGTGGTTATTATAATTATTATTGTTATTATTGTTGTTGTTGTTGTTGTTGTTATCATCAAGAAATACTCAAAAATTGCAACCAGTATTTCAAGGTCCTGATTTTTTTGTATTTTAAAAAGTTTTAACAGTGTGTAACTTTCTAACTTTACACCTTTAGTTTAAATCAGGTCGATGTCGCCATCAAAAATATGTGTCATCATAAAGGAAAAAAAATCAACACAATGTCCAAAGATAATCTGTTTATCTCTCAGTGCTGTTTTTTTGGATTTCCTGGACTGACCTCTTATCAGTCAACATGATTTTGCCAGATTATTCCAACATTCTGAGATATAATCATATACTGTTCATTATGTTCAGCCCCCATTAGTGACTTCTGTTGTTTTTCCAATGGTGCCTTACTCTTAGGGTTTGTGTTGACATTGTTTTGATCAATATGTTGGGTTTATGATTACAGAGAAGGACTTTCTAGCATACTGTGTTATAAAACTCATGTTACAGTATTTATCTGGTAGTAAAACAAAGCATCAGGTCAACCATTTACTCTGGCAAAATAAAACACGTGTGGGGAAACCTAATTGGCAAGAACACCAGGAAGGGCAGAATGATCCCAGTGAATGATTATAGGGCGTGTTACTAATTGAGAAATTGGTCACTTGGGTTCTCTGTTATTTCTTGTTTTTCTGGTGTTTATTATTTACTGCTGTAAACTTCATAAAAAATCTCTGTGTTTAAAAAAAAAAAAAACATTCTGAATCAGACTTCAATCATACAGTCCTGATATTTAAGATCAGGTCCACACACATATTAGGCTTGCATGACATGAAGAAAATGTGAGGTTACAAAGTCACATGTGGCAACTGTATGAGCATGTCTGCGTTATTTAGCCCCAGTATTTAGGAGGCCAGAAACATTGGTTCTTTTTACTGGTTTATAATCCATGCAGAGTGCATGAATTGCAGTCTACAAACACTTTTGTGCTTTTTTTTTAAGTTAAATCATAGTTGTCAAATCTGTGTGCATGAGTAAGAGCAATGGTTTACAGCTGGAAGTTAAGAGTCAGTAAGGTAGGTCAATGAGCTGGTCTCTGTGGGTCACAAATGAGTGCCTGAAAAGAAAACCTAACAGTTGCAAAAAACTCACATAAAGAAGCCCTAAGAAAACATTAATCCATTTACACTTATTCCACTAGGTACACCTGTTCAACTGCTTGTTAACACAGTAGCAAATCAGTAACTCAACATGTTAAGCATGGAGACATGGCTTGGGCTGAGAATGGAGGACAATAGTACCTTGAGTGTCCACTTGAGGCTGGCAGCAGAAACCTGAAACCCAAATGACTGTGTGCAGAAAATATTTTTTTACAACCTAAATAAACCTCTTTACAACCTGGTTCAAAAAGTCAGCTTCAGTCTAAATGCATGACCTATGTGCTCTCACTGTATACATTATATAGTGCCTGTTTTTCTTACATTGGGAATTTATTTAGGATCTCCAGTTATGGACACATGGACTTGCTATTGGTCTCACAGTCTTAAGTCCTGCCTCAACATGGCCTCTCTGTCTGTGTGTAGGTTGATCTAAAGTTCGATTGAGATGACATGCACAGTATGGCAGCGTCCATTATCAAAAAGACCTTTGTTAATTAAAGGGCTGGCATCACATGGCTTCATCTGTTTCTTCTACAGGTCTATGGGCCCAACCCTAGCAAGGTGTGCCTAATAAAGTGGCCAGGGAGTGTAGGTTGAAAGGGATTTGTAAGTCACTGTAGTTTGTTTTTATTCATATTTCACACACTGCTCCAACTCTCTCTGAATTTGGGGTTGTTCATATAGTTTCTTTATTTGATTCATTAGTATGATCATCTTTCTCTCCAAGTGCCTCACAGCAAGAAGGTTGCTGGTTCGATCCCCATGTTGGTCAGAAAGCAAGGATTGCAGTCTTCCCCTTAAATGGGAAAGTTCTGGTAACCTTTCTCCTCTAATTTAGTCCCTGCTGTTGACCAAAGGTGTTTCACAAGGAGTTTGTTCACTGTTGAGAAGATGGAGCGATGCTGACATGTGTAAACTTGTTGAGCACAGAGTTCTGTTTCAACACTGACCTGAGAGTGATTGAAGCATCATAAAGTATATTAACTCTTGGCCTTGTTTGTCTGCCAGCTCTGGTTGAATTTTATCTTCTTGTATTTCTCATATTAATCAGTAACTCTTCACATCATACATGGTGTATCAACACTGTCTATGACCCATTTATGGGCCTCACCAATGAGTGCATCACATGGTTCTTAACACACCAACAGAGGTATAAATATTCAGTCACAGGGAGAAATACAACCTCTCCAATCCTGGACTCTCAGGACCTTCTGCCAAGGTCTGTACAAGGCAATGATGGTTTTCAGTTTTTGTGGATTTCATTTCAGTAGAAATATAGGGAATGGTCCCGTATTTAGTAGCTTAATTTTTTCAATATCAGCACCTTTATTGATATAGACGACCAAGGCTGAAGTGATACCATCATTATTTTAGTACTATATCAGTGACATCTATTAAATCTTGAAAATTACATACTAGCTTTTGTGTGATGTCAACTTTAGCTTCAACTGTTTCTGTTTAACTCGCTTTTTCACCTTTTAACTCTATTGATCCATTTAATCAATAAACTTTCCCTGTCTGATTGATTGTTCTTTCCAAGTTTTTTATTTTTATGTATTTATTCCTACTGTGCATTGTTTTATGCTGCTTTGCTCTTATTTATTCTCATGTTTTATCAATTTAACTTGCATGTCACTTTCATCTCATATTGATTACTTTTAGGCTTTTCTTTCCCTTGTTTGGGCTGTATCTGTTTTAACCTTTACGATATTTTATAGCTTTTGATTTCCCAGTATTGCTTTCATGTTTTAAGACTGCTTTCATTTCTTACTGTCTAAAATTCTTTATTTCTTTTAATTTTATTCGCTTCTATCTTATTTCATTTTATTTTTCTTTGTTTGGGCTTTGTGGTCTCATTTCATGTTTATGTTTTCATGACATCTAAATCAGCTTATAATTGTTCTTGGGTTGCTTACATCGTTATGCTTCTTTGTTTTTTTTTTTTGTTTTTGTTTTATTATTATTGACTTATTACTTCTCCTGTGCCCAGGTTCTGGATGTGTTCTGGGTGTAGATCATTTTGTCTTCATATGCCTTTGTTTTTTGTCAAAACACTTTGAATACCTTTGTTTTTTTGAAAAAAACAAAAAAACAAAAAAACAAAAAACAAAACATTTATCAACACAACAACTAAAATATCATTGATTTTAAATGCCTGACAGCCCAAGTCTAGAGTTTAATTTTGTCTTATTTACTGAAAAAAAACCTTTTGTCAGAGTTTTGATCAACGATTACTGAAATCGTTGATTACGATTACTGAAATTCATGGTTTGCAAGAAACATTTAATTTTGACCCTCTCTCTCTTTTTACTTTTCCAGGAAGTTGTCAGCAAAAATGATGTTTCCAGGGGGGTTGTTGTTGCTCCTGATTTGTCAGATTTTCACTGCAGGCACCACAGGTAAAAAATCAGATTTTTTTTTTATCATGTCTGTGACAATGTAGCTCCTACAGAAGTATTCATTTACTCTGTTATGGCACTACGACTGCATATTCATCTATTTAAAGTAGTCACTGCCCCTTAACTGATCATAACTTTTCACTGCACAACAACTATGTCTTAATCTATTTACTCTCTGCTAATTAACTGCTCATTAGATGTTTAATTATTCAGTCAGTATTGCACCTTAACCATTTACCAACTATTGCCTCACTACTCAGTGATTATTCTTTACATATTTACTCAGCCGTTCATCCAGTACTGCACCAATACCGTTAAAATGATCGTTATGTCCCGATGGCAATCAATGCATGATGTGTTCTTAAAAGAGAGCGAAAAATAGCCGCTGTCTACAGCAGGAGTAAAACAGGGAAAACACCAACCAATCACAGCGATTCGGACCGAATTTATAAAACCAATCAACTCCCGTACTCCCGCTCTGCCCACCTTCTGCGTGTACATTTTGCCGGTGTGCACAGACCCTGATTAAATATAGCCAAGCTGAGAGGGATCAAAGTATCACGCTGGAGAATGGCAAAGAAACTACCTACACCCTGATTACTGGTAACCGCTCCTTCTGCTAAACAGAGCAAGAAAAGAAAGACAGAGGCAGAGAAGGCTGAAACAAAGAAGAATTTGGACAAAGCCAGGGTAAAACCGACAGTAAACATCGGGTTTTGAGTACTGCCATGTTTGTTTTTTTTAACTTTACTATGACAATGTTTTAGTGTTTTCTTTCTGAGTGAGACATGACTTGGTGTTGGGCAAAACAAAAATGATGTGCTGCGGACTGTTTTGTGAGTCTGTGGTTTTATATCAGACATATGGTCACGAATCAGCGGCACTTGTGCATGTGAGCAGTGGCGTCGTTTTGGAGGAGCTCTGGGGGTGGGGGGCTAGACAAAGTCCTGAGGAGATGCTACATTCAAATTCATGCTAGTTTTCCGTGACTACCAACCCCACCTTTAAGTTGATCTTTTTTAACACTGAAGACGTGGTTGTTCTGTGAGGAGATAATGGATATTAGAGGGTACTTGGCGTACTGTGAAAACAAAGAGGAAAAATAAAAGACATCTTTGAAAGTGTGTTTTGTGTCTACTCTGTTTTCTCCTACCACAGAGGTTATCAGCTGTCTGGCTCATGTAACTAGGTACTCAGTAATTCACTTAAATAGTTGGAGCTAAGTTAATTTCAAATCATCAACCCTCACCCTCCACTGGCAAATACAGGTGATCCAACAGCACAGGTAAGAAACTAGCAGTACAGAAAGCAATATTAAGCAATTATTAAATGAATTATGATTAGGTGTAAGAATTGCAAACACACGTAAGGTATGCCTGTGTTAAAGATTTGAGTAAATCAATATGTAAATGAGTCCAAAAGTGCAGGAGGCTACATTTTTAATGATAAATAATGGTATAAAAGAAAAGAACAGTCAACAATTGGTTGGAGTGTAGAAGCATTATGCCATCACACATATTAAGGTGTTTTAACAAAGATTTATTGTTTTTAACAAATTGGTATTGCAAACTAAACTAACAGCTGTCCTTTTTGCTGATTAAATTAAAATACTGGATTGAAATAATTCATGTTTTCAGTAATGTTTTAAAGGAGAACATGACAATAGCTGTACATTTAGTTTGTATTTTTTATCTATAGAATAACCCTGGAAGTGGTCATCATGTTTTATATTTTCTTTTTGATTTTTATCTTGATATTTATGTTGACTTTATGTTTTTCTGATATCCTGTTGAACTGGAAATGTATACTTATTTTTTTCATCTCTTAATTGAACACATAAAAACACACAAATAAATCATATTTACATTATAAACATAAAATAAAGCGGCACGTGAGACCTGAGAAGTATATTCACACGAGACGAAAAATACTTCCCGATATAATAGCTTTTATTTTGAAAGGCTTCGAATCAACTTCCAATGAAAAATGCGCACTTCCAGTATACTTGCTTTTATTTTGAAAGGCTTCAAATCCACTTCCTGTCCTGACAGCAGAGTGGGCTCTAACAGTGCAGTGTCTTGGGAAAAAAAAAAACATCAGAGGTGACGGCATTAGTGTCGGCCATTTTTGTAGTCCTTCAGGAGTTCATTAGTAACCATCATTTTAAAAAAAAAACACAATAACACTTTAAAGTTAAAAAATTGGCGATATCAGATGTTTATGTTGCGAAATGAAACATCAAAATCTCATAGCATTTTCATACCACAGAATTCATTTCAAGTATTTCTCGAAAAAGCTGTTCTAAAATCCTATAGACTTTGAACCCATGAACCATTGGTGCTAAACTGACCTCTGCATTTTTTGGACTCAGTCCCGGACCATTCTATAATATTAAAATCACGTGATGCTTTGTATTGCAATATCTTTGCTGTTGGGCACAAACCTCCAATATCCATTTTTCAATGATTTCTTTGGTTTTCATTTAAACAGTGTTTTTTTTGTCAAATTCCATGTTGGTGAGAGGGTTTTAAAACATGTAACCAAATTAAGAAACAAAAAAGTTAATTTGTAATCAGAGTTAAAAAATAAGCAGTCAATCAGTAGCAGAGCTTTTTATATTATATCCTGAAGAGTAGCAATTCTGGAGATAGGAGGTTTGTGCCCAACAGAAACCATATTTATCATATCACAACATTCCAGGCAATACACAGCCCTATGATTTACCCACTGCTCAATAACTGCATAATAGGTATTTATTTATTAGGTCATTTTATGGGTCATTAGGTCATTTTATTAATTCATTTTTATTCGGGACTGTACATCTACTATTTAACAGACTATTTCCTGACTGCTTGATGACTGTTTATTCAATATTTACTTACCTATCCATTCAGTACTGATTCTTCACTGTTTACTCATTTATTTTCTTTCTGCTCGTGTAAAACATCAAACTCAAGAAACATATTTGACTGGTTTCACGCTAAGAATTTCTAACTACATTCATTTTAAGCCAACATCTTGATAAGTCTACACAATCATCTAATTTCAAGGTATGAAAGCAACATCTATGACCTGGATTGCTTGTAATAAATACTTGTACCATGCCTTTACAACTGTCTTGAAATGGTGTTTACTTTCTCAATAAATCAATCTTTTTTATTGCACCAGTTCATATCAAATTTTATCTTGAGAATCTCCACGAGGATGCAGGTTGGGTTGTGCCCTTTGCTTTATAATTTTCAGAAACAAAACAATCTACCATCATGAGTGCAGCACTAAACTACTTAAGCAGAGTTACTATGGCGAGAAAAAACAACTTCCCTCTAACAGACAGAAAGCTCTGGCACGCCGTGACTCATTCTGAACAGAGATACATGAGATAAGTTTTGTATTAATCAAGTGGTGACAAATTAAAGCATTCAGTACCTGTTTAATAACATCTTGAGGAATAAAAACAGTGGCTTAGCTTACTTAGCTTACTTTTCTTCAGGGCGTAGCCTTAGAGTAGTGATGCCGATCCTCAGTCATCATGTCACACTTTATGAGTAGCTTCCCCATCACTCTTGATTTAAAGGCCCTATTTTAACACCCTGAAAAACATTGTCAAAGTGTATGGCGCACAGCAGTTTTGGGTGTGTTGTTCCATATTTTGTTGTTCTGACAACACAAATCCTTGGTGCAAAGCAAGGCACACAGCACAAAGTGGTACCTTGGTTTTACATGGATGTGTTTTGGGTGTAGATCAAACCAACCAGAGTGTCAGCTCACATTGCATTTAAAGCTGTGCACACCAGGTAGCTGGTGTTTTGCTATTTGAAGAGTTGAGCTCAGTTGTTTGGTCTGAATCTCCTTTTGTTGTGCCACTGTGCTCAAAGAACACACAAAGTTATGCTTATTATACACAGATCAAATTGCTCTTTACACTGAAGCATCTAGAACAAGAAATGATCAGACAGACAAGACAAACACTTCCACGTGAGCATAAAGTGAAATCTCATCAATCATTAAAATCTCTGAATCAGGCAGGTCTGTGTTTATGATAGACTTATTTACTGTACACCAAAACCTGAGGGCTTAAAGCAATGTTTCAAATCCACTGGACAGCTTGTTTAATTATCTGTGAACATAATTATAGGTGACATTCAACAGCATGTAAACAAATCGTATAGATGTAACTCTGTTTTATGAGAAAGTCTGCATTCTTGTGTGTTTTTCTCTTGTTTCTGGGAGTATTACACACACAGGAGCGCACTGGAATGGAGGAGTGCTGCAAAAAAGCCAAGCTGTCTCCCTGCCCTCTGTCCTGTTTTAAACGTTACACAGAATTTTCAACAAATGCTTGAATATTTAACTAACGAGGTGATTTGAAGTGTGTACCATATGAGTAAAGCAAGCTCAGTCAAGTGTGTGTTTTGATTTAGCAGATGCCTATGTCTGATGCGTACTCCAAGTAGCAGAAACTCTGCGACACAGACTTTAGACCAGGATTAAGGAAGGGTTAAAGTGCAGTCATTTTCTACATCCTCACTTAGGAGTACACCAGCTTTGCGCCTGACCACTCCTTATTTCAAGACAAACACACCTCTGGACGCAAATGGAAGTGCATGGTCATTACCTTCGCTGAGGTGGTGATGTTTTGCCGGCATTTGTTTGTCTGTTTGTTTGTTTGTTTGTTTGTTAGCAAGATTACACAAAAACTACCGGACAGATTTTGCTGAATTTTTTTAGGAAATGTTGGTAATGGCACAACTTCGAAATGTTTAGATTTTGGAAGTGATCTAGATAACCACAACTGGCAAAAGATCATTTTTGCTCAATAACTGTCTAACTAATAATGATATCAACATGATTTCAATTGCTAGGTGTGGGTTTTCAGGGTCAAGGAATCAAATTATGATGGTAACTTTTCATTGAACTATTGTTTATAGATGTAACAGCAATATGTGAGCTACTTGGCGTAGGTTTGCACTCTCCGAGTACTTTCTAGTCAGCTACTGTATTTAAACAGTGTGAGTGCAGCGCATAAACATAACCTCTGTGTCAAAAGGGAATTGAAGACACCTGTGCTTCATGCCAAAATGCTTTGCACCAGGCATTTGATAGAGCCTTATGAGTCTTGGTGTGATGGCTGCTGTAAAACAGACATAGCACCCTCCAAAGTAACCAAACAGAGGACTTCTCATAGGCTTTGAGCAATATGTTCAGCTCATACATCAAACTCTTCTTTTGTCCCCAGGGTCCCCTGTCTCCAGCTGTGATTCATGTCACGGTGAAGCTCAGTGCCTCATGTCCAGAGAAAGAGGCGACACCTTCTCCAGCCAGGTGCTCCACTGTGCCTGTAAGGACGGCTTTGTAGGTGATGGCCTCACATGCTACGACACCAAACTCTGCAGTGACTCGTCTTGCTGTGAGGAAGGTTATCACTGGTCACCAGATAAGGGCTGTGTGGACACTGACGAGTGCTCCCTTGCAGACTCTCCATGTAAAGCCCCTCAGGTTTGCCAAAACACCCCAGGCTCTTATGTCTGCTTGAACCCTCCCCCCAGCACCAGATCAGGTAACTCCTCACAGTCTGTCCAGTTTTCCTGTGGTTCCATCGTCTGTGATGTGGGCATGGACTGCATCATCGTGAACGGGTCTTTTCACTGTGCTGACCCCTGCCAGCACCACACTGAGCTGCATGATGAATGGCGCTCAACGGAAAACGTTTCCTCTTCAGATGTGATGTGTGACAGAAATATTAACTGGCAAGGCTGGTATCAACTGTTTCTTGGTCAAACCAGCGCTCGTATCCCAGAAAGATGTGTGGCTTCGCACAGGTGTGGTACCCATGCTCCACTGTGGATAACAACGCCTCATCCCACACAGCCAGGACACATTGAACGTCGCACTGTATGTAACACCTGGCAAGGAAGCTGCTGTCGTTTTACCTCTCATGACATCCATGTCAAGCTGTGTCCTGGAGGCCGCTATGTCTACAGACTTATCCAGCCAAGCACATGCTTTCTTGCTTACTGTGCAGGTATTGATCCATAAATAACACATTCACTCTGTTGCCTGTCCATAGTACAGATGAACATATGAGGTACACATCTGAAAGTAAATTAAATCATTAAAATATACTCTCACTATATCAGGTACAGCTTGCTAACACCAGGTTAGACCTGCTTTTGCCTTCAGTTCTTTGTGGTATAGTCTCAACAAGGTGCTAGAAACATTCCTCAGAGATTTTGTTTCATATTTTCATGACAACATCATATAGCTGCAGCACATTTGTCAGCTGCACATCTGCAGCCATTAGAAGATTAGTGCACTGTGGTCATAAAGGGATGGACATGGTCAGAAACCATACTCAGGTAGGCTGTGGGGTTTAAACCGTGCTCAGTTGATAAAAAGTGTGCTAAGAAAATACCCCCCACACAATTACACCACCACCACTAGCCTGAACTGGCATGATGGCTCCTTACTTTCATGTTGTTTATGCCATCTGAATGTTAGCCTTCCATCCATCTTGTAGGGCTTCATAACAATTGAGCTCAGTCTGCAGAGGCTCTGCCCAATAAGCGTTCTTTAATGCAAAAAGAGACAGAAGATACAAGCGTGATGACAGCAAGCAACTACTCCAAGATTGACATAGATGCTAACAGCTTCAGTATCAGTTTTGACAGGATCAAGACAGCATTTCCTCATTAAATGAAAAACAAATAACAACACTGAAAAAATATCTTTACAGAAAGGATAATTTTGCTTCACTTCCAGCATGTTTTTGCGAGAGTATGCTGTACAAATTTAGCTAATGTTTTGAACTGTACATGGTTGCAGTAAAGTTTGTCCACTACATCTGATTAGCCTGTAATGAATGTGACTGATGGGACGATTGTCCAGTCACCAGCAAAGTATGTTTGTTACGACTTTCTGCCCTCCAAAGTCATTTTGTATGGGCTGTTGCCCAGTTGGTAACCTTGAAATGCAGCTGGATTTGCCTGATTCTGTCATCAGGCAAATCCATCTTGCAGAGTTTCAAGCTGTTCTCAGTCAGAAATTGACCAGTTGTTTTTGAGGACAAAGAGGCCGTAGCCATGAGTGTGGTTTGGTTTTTCTGAGAGCAAGAAGTGTCTGCAAGCCTCTGGCCAGCCGTAATAAATGTGACAGACAAAACATTAATTTGTAATCACCTTCTTGTTTTTCTTTCATGGTTAGTCCCTTCTCAATTACTTTCTTCAGGATTGATACAGTGGTGATGTGCAGTAGTAGTTCATCTTGTTAGTTAGGTTGCCCAGATGGAAATATATCCAGTGCTCATGTTCAGTAGCTCATCTCTTTTGTCAGGTTGAATTAGTGAAATACATTCTGTATTATATATAGTGTAATATTGAACTGTCGATCTTATCTATCTTGAGCTCAACCCAATTTTATCCTCAGCTTCATGTTCTTTGCTGACAGAATTGGCACCCAGTTTTGTCTTCTGCTGCTGTAGCCCATCTGCTTCAAGGTTTGACCTGTCGTGTGCTCTGAAATGATCATCTTCATACCTGGGTGGTATCAAGTGGTTAATTAAGTTACATTGTCTTTCTATCATCAGGAAGATCTCTAGCCATTCTCCTCTTATTTGGCATCAACAAGGAATTTTTACCATTCATTGGATATTTTCTCTCTTTAGGACCATTCTCTATAAGGCCTAGAGATGGCTGTATGTAAAATCCCAGCAGATCGGCTCAGACCAGGCCATACAACATTCAAAATCAGCTTCCTTCCCCGTTCTGATGCTTAAGTTGAACTTCAGCAGGTCCTCTTGACCATGTCTAGAGTTGCTGCTATGTGATTGTCTGATAAGCTCCTTGAGAAACAGAGCAGTTGAAGTTGGTGTACCCTATAAGGTGGCCGTTGAGTGTATTTGAACAACTCAGACAATAGTTTTGATGAAGATTAGACTGAAGATGATTTTACTGTCCCTGAAACATTTCGTAAAATGTTTGGTTTACATGCTATTGCTAAATCAGGAAGGGCCTCATATTGGTCCTTAGCTGGGGCCCAATAATGATCAAGAACATCCCTGTGTGTAAGAGCCATTTCTTAATGCAGTCAACCTGATTTGTTAATTCAGTTTAGTCTCTGTGGTCCTGTTGTTGGATTAATCTCATGAAGAATGATTTCTGTGTTATTAACAGAGGCGAATGTCACAGCTCCTGAAGTGTCCTCTACGCCCTCTTTACCTCCAACTGCTGCAACAACACAGACCTCTGCTGCAGGTCCTACAGCTGAGGAGACCACTGACATTTACACAGAAGATTACACCACTTACTCCACAACAGACAGCAGCTCAGTGGTTGAGGGTGAAGTCCGTCTGGTTAATGGAGGGAACAGCTCCTGCATGGGCAGAGTGGAGATCTTCTTTCGTGGACAGTGGGGGACGGTGTGTGATGATCTGTGGGGCATAAATGATGCCCAGGTGGTGTGCAGAGAGATGGGTTGTGGCATCGCACTGTCAGCACCAGGAGTCGCACACTTTGGACAGGGCACTGGACCCATCTGGTTGGACAACGTCAACTGCAGAGGCAATGAAAACAGTCTTCGTGAGTGCAGACACCAAGGGATTGGAAACCATAACTGTCGTCACAATGAGGATGCTGGTGTCATTTGTGCAGGTAAGTACAAATAAGGGTAAGGGGCAGGCAAAATGTGGCCATCCCTCACACTAAGTGCAGTCCACAGACTATTTGATTTCACACATCAGTAAAGTGTAAACATGAAGAAAGAAAAGAGAAAATCTGCAATGGAAACATTTACAGTCAAAGTATCTTCACATATGGTTGTCGAAATATTTGCAAGAAATAAGCTGTGAAAGCACAAACCTCCACAAAGTCATTTCTTACATTGTTAAGTGAGTTAATTTCAAAATGTGGAAATGGATAGACAAACATTCAAACACTTGAAAAAACCTAACCTCCTTTGCTGACGTCAATAGACCGATAGGTAATATACAGTGGAAAAATAATTATTTTTACAATTATTGCTTCATAAAGTGTCTTCAGTTTGCTTCAGTTCGATGTTTAGCTCATTTAATTAAGTTTTAGTGTTTGCGTTTTAATTTCAAAATTGGATGTTAGGGGACTTAAAGATGATCTTGATCAAAATTCCCTGAAAATTTTAATCAAAGTCGATTGAGAATTGCTTGAGCTATATTTCTCACAGATGGATGACAAACAAACAATTAAAATGAGGTAAAACTGAGCATCTTGCCATTTGTAGTGTTGGCCTCCAACTGTGTGGATAACATTAATGTGGCGCTCTTGTGGCTGAAGTTTCCCTCCCCCATCCCTGGTCTATGACTAAGGGCTCTAATTTCGTAGACCAGGCACAGGCGCAGGCGCAGGCGCGATGCGCCTGTGCACTGTAAATATACCGTGTACCCCTGACAGTGCTGTACTCTCAGTCCGTCTGAGACGCTCTATTAGAGCTCCTGCCCCATAAAGGCTGTTTTCCCACAGCAGAGTAAATAATCAATAATCTCACAAATTATGATCAAACCCCTTTTATCTGGTCACAGTCATACATCTATACCTCTTTTTGGTGTGGTTCATGCCAAGCTGATTTCATAACAGGTTTTTTTTTCTTTTTTAATTTATTTCTCTTCAACCAGACAGCCGGCCTGCAGTTGAGGGTAATGTCCGTTTGGTAAACGGAGGGAACAGCGCCTGCTCTGGCAGAGTGGAGGTCTTCCACCGTGGACAGTGGGGGACGGTGTGTGACGACCTCTGGGACATAAGTGATGCTCAGGTGGTGTGCAGACAGATGGACTGTGGCAGGGCGCTCTCAGCACCAGGACGGGCCAATTTTGGACAGGGCACTGGACCCATCTGGTTGGATGATGTGGGCTGCTATGGCAATGAATCAGCGATAACAGAGTGCAGACATCTGGGCTTTGGAGTCCATAACTGTGGTCACCATAAGGATGCTGGTGTCATCTGTGAAGGTAACTGATTACACTCACTTCAGATAAACACCAACTCTCTCAGCTGATATTTGACTGGAAAAACAAACTTGTGTGACACAGATTTCATCTTTAAAAAATAAAATGTGATAAACATGATTTTGTTTTAGTGGGCAGAAAGTTTCTTGTTAAAATGTTATTTTTTTTTTTTGTTTAAATTTTAATAAGTGCAAATATACTATTGACTGCAGCCTTTTGACTTTCATGAATAAATGAGAAAGGACGTGCAACACTGATATGTGACAGCTGCTGCTGGGCTTGAACCTTCAACCTTCTGATTGACATGGAGTAACTCTCCAAACTTAGTCACTCCAATTATCACATTATCATTAGCAACTGGATTTTGAATAGATGTTGGATTAAATCTGAATTGATCCATTTTTTAGTTCAAGAATTTACAACTTTTTAACTAAAAATTAAGAGTTTAGTTCTTGTCAATTAAAATTTTTGATTAAAAAAAACATTTTTTCTTCTCAAAATTAACTAGTCCTCAGTTATTATCATATTTTTTTCTAGAACCTTATCATGAAGTTACCATCTAGGTAGTAAATTTCACTTTAATCATATTTTGTGTTTGTAGAAATATAACGTCCAAATTTCTTATGCTTGTGTTCACCATGGACCTCATTTTGGGCATTTATGCCCAAAACTTAAACAAAGTCAGACAGCCAGAACAGGGGATCAGTGAAGTTAAAATGCTCATCACTTCTGTATTTTTGTGGGGAGAAAATGAAACTACTTCTCTGAATAACACATGAGATCAGTAGCCTTTATTTCCATTCAGATTGTATAAAAATAATAATGTTGATAACTGCCTACTCCTGCTTTTAGTTCAACAGGGTGAAGCCACCACAGTATTACCACCCACACCTGAACAACCAACAGAGACCACCACAAGTGCGACACCAACCAGCAGCTCAGTGGTTGAGGGTAAGGCCCGTCTGGTTAATGGAGGGAGCAGCTCCTGCTCTGGCAGAGTGGAGGTGTTCTTTCGTGGACAGTGGGGGACGGTGTGTGATGATCTGTGGGGCATAAATGATGCTCAGGTGGTGTGCAGACAGGTGGGCTGTGGCACAGCACTGTCAGCACCAGGGGTCGCACTCTTTGGACAGGGCACTGGACCCATCTGGCTGGACGACGTCAACTGTGACGGCAATGAAACCAGTCTCAGTGAGTGCCCACACAGGAGGGATTGGAGACCACAACTGTGGTCACAATGAGGATGCTGGTGTCGTCTGTGCAGGTAAATACAACTGTTGTCTTGTTTTACTGGTATCATTGTAACACAGGGTTGGACAAAATGTGGCCTGGAGGCCACACGTTGCCATCCTTCCCACCTAGTGTAGACCACAATTTTATTTCACATATCAATAAAGTATAAAAATAAAAAAAGAAAAGAGAAAATCTGCAATGAAAACATTGACAATCAAAATATTTCCATAACGACATTTGGTTATCACAATCTTTGCAGTAAATTAGCTGTGAGAGCACAAACCTCCAACAAGGCATTTCTTACAGTGTTAGGCCACTTATTTTAAAAATGTGTAAAATTGTCCTATCTTGGAATGTCAACAAATCTTCATTAAATTCCAACAAAGTATGATTTTTGAAAGGTTCTGCCCTCCCAAGTCATGTCGTATGGGCTGTTGCCCAGATGATAACCTTGAAATGCAACTGGATTTGCTAGATTCTGTCATCAGGCAAATCCTTCTTGCAACGCTTCAAGCTGCTCTCAGTCAGAAATTGACCAGTTGTTTCTGAGGACAAATAAGCTGTATGAGTGTGGTTTGGTTTATCTGAGAGCAAGAAATTTCTGCAAGCCTCTGGCCAGCCGTAATACACTATATATAAAACATTCTGTATTATATATAGTGTAATATTGAACTGTCTGTCCAATCTACCTTGAGCTCAACCCAATTTTATCCTCAGCTTCATGTTCTTTGCTGACAGAATTGGCACCCAGTTTGGTCTTCTGCTGCTGTAGCCCATCTGCTTCAAGGTTTGACCTGTCGTGTGTTCAGAAATGATCATCTTCATACCTTGGTGATATTGAGTGATTATTTAAGTTACATTGTCTTTCTATCATCAGGAACTACTCTGGCCATTCTCTGCTTACTTGGCATCATCGAGGCATTTTTACCGTTCACTGGATATTTTCTCTCTTTAGGACCATTCTCTATAAGGTCTAGAGATGGTTGTGTGTAAAAATCTCAAAAGATCAGCTCAGACCAGGCCATACAACATTCAAAATCAGCTTCCTTCCCCGTTCTGATGCTCCAGTTGAACTTCAGCAGGTCTTCTCGACCATGTCTAGAGTTGCTGCTATGTGATTGTCTGATAAGCTCCTTGAGAGACGGAGCAGTTGAAGCTGGTGTACCCCATAGAGTTGCCGTGGAGTTTATTTGTGCAACTCAGACAATAGTTTTGATGAAGATTAGACTGAAGATGATTTTACTGTCCCTGAAACATTTCGTAAAATGTTTGGTTTACATGCTATTGCTGAATCAGGAAGGGCCTCATATTGGTCCTTAGCTGGGGCCCCATAATGATCAAGAACATCCCTGTGTGTAAGAGCCATTTCGTAATGCTAGTCAACCTGATTTGTTAATTCAGTTTAGTCTCTGTGGGCCTGTTGTTGGATTAATCTCATGAAGAATGATTTCTGTGTTATTAACAGAGGCGAATGTCACAGCTCCTGAAGTGTCCTCTACGCCCTCTTTACCTCCAACTGCTGCAACAACACAGACCTCTGCTGCAGGTCCTACAGCTGAGGAGACCACTGACATTTACACAGAAGATTACACCACTTACTCCACAACAGACAGCAGCTCAGTGGTTGAGGGTGAAGTCCGTCTGGTTAATGGAGGGAACAGCTCCTGCATGGGCAGAGTGGAGATCTTCTTTCGTGGACAGTGGGGGACGGTGTGTGATGATCTGTGGGGCATAAATGATGCTCAGGTGGTGTGCAGAGAGATGGGTTGTGGCATCGCACTGTCAGCACCAGGAGTCGCACACTTTGGACAGGGCACTGGACCCATCTGGTTGGACAACGTCAACTGCAGAGGCAATGAAAACAGTCTTCGTGAGTGCAGACACCAAGGGATTGGAAACCATAACTGTCGTCACAATGAGGATGCTGGTGTCATTTGTGCAGGTAAGTACAAATAAGGGTAAGGGGCAGGCAAAATGTGGCCTAGGGGCCACATGTGGCCATCCCTCTCACTTAGTGCAGTCCACAATGTATTTTATTTCACCCATCAGTAAAGTGTAAACATGAAGAAAGAAAAGAGAAAATCTGCAATGGAAACATTTATAGTCAAAGTATCTTCACATTTGGTTTTCGAAATATTTGCAAGAAATAAGCTGTGAAAGCACAAACCTCCACCAAGTCATTTCTTACATTGTTAAGTGAGTTAATTTCAAAATGTGGAAATGGATAGACAAACATTCAAACACTTGAAAAAACCTAACCTCCTTTGCTGACGTCAATAGACCGATAGGTAATATACAGTGGAAAAATAATTATTTTTACAATGATTGCGCCATAAAGTATCTTCAGTTTGCTTCAGTTCGATGTTTAGCTCATTTAATTAAGTTTTAGTGTTTGCGTTTTAATTTCAAAATTGGATGTTAGGGGACTTAAAGATGATCTTGATCAAAATTCCCTGAAAATTTTAATCAAAGTCGATTGAGAATTGCTTGAGCTATATTTCTCACAGATGGATGACAAACAAACAATTAAAATGAGGTAAAACTGAGCATCTTGCCATTTGTAGTGTTGGCCTCCAACTGTGTGGATAACATTAATGTGGCGCTCTTGTGGCTGAAGTTTCCCTCCCCCATCCCTGGTCTATGACTAAGGGCTCTAATTTCGTAGACCAGGCACAGGCGCAGGCGCATGCGCGGTGCGCCTGTGCACTGTAAATATACCGTGTACCCCTGACAGTGCTGTACTCTCAGTCCGTCTGAGACGCTCTATTAGAGCTCCTGCCCCATAAAGGCTGTTTTCCCACAGCAGAGTAAATAATCAATAATCTCACAAATTATGATCAAACCCCTTTTATCTGGTCACAGTCATACATCTATACCTCTTTTTGGTGTGGTTCATGCCAAGCTGATTTCATAACAGGTTTTTTTTTCTTTTTTAATTTATTTCTCTTCAACCAGACAGCCGGCCTGCAGTTGAGGGTAATGTCCGTTTGGTAAACGGAGGGAACAGCGCCTGCTCTGGCAGAGTGGAGGTCTTCCACCGTGGACAGTGGGGGACGGTGTGTGACGACCTCTGGGACATAAGTGATGCTCAGGTGGTGTGCAGACAGATGGACTGTGGCAGGGCGCTCTCAGCACCAGGACGGGCCAATTTTGGACAGGGCACTGGACCCATCTGGTTGGATGATGTGGGCTGCTATGGCAATGAATCAGCGATAACAGAGTGCAGACATCTGGGCTTTGGGGTCCATAACTGTGGTCACAGTGAGGACGCTGGAGTCATCTGTGCAGGTAACTGATTACACCTGCCCCACATTACCTGTATTAAATATGAATTGATCCATTTTTTAGTTTAAAAAGTCACAACTTTTTAGCCAAAATTGGGAGTTTAGTTTCTTGTCGATTAAAAAGTTTGATTTAAAAAAAAACAAACATGTTTTCTTCTCAAAATAAGCAGGTCCTAAGTTATTATCATATTTTTTTCTACAACACCATCACAAAGTTACCGTCTTGGAAGTAAATTTCACTTCAGTCATATTTTGTGTTTGTAGAGATCACCATGGACCTCATTTCAGGCATTTAATCCTCAAAACTTAAACAAAATCAGACAGCCAGATCTAGGGATCAGTGAAGTTAAAATGTTCATCACTTCTGCATTTTTGTGGGGAGAAAATGAAACTCCAACTGTGAATAATTGATGGGATCAGTAGACCTTTATTACCTTACAGATTGCATTGAAACAAGAAAGTTGATAACTGTCTACTCCTGCTTTTAGTTCAACAGGGTGAAACCACTACAGTATTACCACCCACAACTGAACCACCAACAGAGACCACCACCAGTGCTACACCAACCAACAGCTCAGTGGTTGAGGGTGAGGTCCGCCTGGTTAATGGAGGGAGCAGCTCCTGCTCTGGCAGAGTGGAGGTGTTCTTTCGTGGACAGTGGGGGACGGTGTGTGATGATCTGTGGGGCATAAATGATGCTCAGGTGGTGTGCAGACAGGTGGGCTGTGGCACAGCACTGTCAGCACCAGGGGTCGCACTCTTTGGACAGGGCACTGGACCCATCTGGCTGGACGACGTCAACTGTGACGGCAATGAAACCAGTCTCAGTGAGTGCCCACACAGAGGGATTGGAGACCACAACTGTGGTCACAATGAGGATGCTGGTGTCGTCTGTGCAGGTAAATACAACTGTTGTCTTGTTTTACTGGTATCATTGTATCACAGGGTTGGACAAAATGTGGCCTGGAGGCCACATGTTGCCGTCCTTACCACTTAGTGCACCCCGCAATTTTATTTCACATATCAATAAAGTATAAAAATGAAAAAAGAAAAGAGAAAGTCTGCAATGAAAACACTGACAGTCAAAGTATTGTCATAACAACATTGGTTATCACAATCTTTGCAGTAAATTAGCTGTGAGAGCACAAACCTCCACCACGGCATTTCTGACATTGTTGGGCGAGTTGTTTTTAATTTGTGTAGAACTGCCGTATCTTGCAATGTTAGCTATAAAAGCACTCAGAGAGCGCAGACCTCCACCAAGCAGCTTCGGTCCACTTTGTCGAAATGGTCCTATCTGGCAATGTTAAGAATCCTTTAAAAAATTCCTGGATCCAGATGGTGATCAGGATCACCCCCAAAATTTAATCAGTTTTCCATATCCCATTTCTGACAATTCCTTAAAATTTCATCCAAATCCGTTCAGAACTTTTCAAGTTATTTTGAACACAAACAAACAGACAAACAGACAGATAGACAGATAAACACCTGCAAAAACATAACCTCCTTGGCGGAGGTAATAATTCTTTAATAAATTCCTGATTTAGCATCCAGATTCAGATCACCATCAGAAAGTTATCACTACTTCCTTGTGCCCTGACCAACATTCCCTGAAAATTTTTATCAACATTGTTGAGACAATTTTTTTAAGTCATTTTGTTTACAGACGTGACAAACAAGCAGGTAAAAGGAGGTAATACTGAGTATCTTGCTGTTTGTAGCGTGGGCATTCAATTGTTGGATAACATTAATGTCCCCCTCTAGTAGCTGAAGTTGCCCATCCCTTGTGTAAGATTAAGGCTAAAAATGATCATCAACTATCTTTTTACTGGATGAAGAACAAGACTATAAATAGCTTAAAAAATGTTCTGACAAAATAGATTTAGATTTCTTATTCAGCCATAGAGAGACTCAAACAGAAAGAAAAAAATATCATAAAAATACCATAGAAGCATCATATCATCACAAGATTTCATGTTGTCATTTGGTTTACTTGTCCAAACAGGAGTGGGCAAGAGTTCACTCTTATTCAGTCCCACCCCTTTTCCATAAGTCACTGAGTATCACTTATCCGGACACAAACTTCGACAATAGTTAATCTCTTGACACAGCCGAAGCCCGATTTGGGGATTGTCTTGGTATTACAAAGTTTTTCATACATGTCCCACAAGTCCCCTAACTCTTAAGGTCCCATGTCCTGGAGTGTTTGAACATTTGTCTTGGTGTCTGTTGACTAAAGATTTGATTTGAGTCAAATTGAAAAAATAAAAATTCTAAATTCTGTTGAGGATCAGATGCAGATCTTTTCCCCTCCCATTTGGAAATGCTTGCACCAGAGGAGAAGCCACAGGAGGCT
The DNA here is from genome assembly GCA_037902135.1 of Cetoscarus ocellatus. NCBI lineage: Eukaryota > Metazoa > Chordata > Actinopteri > Labriformes > Labridae > Cetoscarus > Cetoscarus ocellatus. The sequence continues at coordinate 493,156 of JBAMNC010001245.1, forward strand.
ATGATAATGATCTCTACACTTAATGGCTGCAAAAACGCTGTCTGATGGGAGGGGTTACAGGCCACAGAGCAGACTTTAAAAAAATGCCTGTGATGAGTAAGAAACACACGTCTAGGTGGAGGCTGTATGGCTATGACATCATAAACCCAAGGATGTAAAAATCAGAGCGTTTTAGTGGACACATTCTTTCAAGAGGGTGAGCTGTGACAGGGAGGTAGAGACATGTTAAACACTCTGAAGGAAGCATGATATGACCTCTTTGAAATAAACCTTGTAGGAGTAAAACAAACTCTGGAAACAACAACAGAGTAAAAAATCAATAATCTCAACAATACCTCTTTTGATGTGGTTCATGACTTTATTTTTTAACCAGACAGCCGGCCAGCAGTTGAGGGTAATGTCCGTCTGGTAAACGGAGGGAACAGTGCCTGCTCTGGCAGAGTGGAGGTCTTCCACCGTGGACAGTGGGGGACGGTGTGTGACGACCTCTGGGACATAAATGATGCTCAGGTGGTGTGCAGACAGATGGACTGTGGCAGGGCACTCTCAGCACCAGGACGGGCCAATTTTGGACAGGGCACTGGACCCATCTGGTTGGATGATGTGGGCTGCTATGGCAATGAATCATCAATAACAGAGTGCAGACATCTGGGCTTTGGGGTCCATAACTGTGGTCACATTGAAGATGCTGGTGTCATCTGTGCAGGTAACTTTATTCATATTGTATAAGTTCAGCCGTTAGTTGCTTGTTAGCTGCACACATTTAGCCATTGACTTTGTCTCTCAATTAAATTTATTGGTCTCTAATTTCGTAGACCAGGCACAGGCGCGGCGCACCTGCCCAGCGCCACGCATGTGCTGCGTCAACAGGGTGTATCCAGGGCATTTTGCAAGTTTCGTGCACGGCGCAGTCTGGCTCAGGGAGGCGCACCCATGCCTCTGTCCTTCCCACCGGCGCAAGTAGCAGGGAGGGAGGAGAGCAGGCTTGAGTGGGTTTTACACAGCCGAGAGCAATCTTCACTAATCAAATGAACGCCTCTCCTCGCCTTTAAATGGGCTGCGGGCGAGGCACAGAGACAATTTCACCTTGGTGGCATTTGCAGCAACTGGGAGAGCGCTGGGGCCACCGGGCCGCGCATCAGAGGCCACGATATGCGTCACCGTGTGGACCACCTCGCCGGACAGATGTAATCTGTTCTTGTGTCATAATAGGAGTACAAAATTAAGTGATAATTACATTTAAACACAGCAGCAGGCTAATCCATTCATCATGCTTTTGATCCACCTGTATTCCTGGTCTGTCATCGCCAAATAGCAGAACCTTTGGTGAAAATATATCTCCTCCTCATCCTCCTTGCAATAATGTACTCCATCTTTTTAGATCACGTAAAGAATAAAGATGAAAACAGAGAAATATGGACAAAAGGTAAATCCTTAAGACACTGAGTGATATTTTTTCAGCGAGTCTCTCTCTTTTTTCTTTTCTTTTGAATTTCATGAGATGAGAGAAGCCGGATACTCCGTATCAGATGATGTGGCTGTTTGTGGTTGGCTGAGAGATATGAACTCGTTAGTTTGCGTCACTCTTCCAGCTGCCGTCAGGTTGAGTTTCCAGTATGACAAACGTCTCTGATCTGACATCAGATGTGACGGGACAGTTAATATAGATACAAATGTATGTGCTGGTTCAGACGGTTACATTAAATAGTGGTTGCTGTGTTTGTTTATTGCATTGAAATATGCCTAACACCGTGCATACCTGCCTGTGAGGTTGTGGTGACGTGTGCGCACTGTGCGCCTGTCAGCCAAATTACCACTGCCCCGGGTGCGCCTCGCCTGCCCTGAGAATAGACCAGGTTGGAGCTGGCGAGCTTTCAGTGCACCTTCCGTGCATTTTTTTGGCACGAAATTGTCACTGCGCCAAGCTGAATCTTTGGACACCTCCCCCTGGTGCACCATCACACCCATCTCAGCGCAGCTGGTCTACCAAATTGCCAAATTGGCTGCACACTGCGCTGCGCCGGACAAAATTACCACTGCACGGGGTGTGCCAGGGTGCGCCACCCTGCACCACCCTGAGTTGCACAAGGAAATTAAAGCCCATTGTGTGATAAATATATTTTTCTAATAGATTACATTACATTACATTAGATTAGATTAGATAGAACTGTATTTATCCCTTTGGAAGACTCCCTCAGGGAAATTAAGATTCTCGTAGCACCATTTATAGTAGATAAAACGATATATATATATGTTTTTATCTGCGATCAATGGTGCACACATGACCATAATGCTTCTCCACGTCATTGTATGTGGGCCAAACTAAATCAAATGATCTGTAAATTTTCAAGAAAAAAACCATTTTTGAAACGGAGTGTTTAGATTTAAAAAAAAGATCAAACTCTGAATTTTTGAGTTTAAAAAGTTGTTTTGATTTCAATCCTCACATTTTGAGATTATAAAGTATAAAAAAGTTTATTGTTTGGAGGAAAATTATTGCAGATGAAGCCTTTTATCTTGCCTGCAGTTTAGAGCTCAGTCAAATTTGTCTTTTTATTGGACTGAGTAATGAGACATTGTCAGCGGTTTTAGCCCAGATTTATGAGAATTGAATTTGAGTTTGTAAATTACTCTTTTAGTCTGCCCAAGGACACATTGACATGTGATGGCAGCTGCTGGGCTCTAACCGACAACCTTCAGGTATATATTTAGTAACTCTCCATACTTAGTCATAGACAATTACCACATCATCATTAGCAACTGGATTTTGAGTAGATGAAGAATTGAAACATTTTTTAACTAAAACATTACACGATTATTTTCTTGTCAGTTCAAAACTTTGATTAAAAAAAATAAAAAAAAAGTTTTCAGAACTAACAGGTCCCTGATGGTCGATATATTTTTCTCTAGTACACCATCATCAGTTACCATCTCGGAAGTCCTGTAGCAGTTTTTTTTTTTTTTTTTTTGCAGCTGTATTTTTGACAATGTGACAATTCTTTACATTTCAACAATGGAACAATTTCAGTCATATTTTGTGTTGTAGAAAGATTATGCCCAAATTTCTTGCGCTCATGTTCACCATGGCAGGCCTTTATTCAAAAAAACCTACACAAAATCCCATAGACTGGGAGACCAGAGAAACAGTCATGCTAAAATGTTCATCACTTCAGCATTTCTGGACTCACAACTGCATCACTTCACAAAAACAAAGCTGCACTTCAGTCCTTTAGGCTCCACTGAAGCTCCACTGAATGTCAAATATGACACCCTTTTGGGAGAAAAATAAAATAAGTAAGATGATTACTGTTTCCTACTGCTTTTAGCTCAACAGGGTGAAACCACCACAGTGTTACCACCCACAACTGATCCAACAACTGAGATCAGCACCAGTGCCACAACAGACAGCAGCTCACCGGTTGAGGGTGAGGTCCGCCTGGTTAATGGAGGGAACAGCTCCTGCTCTGGCAGAGTGGAGATCTTCTTTCGGGGACAGTGGGGGACGGTGTGTGACGATCTGTGGGGCATAAATGATGCTCAGGTGGTGTGCAGACAGATGGGCTGTGGTAGAGTGCTGTTAGCACCAGGAGTCGCCCACTTTGGACAGGGTACTGGACCCATCTGGTTGGACGATGTCAACTGCAGAGGCAATGAAAGCAGTCTCAGTGAATGTGGACACAGAGGGATTGGAAGCCACAACTGCCGTCACAGTGAGGATGCTGGTGTTGTCTGTGAAGGTAAATACACTTTGTTGTGTTGAATCATAACAGTGTTAATTTTATTGACAACAGTAAGGCTAAAAATTTGTAAATGTAAGTTATACACAGATATTTAGGCAACTTGCAAAACCTTGCAGACATGGAAGTTACCCATGCCATGGGTATGGGCATATAAATATAAATATACAGTATATGCACTCCAATACTATCACAGGTACTGGATTCTGAACTTTGCTTTGAACAACATCTGGATGGTCATTTTCCTCTTAAGCCCAGATAAATAATCGGCCATTATTATAAAATCTGATTCTTTTTTTGCAGATTGCAAATGGTAGTTTAGTCTTGAGGATGCAGCATTCACAACATGTATTATGAGATTAATAATCAGGTTGGACTAAGCTTGTCCTTCGTTGGTGTATAAAATCATTATGTCTCTTTTTTGTTTGTTTGTTTTTCAGCTGCTGCTCCGGTCAGGCTGGTCAACTCTGACAGCCGCTGCTCTGGCAGAGTGGAGGTCTACCACAACAGTCAGTGGGGGACGGTGTGTGATGATTTCTGGGACCTGAGGGATGCCAGCGTGGTGTGCAGACAGCTTGACTGCGGTCGTGCTCGTTCAGCTCTACAAAATGCTGCTTTTGGACAAGGCACTGGACCAATCTGGTTGGATGATGTTGGTTGCTATGGCAATGAATCATCAATCACAGAGTGCAGGCATCCAGGGTTTGGGGTCCACAACTGTGGTCATGTTGAGGACGCTGGTGTCATCTGTGAAGGTAACTGCATTTGTTTTGTATAAGTTCAGCCATTAGTTGCTTGTTAGCTGCACACATTTAGCCATTGATTTTGTCTCTCAGTTACATTTATTGTATTATAAACATATATTTCTTATAGATTAGATTACATAGAACTTTATTTATCCTTTCCAAAGACTCCCTCAGGGAAATTAAGATTCCAGTAGCACTGTTTATAGCAGATAAAAAGATAGATATAAAAAGAAATGAAAATAAATATTAATATGAATAAATATAAATGAAAATATAAATGGCCAAATATTTGTTACATCTGTTATTGTAGTTAATGAGGCTCCTTAGCTCCACAGCAGCAAGCAGTCCCCAGGCCACCTACAAGACAAGAGCCAGAGACGAGTACAGGAGCAAACAAAAAGGGGCAACGACATATATTTACGTAGAGATTTTAAGAGAGACAGAGAGATAGAGCCCTGTGTGCCAGATCCCCCCAGCAGTCTAAGCCTATTGCATCTTAACTATGTGTCTGAACTATGGACTATGAGCTGGTCCCTAACTGAAAGCTTTATCAAAGAGGAATGTTTTAAGTCTAGTCTTAAAGGTAGAGAGGGTGTCTGCCTCCCGAACCGTGGTTGGTAAATGGTTCCAGAGAAGAGGAGCCTGATAACTGAAGGCTCTGCCTCCCATACTACTTCTAGAGACTGATGGCAACACGAGCAAGCTAGCATTTTGGGAGCGTAATGTTCTAGAGGGGTTGTACGGCACTACAAGCTCTTTGAGATAAACTGGTGCCTGTCCACTGAGAGCTTTATAGGTGAGAAGAAGAATCTTGAATTCTATTCTATATTTCATGGAATTTGCAGAGAAGCTAATACTGGAGTAATGTGGTCTCTTCTCCTAGTTCTAGTCAGTACACGTGCTGCATTTTGAACTAACTGAAGCGTCGTAAGCAACTTGCTGGGACAGCCTGATAGAAGAGAATTACACTAATCTAGTCTAGAGGTAACAAAAGCATGGACTAGCTTTTCAGCATTGCTTTGAGACAGGATTGGCCTGATTTTAGCGATGTTACAAAGATGGGAAAAGGCTGTCCTTGAAATTTGTTTTATGTGAGAGTTGAAGAATAAATCCTGATCAAATAGAACCCCAAGATTTCTAACAGTTGTGCTTGGCGTCAGGGTAATGCCATCTAGGGCAGTTAAATCTTTATAAAAGGTTTCTCTAAGGTGTCAAGGGCCCAGCACAATGATCTCTGTCTTGTCTGAGTTAAGAAGAAGAAAATTTCAGGCCATCCAGGTCCTAATGTCCTTTAAACACACTTCTGGTTTAAATAACTGATTTGTCTCACCTAGCTTTATTGATACATTTAGTTGAGTATCATTGGTGTAACATTAAAAATTAACCAAGTATTTCCTCATGATATCACAGAGGGGAAGCATATATATGGAGAAGAAAATTGGACTTAGCACAGAGCCTTAGGAACTCCGTAACTTAATTTAGTGTACACAGAAGACTTACTATTCACGTGTAGAAACTGGTCCTACAAGTAGGACTTAAACCACTTTAAAGCAGTCCCTGTAATCCCGAGTAGTTCCTCTAACCTCTGTAAAAGTACATTATGATGTATGGTGTCAAAGGCAGCACTTAGAAAAGTGCTTAGAAAACAATCACTGAGAGAAGTCCCCCATCTGACGCTGAGAGCAGATCATTAGTTACTTTCACTAGAGCAGTCTGTGTGCTATGGTGAGCTCTAAAGCCTGACTGGCTATTATTTTGAAGGAAGTCACACAGATGATTAGCCACTACTTTCTCAAGGATTTCTGAAGTAAATGGAAGGTCTGATATAGGCCTGTAGTTGGCTAATGTGCCTGAATCAAGGGTAGATTTTTTGAGAAGGGGTTTGATTATAGCTGCTTTCAAGTTCCGTGGCACCTAGCCTGTTGATAAAGATGTATTGATTGTCTCAAACAAGGATGGATAAACTAAGGGAAAAACCTCCTTGAACAGCTTAGTTGGGATTGGGTCTAAAAGGCAGGTTAATGGTTTGGAGGAAGAGACAACAGAATTTAGTTCCTGAAGTCCAATTGTCGAGAAACAGTCAAAGTCAGAGAAATCACAAGCTCAACTGAGCTTTGACTTGGTGTCAGCCTGGCTACTGTGCAGAAAAGGTACCTTGTTTTTATTTTCCTCAATTAATGAGGAAGCAGTTTGAGCATGCCGTAAGGCTGTCATGTATTTATTATGACTTTCCTGCCAAAATAGACACGACTCTTCCATTTATTTAAAGTGGATCTTAGTAGACTGGCAGGGCAATCGACAAGCTGATCCAGCTGAGAGGGGCTATAATTAATATCACAGTTATCAACTGGCCAGTGCGCTGAAATCAAGGCAGCAGGAATGGCCTCTTTAAATTTAGCCACAGCACCATTGGACGGATTCCTACTCATCACTGTTTTATTACGAAATGCAAAATCCTCTAAAAAGTTGTTACCAAGAAGTGATCGGGTAACAAAGGATTCTTGTGAAAGACTTTTATGTCATGAATATCAAGGCTGTATGCTAGAACAAGATGGAGAGTGTGGTTAAAACGATGGGTAGCTTCACAAACAGCCTGAATAAAACCAACTGAGTCTATTAGGGACATAAAAGCTGAGCTAAGGCTATCACTTTCTTTGTCAATATGGATATCACCCACAATGAATATTTTAATCAGAGTAAGGGCCTGGAGGACAGTATATTATCAAAAATAAGACTGGCTGACAGGTTTTTGAATCAGTATGAGATAAGCTTAGAACAAGGCTTTCAAAAGAAGTGTAATTAGCCTTTGATAAAGAATGATAAATAGCTGCTTCACCACCACCACAGCCTGTGTCTCGTGGTATGTGAGTATTTAAATGACTGGAAAGAGTGGATTCATTTAAACTGACATACTCCTCCTGGCACAGCCATGTTTCAGTTAAACAGAATATATCAATGTGATTTTCTGATATAAGGTCATTCACCATGATTGAAACCTCTTTTATTTGTTTTTGTGTTCACAGCTGTGTAAGGTTTGGGTCGGGGGACAGACACTGTCTCCATGGAATAATTATTATATTCATCACCATCACAACAGTCACAGCAGTTATAATAGTGATGAACACAACTGTCATAACAATAATGGCTGGAAAACTGTCCTAAGGCAAGCACAGAGGAATGTGGAGGACTGCAGCTCTACAACATGGTCTCATCTCTGAGAAGTCAAAAATAATACCACTTTTGACTTAAAATTAACATGTGAACGCAGGTTTTTTAAATGCGGGTAAACCCACTAACAATCGGCAAGTGACTCCTTTCACATTGCCAGCAGACCAGGGTCTAATCCCCAGCAGACGAGCTGTGTGACTGTTTCTTTTTCCTCTGGTGTGTAAAGCTGATGTCATCACATTGATGATGTGTTGATGATTGGTGTATCCCAGGGGCCCGCTCTGGCCCCTGGGATAAACCTAACTATGCCCGCTGACTTTGCTAACTTCACGTTTCTCACTATAGAGTCATCAGTAATCTGAGTTTGATCCCCGGCGGGTGTGCCGTCAAGGGGAGAAAAGCCTTTGAAAGGCGAGTTGATTGGTGGGGTAACAAGTGGGTCTTTGACTTACAGCTATGCTTGCCTCGGACAGTGACCCAGTCATTACAAGCCGGGGGAGAAGCTATGCTAATGCTAGCAAGGCCCGCACGGGCTACATCCTGCTGGCTAACTACGACTTCAAATGAAGGTTTAGGTTCAGAGGTGTAGAGCCGCCTCTCCAGATCAGTGACCCTTGCCTCCAAAGCTAAGAACATGCTACACTTCATGCAATTACCATCATCACTAAAGGAGGATGAGGAGTAACTGAACATCTGACACAAAGGGCAGGAGATAGCGGGAGAGGAGACGGAAAGAGAAGCCATACTTAGCAGCTAAATGCTACGCTAAGCTAAACTAGGAGCAAAAGAGAATCCAACTGAATTTACACCGCCTCTAAGAAGCAAGAGTGCTTTAACGTAACCTTAGTATGTTTGATCGTAGGTTAATCAAACAAAACAATTGTGTTCAAAGCTTAAATATCAAGTAGTTGTAATTAGCGTGAGCAGAGCAGGACCACACTACAAACGGTGCTATCAATGCAAAGCAGGAAGTGACAAGTACAGGTTTCTGTCATGATGCAACAATTTTTTTCAATGAAATTCAGAAACACTGATTTTTAAGCATCATTATTTTCTGCACAGTGTCAAATACCACTGAGCTAGAAAAAATACCACTGAGCTAAAAAAAAAAAAAAAAAGCTTTTCACAAGGTAGCTATGAAAAATATTCTAACTTTTTATTTCTAACTTTTTTAGGATTAATTTTTAAGTTAAAATCAATGTTAGATTATGCACATCAAATATTTGTGAATTTTTTAAAGATTTTAACAATCTATAGCCTGGTTTTGGTCATGTTGTGACCATGTGTCCAGATGAAACAGAAGAAAATATTCTCCATATAGTGCAGGCAAATTAATTTTTCCTTGTTGAATCATGGGATGTGTCAATAACTAGCAGCAAAAATTGTTTTTAAACATTATTGCCTTTTGTGCTGTCTCGAATTTATGAAAGCCTAAAGCAGACATGTATGGTTCATTCGTGACTGTTGTTGTGTTTTGTTAAGTTGGCACACCAGATGGACCGTTCAATATATTTCACTAGTCCATCTGGGAAAGTTTTTGTATCGAGAATATAACTCTTGTTTTTCCCCAAGAAAACAAGAAAAACAAGGTATTTTTGTAAGGGAAGTGTAAAGAAATAAAAAAACACCTATTATAAAACATTGCTGAGTCTATAGTATTTTTAGGGGTCCATATCAATTTTGGGGCCCATGCTGTATCAGTCCCCTGTGTAAAACAATGTAACCTGAATCTCAGTATGTGCTTTCTTTTTTTTTTTTTTATTCTCACTTCAGCCCGCAGACTGCACAATTATCAGCTCATCTGTAGCCCTGATAAGCTTCGATTGGGGCTGGATATTGTTGACCCTACTTCAGGGCTGGATGCTCTCTCTGGTAACCTGGCATCTCGCAACTGCACCTGGAACAGGACGTCCAATGGTGTTGTGTGGTACGAAGTGGACGCTTTGGAGGACGTCTGTGGAAACACTCTGAGGGTATGAGCCTCACTGCTGTTTAATTTACCTGTCCTGTAGGAATCACTGTCATTTTTCCTGTTTTTCAGTCCCATATGCAGGAAAAACTCAGACATAATGGGCCACTTGAAAAAAGTAGTCCCTTGACCCCCTCTACATTCAGATGAATGCAGAGGAGTGTTGGGGTCAAAGGTTAGATTAGACATGAGAAGGTTAATAAGAGCTGAGGGGGAAGTTTTTGATTATTGTGCATTTTGAAAAAGGTTACAATTATTTAAGTATTTTAACAATGTTCAGACTGAAAATATGTGAAGATTTTGCAGTCCACTTCTGCAGTAAAATTGAGTCAATACGAGCAAATTCTCTTACACGAGACCAAAAACTTTTAACACCTCAAAGATTTTATTGTCTAATGAGGAAACACTGGACAAGTTTGTCCTGGTTGAAAGTTGATGAACGTGAACTCTATGCAGACTGAACTGAAAATGGCTTAACTGGTTTCATTCAAAGCTTTTGTTCCATTTTCCTCAGGCAGCGACAATCCTATGAACAATGCCTGTGTTCTTAATTGTAACTGTCCTCAAAAATTATTGCTCTTTCATTGTCAAGTTGATGTTTTTGATATATTTATTGGTTGTAATTTATTGCCTAAACCTTTTCTAATTTTGTATTGATATTTGATGTGTGCTGCTGACCTCTTGGCCAGGTCGCCCTTGTAAATGAGATCCTGATCTCAATGGGATTTATCTGGTTAAATAAAGGTTAAACAAAAATAAATAAATAAATATTTTTAATTATTCTTTTCAGGTGGACATTTTTCCTACTGCTTTTAAAACAGCAGTGGTCAAGCCCCTTCTACAGAGAAATAATTTGGACCCATCGATGTTAGATAACTACAGGCCAGTTTCCAATCTGCCATTTTTTAAGTAAGATTTTAGAGAAACTTGTTTTTAACCAATTAAATGATTTTATGAAAACTTTAAACACTGGCGAAATCTATCAGTCTGGCTTCAGGACCAGCCACAGCACAGAGACAGAATTAGTTAAAATAGTGAATGATCTAAGGTCAAGCATGGATCAAAGAATGCCCTCTGTGCTTGTGCTGCTCGACCTGAGTGCAGCATTCGATACTGTAGATCTGTAGAACTTTCAGAAAGACTGAGTGGTATTCGGGGCGTAAGTGGCACAGTTGGATAGTGCGCTTGGTCGGTAATCAGGATGTTGCAGGTTTGAGCCAAGCTCCGGGCGACACATGGTGATGTGTCCTTGGGCAAGACACTTAACCCCAAGTTGTTCCCACTGCTGCATCAGTGGCGTGTAAATGGGCATGAAAGGGCGTTAATGTGGTAGTTCATACTGATGGATAACTAACATAGAAACTCTGTACCATCAGTGAGTGAATGTGAGAGCGAATGGGTGTGAATGGGTAAGTGTGACCTGTGGTGTAAAGCAGCTTTGAGTAGTCAAAGACTAGAAAAGTGCTATATAAGCTCAAGTCCATTTACCATTTACCATTTTATTGGAATCTCTGGCACTTTTTTTTATTGGTTTAAATCCTATCTCAATGAGAGAAAGCTAGTCAGGACTCTACAGTGTTAACTGTGACGTCCCCCAGGGTTCAATTTTAGGTCCTACGCTTTTTAATATTATATGTTGCCTTTAGGAGATGTCATAAGGAGACACGGCATCAACTTTCACAGCTATGCTGATGACACACAGCTTTACATCGCTGTGTCTCCTGATGGCACAGGGCCCATTGATGCCCTTTTTAATTGTATTTAGACCTCAGGTCTTGGATGGCAGACAACTTTCTTCAGCTCAACCAGGACAAAACTCAGGTTTTAGTTATTGGTACAGAGAGAGAAACTGGAGAACAAACTCCAAGCACTCTTTTAGTCTGTGTCAGCAGGTCAAAAATCTTGGTGTTATATTAGATACAGACCTCAGCTTTGACCTGCACATCATAGATGTTACAAAAAAGTCATTTTATCACTTAAAGAACATTTCCAGAGTGTGCCAGTTTCTCTTTCAGGCCAATGCAGGGACTCTTATTCATGCTTTTATCACCTGTAGGATTGATTATTGTAACATTCTTCTTTCTGGTCTTCAGTAAAAGAACATTGTATGTGTGGTCTGGGTGGACTGCAAAAACTGAATTGCCCTTCGGGATAAATAAAGTTGTCTAAACTAAACTAAATTTATTTATCCAATTTTCTTTTACCATATGAGCCCAGTAGAACCCACAGCTCTTCAGGTAGTGGTCTTTCTCAAAGTTATAAACATACGGTGAAGCATCATTTCAGTGTTATGGCCCCAGTCTGTGGAACAACCTCCCAGAGGATCTGAGGGCAGCACCTACTGTTCATATTTTTAAAAGCAAACTCAAGACCTACCTTTTTAGTCTGGCTTTTAGCTGATTATATTTACTATTGTTATTTAATCTTGCATATTTATTTAATTTAACCATCTTAAGCTGTTTTAATTCTCAATTTCAGCTCAGATTTATTGTTCTGAATTTTATTCTGTTCATCGATTTCCTTTCTCCTGTCCTACTTCAGTAGATTTTATTATGCATTTGGTGTTTGGCTCTCTCATTTACCATTTTATTCTTTAAAATTGTATTTTATTTACTTATTTTTTTTATTTTCCCATACATTTTTTTTTTAAATCAATTTCTTATCATTTTTTTGTCATTTTAGTCTTAGCTCCTGTGTTTCCTCATTTTTAATTCAAGATAGCATTTCCTCAGTCCTCTAATTCTGGTGTGTCTTTGTGTGTGTGCGCAAGTGAGTGTGCGTGCTGTATGTGGATTGCAAGGGTGGGTTGGGTGTTGTATTTTTCATTGTATTCAATTTTCTGCTTTTTCTTTATTTTTTAAAATTTTATTTATTTGTTTTTATGTGAAGCACGTTGTGCAACAATATGTTGTATAAAGGTGCTATACAAATAAAGCTTGATTGATTGATTGCTATAGATATAATTTGGAAATTTACTTTTTTCTTGGCATTTCTACTTTTATTCTCAGTACTTTGATTTTTTTCTGTTCATTTCAACCTTTTCCTCAGTATTTTTACTTTTTGTATTTTAACATTTTATGGACATTTCAACTATTTTATTTTGATGCACAGAAAATAAAATAATTTTCTTCTGTATTATTATTTCTTCAAGTGTACAATTACAAATTGATGGCCCTAAAGTAAAATATATATTTAGAAATAGAACAACAAATCAAAAAACAAATCAATAAGACAACAGCAATTATTAAAACAACAAAAAGACCAATCACAACCAAAGTGAGAAGTGAGTGAGAAGTGTGTTTCTCATTCTTTATTGTGTCATTTAATTTTTTTGAGAGTTCTTTTTATTTTTTGTTGATTTTCCTAGATTCAGTTTTGGTTGTACTTTGTTGTTAGGTATTTTACTCTCTTTTTTGTGATTTTTTGTTGTTTCTTTCTGTTTTGTATTTTGTACCTGTCATTCAAGAGTCCTCAATGTTTTGTTTTGCCAGTTGTTGTGTTCTGATTGTTTTTTTTTTTGCCATTGACTATTCTTAATATGTTGTTGTGTCCCCAATGGCTAGTTTTGAATTTTATTACAGTGCATCTTTATTTGTTTTGTTCCTTGATTTGTGATTGTGTTTCCAATTATTTTGTGATGAGTTTTTTGTTTATGTTTTTTTTTTCCTAGTTTTCTTGGTGTTCATTTTTTAGTTGAAGCCTTTCTTAGTTTTTTTTGTTTTTGTTTTTGTTTTTGTTTTTATTGTTTTGTTTTTGTTTTTATTTTCTCTTGTTTCTTCCTTTGCTGATGTATTTTCCTCTTTGTTTTGGTTGAAGAGAGTATTTTTTTGTGTGTGTTTTTTAGTCTGTCTTTCTTTGATGGAATTTAGTTCTTATGTTGTTTTAATTGTTGTGTTCTTGATTTGTTTTTATTAATTCCTTTTGTTAATTTTTAATGTGATTTTTTTTTGCTGGATTTAGTTATGTGTTGTTTTATTTTTGTAATTGATCTGATTGTGTTTGCCCATTTGTTGTTTTGCTTTGTGTTTTGTTGTTGTGTTTATTGTTGTGGGTTTCTTAATTTTGTGTTTTCTCACTTGTTTTTTTGTGGGGCACGATGGTACAAAAACATTTTATTTATTTACTGAAAGTACCAGAAAACCAGCCTTCCCCCCTAGTGGGAACTTTTTATTTCCTCTTACTGAAGCTTGGTTCTTTTTGTAAGATGCTTATTCCACTTTTACTTAATCTGATGTTAAATGTCGGTGAACTTTCTGCTAATCCAACTATCCTTTGTTTTTCAGATCAACCGCACTCATGCGATCTACTCCAACAGTTTATTCCTCTACCCGAACGGTAACAGGTTAAACCTGCCTGTGAGCATCCCCTTCTCCTGTGCCTATCCTCTGGACGCTGACAGCAGTTTGGACGTTGTCATCAATCCAGTCCTGCCGTAAGTCACCTCTCAGTGAAAGTGACTGATGATAAAATTCTTTCAAAATCAACCAAGAACATCACATGATTACAACATCACATAAGAAGAGTTTTTACATGATCATCTTTAAAACCATGTAGTCATCAATATTAATCAAGTTTGATATGAAACTTTTTAAGACTTTACATCAGCTGTGGCCAACATGGTGCCTGCAGGGAGCCTTTGAGGTGCCACAAGGGAAACTCTAAAAATATACTCCTCAGAAAAGTTTTGAAACATTATTTTGGTAGATTATTTCTCCTCTTACACCCAAACTCATGTGGAATGACCCAGCAACATAATGTTGTACAGATCACTGTTAAAGAGCCCATAAAACTCTTTTTATAGTTTAAAATGCCCTTTACTGAGTTTAACATGCTTCCACTTTATGACAGAGCACTTCAATGAACAAAACAAAAAGTCTGCATTATCAGGACTCGGCTCGAGGTATCAAGCCCAGTTCAGAGCGAAATGGTGAAATGAGGGCAGAGTTGTTGACAGCATGGCACAGAGCAGTGCTGAATTGTCCACTGACTAAAGAGTCGACCTGTAAACCAATCACAACAGACTAGACCCACATGGGGAGGGGAGCCTTTAAAGGGAAGAAGCTCTAACAGAGCATCTCAGATAGAGAGAGAATACAGCTGGATCAGGGGGACTCTGTATATGACATTTTGAAGGTGTTTTTAACATTAGTAATTGTGAACATACTTCAGCAATGATCAAAAATGTCCCAGATGTTGAATGTTATATGAACCAGAGTCAAGGCTCTTTAAATAAAAACAAGTAATGCAAAAATGGAAATACTCAAGTGTTGACATAAAACTTTGTTGCCCTAAACTAAAACATACTTTCTTTACAGGACACCAGGAGCACTTAAAGGCATTAAAGGCTCAGGTGCTGAAGCCATGACCACCATGTCTCTTTTCCGTGACTCCACCTTCACTCAGACTTACCCAGCAGGACGTGTGACCCTGCCACTGGGCTCACCTCTGTACGTGGGTGTCTCTGTAACAGGCAGAGACCCCAGGTTTGTTGTTGTTCTGCAGGATTGTTACGCCACTCCCTCACACTTCCCTCAAGATCCCAGGAGAGACCTTTTCATCCACAACAGGTGAGTGTCTGTTCTCATTGGTTTCAGAGCAAAGGTGATTATAAACCTTTTTAGTGGCTGAAACACCTTTTCATTACATCACAGCACCCTGAAATTTAACAGCAGAGGCAAAGGTTCCACCAGATTCTGTAACCCATTAGGTGATAATATTCAAGTCAAAGATATTATTTTAATGCTGTGGGAGAAATTCTACCTACAGAGTCCCCAAACCTCAGGCTGATTCACTTCAACAGACTGTCAAGTATAACACATGGACAGTATAGATGTACTGTTAAATGTTAAAGCTCTGCATTAAATTTTTTTTTAAATAAAAGAATACAGACATGTGCATACAACAAAGAATTTCTTATAATACTGAACGGCTAAAAATAACACACACATAACGTGGAATGAGGAATGGAAATCGAAAACCAATTTCAGATGTGAATTGATAACAACTAGCTCAAGGAATCAATAGCATAAGATCTGTCCGGATCTGTGACCAATCTCTGATAAATTCACAGGAATAGATTTTAATTGAGCATTTTTTCTGACAATTGCGGATACACAGTGGGCACGCCCGCCAATAGGGGGGGACAAACGGTTATTTTGTCCCGGGCCCAGCATGGGTGGGGGGACCAGAACTGGCCCGGAGCGGAGGGACAGAGCCAGGCTACCGGTGAGAGAGAGAGAGAGAGAGAGAGAGAGAGAGAGAGGGTCACGGTGGAGCAGAGGGGCATCTGATAATCTTGTCCCGGGCCCAGGCAAGACTGTCAGCTGGCCTGACAGCGGGCACTGCCACTCCAGTTAACACTAGAACCGCTACTGTGGTCTGATCACAAGCCGGTCATGCCACGAGTGTTCCTACATACATGTTCTGTATGTTTTCTGAAGCTTGTAAGGTTGTTTAATGAAACACTAAAGAGGAACGAGACATGATCCATTTAGCGGAGGTGATTTTCCCGCCGCTATCGTGTTTACAGCACGAGCTGCAGCAGCCACAAGCAAACAGGAGGCAGAGACAAATAAATTGCCTGTGCAGGAAAATAAGACCCTTGTCACCTGCAAGCTTTGCAACCGACCTGTGTGTAAGAAATGCTGATGAGGGCTGAGAGCTTTTGCGCTGTGGTGGCGCTGCGCTGTCCACGGATTGATCCTGTTCTTTTTCTAATTGTTCACTAATCGAGTTGATCATTTGTTCGTGTTATTTTCATTGTTGCAATTTTACAGTTTTTAGCACTAGTTTGTTTTCGAATATTTCACATTTTGCAAGTTCTAGCAATACTGTTCTGTTTATTTATTTATTAGCCTATGTGAGTGTGGGTTCATGCAATGCATGTGCGCTGTTTGTGTGAGAGAATGAGAAAGAAAGAGAGGGAAAGACTGAAAGACAGAGAGAGACAGAGAGAGAGAGAGAGAGAGAGAGAGCAAAATCTGGAATCTGCGAAGATAAAATATTTATCTTTCACTTTCTTGTTACATTATATTGTAACAACACAGCAGTAACAAATGACAAATGATTGTACTTTTAAGAGTTAATTTCTTGTCTTATGAAGAAGTTGACTTTTTTTTTACTTGAAGTGTAGGTCTTCATTTTTTTTAGGCTGTGACCTCCCTTATTTGAGAAAAAAGAAGAGGAAAAATATTTAGTCAGTGCTCTGTATGCACTTGATTTTTCCTAAAAAGAGCCACCTTTATTGTTTTCTGAAGATGTTGACTTTTTTACTTGATGTGAAGGCCTTGTTTGCACTGATATGAGCCACACATATCCTGCATTAAAAATTGACAATAACTATTGTTGAAACCACAAAAATGTGGACATAGGGGAAGGCTGTGAAACACAAACTGGACTTCGGTTTGGACCTTTTATTGGTAGAAATTTTATTAACTGGACCTCGGTGACTTTTAATTGAATACCCCTGTTTTAGACCAATAGTCTTGTTAAGGTCGCCAAAAGTAAACCACTGATCAAACATTGTGATACATAACTTTTTTCAAAATCAAGCTAAAGTAAATGATTAAAAAAAATGCTCTTCAAAAATCTTTCAGTTTCCATTAAACAACTAAAAAATAGCGAGTAAGCAACCCAACACTGTCTTAACTGCACAAACCCATACCTTGTATTTGGAGCTCACCTGTTATGACTTTATTCTGAGGCCTTCTGGAGCACAAGGTCAAAGTCAGTTAGTTGAATGGTGTCCATTATGTCTTTGGAATCTTAGAAATTGTTTTCTTTTTTCTTTTATCTCAGGCATTTATTCTTTCACATACCTTGACATATTTTAGCGGAAACTTCCACCTTCCTCAGAAGTGTCACTTGGTGGTAGGTGTGACGCGTCATGTCAGCTGGTGTTACGTGAAAAGAATACATGTCTGAGATAAAAGAAAAACAGAAAAAGTTACAGTCAGTTGCCTTTCTTTGTCTGTTGCAATGGTTTTTAAATGGTGTGGCAGCCTTGAGATAAATCAAGGGGGGACTTGGGATTTTTACAACCATGACTAGTTTTTCATTTATTCTATCATTAATTTCTATATTCAACTCTTGCATATAAATGCAAATTTGGTTACTTAAAAAATTCCTGAAAAGTACCATAGGTTCAGTTATCAGAGAAGCAGATTAGAATAGAGATTAAAACAGACCATCATTTACACTTTTAAAACCCAAAAAAATCAAATTATATTTGAGGTTATCAATACTCAATAATTATCCAGATCAAAATAAGTATCAAATTAAACCAAACTGCATATCTTTTGACTGTCAGCTGAGTTCTGTTTCAATACACTGTTGAAATCTGAGTTGACTTTGGCTGAGTTAAAGTCACATTTTTAACTTCACAAGCTGGTATGTAGTTACAATATGACATACTCATAGTCAGCTGAGAAAAATGACCACTTTGTAAATATAAATAAATTTATATCATGATGTGTCAAATGTAACATCAAGATAATAAACATGTTTTGTCCAGAAACCAGATAAATTAAATTTTATTTTCTTTAAATAATACCCTTTTTTCTGTTTTTGGTATATAGATACAAATAAACATGTACATAATGACGAGATATTTTAGCTCATGTAAAAAGGGTTTTTGTAAGGGTATGGATATGGTGTGCCTTGAGATTCTGGCCCCATCATAAGTGTCCCGTGGGCAACAAAGGTTTGAAAACCTCTGATCGAATTGTAAAGAGAGCACTGTGTGGAGTTTAACAGAGGTGTCTAGTTTTGTGCTTTTTGGACTTGGTTACATATTTTATTTTCTCTGTCAGGTGTCCCACCAATGCCCGACAGGTGTCAGTGATTGAGAGCGGCAGGTCTCAACGTGCTCGTTTCGCAGCCCTGCTCTTCCTGGCAGGGGAAGGGTACAATGACATTTTTCTTCACTGTAACATACATCTGTGTGACAGTAGAGGATCCCGCTGTGTCCCTGTAAGTCAAACATTTTTTCATCATAGAACTTACAATTCATCATCAATGTGGGATGTTGGTAACAGGGACATGTCAGTTATTGGTGTGGGTGCCTTAAGAAATATTTCTAAAATATTTCTCACATTTAATTTTTGAATAGATTGAATGTTAGGATTTATAAATACCGTTTTCTAAACAGCAGCACATACTGATCTAAGACTCCACTGTCAGGGAATTAATCCAACAGAAACTAACAAAAAACAAAGATGCAGGACCCAATTGCAGAAAATAACCAAAAGCTTTATTTTGCTCAAAAGGATCAAAGTCCAGGGAAAAACAAGTCCAAAACCAAAGCTCCAAACAGTTCAACAAAAAAGCCAAGCCCAAAAAACAGAAACTACCTGAAAAAACTGTAGAGAGAACATGAGGGAGCACTGGAGACATGGTGTGGAGGAAGACGAATGACCCAACAAAGAGAACAGGGAAACCAGAGACTAAATACAACAGGGGAACACCAAGCACAGGTGAAACAATCACACAGGTGGAGGGAATCATCATCATTAGAGACACACAGAAGGGAGGGCAGGAAAACACCACGATGAACAAAGGAGTTTCAGAATAAAACAGGAAACAGTACACAAAATGGGGATACTTAATCAGGATAACAGGGACAAGACAGTAACACTGTAACAACAGGAGGTCTAAGAGGGGAACAAAATAGAAGATAACAAAACAAGTCAGATCCTGACATCCACAGTTTAATGTGAAACAAACTTCATACCAAAAGTTCCCACAGATGAGGCCCATGTGAAGGATTTATTGTTCATAATAATCAGAGCACTGAGAGTGACATGCACACATAATGCAGCCTTAGCTGTTTGAAGAGCATTAATCCATCAACAGAGACTACAGACCACAGTGCTGTTCACACACTTCACTGGTAAACTGAGCTGCACTAGATCAGATCACTGAAGTTTGGGTTTTCTGTCAAACCATCTGTGTCCTGTTGTGTGTTGATGTGGGACTAACCTGACACACCAGAGGGGCCCTTCAATGTATTTCACTAGCCAATCTGAGAAGAGCCCACTGAAAGTGTTTGGGGAGGGCAGACCCTTTCAGAAGCAAATCCAGCAAATGATTGGACGATTGTTCCACCAGTCACATTCATAACGAGGCAGTTAGACAAGGTGACAACGTAGTAGGCGGGCACTACTTCGCTACAGAACGTGGGCCACATCGTAAAACAAATTCTCATCAAACATGTCAGAAGTGGAACAGAAATATCCTCTCTATTGAGAAGTTTATAGTGTTGTTCTTGTTTTTCATTTAATAAAGAATTGTGGTCCAGATCTGATATAACTGCCACTAATGCTGTTAGCATCTATGCTAATCTCTGTCATCTTGTGCCGTCCTGCTTTGGGTTGCTCACAGTCTTTGGAGACTGGAGATTTTAAAGATGGATCTACCTCACTAAATCAGGCAGGTCCAGCTGCTGTGCGGGTTCATGTGCAACAGTTTGTCTAGTAACAGAAAGACCCACATATATAGTTATACATTTTTTTAAACTTCTTGATTGAAGGTAAGTGAGCACAGAGATGGGCAGCAACCAGACAAATTGAACCTTTCAGGTGGCTCCACACTGTCAGATTTTTTTCCAGAAGCTATCACAGGAATCAATGACCAAAACTCAAATATCGAAACAGACAATCCCTGCCTCTGCACCAGGAAGTTAAACACTGTCATGAGTGTCCTTAAGTCACATTGTGCAGGATCAAATATTTGTACAACTACGTTCATAGAACAGGTGAATTAAATGAAGCAGGAGGTTAAACAGTGATTTTATTTCAGGTCTTACTCTTTCAGGCATCACAGCAGTGACAGGGACAGAGAGTCTGTGTTTAAAGTCTGCATGGTCAAAGATCTGGGGCCTACTTATAAAACAATCACATAACTTTTCAAGAATGTTTAAATATTTTATTTATGTTTTTGTTTGCAGATGAAAATTATCAGACTATGATGCAAACTGGCATGTCAGGGTAACAAATTCATACTCAGGAAGTGGACGTGGCTCAGCCTTCCAGTGCTGTACTCTACTGTTTACTGTGGCTGCACAGGCATGACTAGACATGTCCCTTTCATTGGAGCCAGCTGAGGGTTGTTCAAATACCTTTCTCATTCCCTAATGAAGGCGGCACTGCTGTGCAGCACGTCGTGCATGTGCCTCACAGTAAGAAGGTTACAGGTCCAATCACCATGTCAGTCAGGTGGAGTTTGCATGTTCTCCCTGTGCATGCATGGGTTCTCTCTGGGCACTCTGGCTTCCTGCTTCAGACCAAAAACATGCTCATTAGGTTGATTGGTGACTCCAAATTGTGGATGGATGGATGGATTCCCAAATGGTATCATAAGAAGGACATTTTTGAGTAGACAGCTTGAGGACAGGTTTTCTGAAAGGTGAAGCTGGCAAAATAATGATCGTAGGAAATGTTTTTATGTCAGGGGGCTTTGTAGTCTGGCCTTGGACACATTTGGGGTATAAAAATTACTTTGAAAGAGTTTCCTGCCAGATATGTTAAAGATTTAGATGGGTTTAGCTTTAGATACAAATTGATGGAGGGTAATAAAAAGTCATCAAAGAGGATTTTTTAAATGCTGTAAATACATAAAAAACACAAGCAGTTAAACAAACAAACTTGGAGGATTATGGTACAAATATGGGTTTGAACATTTTATGGTCACAAGAATTGATTAAATTTTCTTGAGGTGATACAAAGGATAATGTGACAAATATCAAATTTCAGAAAGCAGTCACATAAGCCTGATGGTCCACTACATTTACATGTCTCCATTTTAACTAAACTAAGAGTTTTTAGAGCTGGTGGTTTTTATTTAGCCTTACTTGAATCCCTGGTTGCTAATACCTGTTATTTCTGTCCCCTCTCCCACCTCGTAGTTCTGTCCAAGGAGGACAGCTCGTTCTCTTCCCAGTTCAGTTGCCATGGAGTCTGTCACCATTGGACCAATTGTTTGTAAGTATCACTTATTATTTGGGCTCAGGTCTGATGTCTGAACACACTGAACTGTGGAGGAATAAACCAACATGTTTTTGTCTCTTTTCCTTCTTTAGGGGAAAAAACCAAAGAGTGAGCTGGTTACACAAATACATCTGATAATTTGGATGTACTCTGGCTATATTTGCACTATGTTTTATTTACAAGATTTAAAATGTTTAAGAGTTATGTAAAAGTTCATAATGAAATCTTTTTAAGGTGTTTTATTTTTTATGTTTTGAATTGTCTGTTTTTTGAGATGATCATGCAGCCTAAGAACAATGTAAGACAACTGAGTGTTTTAATAAAAGTATCTGTAACAGACCTCCACTTCTACTCTGTAGTTATTTCCAGAATTGACATTATGTGAGTGTAATTATCTGTTCATAATTCGGTATATCAGTACATCACTGGTTTAGCCTCAGGACCCACTACCAAGGGTGCAGCCAAGAACTGTGGCCTCTATGAAAAGATCTCTCATGTGGCCCCACCACCACAGCCAAATGAGGGGCTCCTTATCATATTTCCATTACACACACAAAAATGGATGTCTAACAGACTGCTTAGTGACAAACATCCCCAAGAGCAGCTGTTTTCACCTGGTCCAGCCTTGAGAGGGATTTAAACCTCTGCATTGAAGCCACATTGTAACCTATGCCCCAGGTCCACGTTGCCCTAAACTGTAACAGAGGACTTTCTAGTAGTCTGATGTGCACGTCCCACATGTTTAAATGACATGAACTGCAAGACCTGTGATTGGTCTGTTGCACGGTGGATGCCATTCTCCAAGTTCGCCCAAGGCATGATTTTGTGAACTGTAATGTGATAAAATGTCTGCAGAAGACAAACCAACACACTGAACATACTTTTAGATATATCAGAGGTGGGGCTGCGCTGTGGGGCAACAGGTAGTGCTCAGGCCTCACAGCAATAGAGTTAGTGATTTGACTCCTCAGTTTGGTCCGGTGTAGGTACCAGATGTGCTCGGGCTGTCAGATCGGCTCGGGGCCCTGCGTCTGCCGATGACGTCACACTATGGCAACTCCACTCGGACAAATTACATTGCGCCCCATTTAATAGGAGTCAGATGTGCTCGTTTAAAAGCCCCTCACAGTTTTCTTTATTTCCGTTTGTTCGTTCAATTCACCTCGAACCTTTGTCTCCGAATAGTACAGAGAATTATAACATACTGTACTGTAATTCTGATTCTAAATAAAAAAGAAAAAAAATATGTACTCAGGATCTCTATTTATCAATAGATATTTTGGCTTTGATCTCATATTTCCTTTGGCAACCTAAACTTCTTTTCTCCATAGCAATAAAGCTTTTTTGAATGAGAAGATGTATTGATTTTTTTCCATTTTATTGTTTATGGTGTGCATCTAGCAAGATTATTTGCTAGACCAAATATTTATTATACTTCAGTACGTCAAAAAACACCTCGTCTTATTGTGATGTTTCAATGTTTCAGCCTGAACACTAGGTGGTAGTATTGAGTTAAAGACGAGTTGAAGGCAAGGTATTGAAGGCGAGAAGAAGAAATGTGGCTGTTCTGTAATTGTCGTTATCTGCTATGTTGTTGGTGAAGTTAGAAAATAAAGTGAAGAAAAGCTCTACAAAGTGTCTTATTCAGCGACACAACACTTATTGATAACAATAGTAACACATAAGTAATGATAGATTTCGTGATAGAAGTCGTCCACTCTGCCAACTTCCAGCCAATCATATAGCGTGATGTCACCTAATCCGGACCAACCACAATCTTCATATAGCGTGATGTCATCGGCAGGCGCAGGACCCCGAGCCGATCTGGCAGCCCGAGCAGATCTGGTACCTAAACCGGGTCTTTCTGCGTGGAGTTTGCATGTTCTTCCTGTGCATATGTGGGGGTTTTCTGAGTGCTCTGGTTTCCTCCCATAGACTTGACCCACAGGTTAACTGGTAACTTTAAAATGCCAAGTGTGAATGGTTAGCTTCATGTTGGCCATGTGATTGGCTGGCAACCAGTCCAAAGTGTGTCCCCAGTCTCACCCATTGTCAGCTGGAATAGGCGCCATGCAGTCCCCTGCAACTCTCAAAAGGGACAGTCATTTAAGGTTATAGATTGAGAGGTGAATATATTTCTGTCTCACTCAGTGGCCAGTCGAGTGCAAAGAATCTGTTTTCTACCTCAACTGATTGTGCAGCCATCATTTTTTTCTTTCCAGTTGACATTATATATTATTCATATATTGAAAAAAATAACTGGCTGAGCAATCACACTGCAGCTGTTGTCCTTTTTGCTCAACACAGAAAAATTTACTCAAAACCCTTTTTATTAACATCTGAAATGAGGCACTTTTGAACTTCTGAGCAGATTCCTCAAGCGCCACTTTTACAAACCCCAGTTCCAATGAAGTTGGGACCTTGTGTAAAACAAAAACAGAGTGCACTGATTTGCAAATCCTTTTTGATCCATATTCAGTTAAGTACACTGCAAAGACAAGATATTTAATGTTCTAACTGATTTCTTTTTTTTTAATATTCACAAACTTTTGGCATGTTTGGGACATTCACAGTTGAACTAGTTAATTATAAACAGGTGAGTGTCATGAGTGGGAATAAAACGAGCATCCCTGAAAGGCTCAGTCGTTCACAAGCAATGATGGGGGAATGTTCACCACTTTGTGAACAACTGTGAAAGCTAATGGTCTAACAATTTAAAAACAACTTTTCTCATCGTACATTTGCAAGAAATTTAGGAATTTTTTCATCTACAGTCCATAATATCATCAAAACATATTTAGCTAATCTTGAGAAATCTCTGCACATAAGCAGAAAGGCTGAGAACCAACATTAATGTCTGTGACCTTAGATTCCTCTATAAAAACCAAGATCCTTCTGTAAAGAGTATTACCATGTGGGCTCAGGGACATTTTTGAAGACCATTGTCAGTTCACACAGATTGTCGCTACATCTACAAGTGCAAGTTAAACTCTGCCATGCAAAGTGAAAGGTATATATTAACAACAACCAGTAATGCCGCCGGCTCTTCTGGGTCCAAGCTCAAGTGGACTGATGCAAAGTAGAAAAGTCAGCTGTGGTCCACATTTCAAATTGTTTTTGGAAATCATGGACATCGCCTCCTCCAGGCTACAGAGGAAAAGGAACATCCAGACTGTTACTGTTAATTCAGGGTGTTTTTTTAGTGGATACATGGCGTATACCTTCATGTCTTGTAGACTATACCACTGTTTGTAAATGTTTTTTTGTATTAGAAAACCACACAGAGTTTTTTTGTGAATCGATGGGCGTGAGTAAAACATGTTTTGTGTGTTTGTGAGGTTTTGGCATGATTTTAACTCCATACAGTTGGGTTTAATTTCTGCCCTTAGGTGGCCGCTCATATTAGCTAGCCTTCAGCTTTTCTCTATCTTCTGTCGACGCCATGTCCAAAAATAATGCAAACAACAACCTGAAGCAGCTCCGGCTAGAGACCAGTACCCGGAGGATCAAGGTACGAACCCTCACAAAACTGACACACAAACACGGAAGATAGCTCGTCCCTGTGGTTCCAAATTCACAAAAGCTCTGAGGGCCCTGAATGATCTTGCTCAATCTTACGAGCTGCTCATCCTTCTCAGTCTCATACTAAATTCTCTCAGTCTTGTGTCACTCTGCTGCTTTACACTGTGTGTATTTGCATATCCAGTCCCTCACTGATGTTGGCATCCTGAGAGGTGAGTGACTTCCTTAAGGAATGTATCAGCGACAGGTTTTCCTTTACCTGTGCGGTGATCGATGGCGAAGTCATATTTTTGCAGCTGGAGGATCATTCTCTGTAGCCTTTGGTCAATGGCTTCTTCATGATAGGCTCCAGGGGTTTGTGATCAGATTCTACATGGAGATGTCAGCCTTAATGCATACTGATGGAAGCACTTTAAGCAAAACAGGATTGCATACATTTCCTTCTTGATCTGTGTGCAGTTAATCTGGCTGTCTGTGAGAGATTTGGATGCGTTGCTTTTGGGCCTGCCTGCAGCAGAACAGCGAAAAGTCCATGCTTTGAGGCATCCACCTGTAGGCTGAGTTCTTTGTCTGTGTTGAAGTACACAAGAACTAGCCTGGGGTGGCTCCATCATTTTAAAGTCTGTGACCATGGCTGTTTGATGCTGTGAGGTGATGCCCAAAGTAGCTGACCTCAGTAGCCCCTATGGTGCTTTTCTCCGGGTTCTGCCAGTCTCCTTTCTCATGCAATCACTCTAATTCCTTTCATGTTCCTCTCCGGTTACACCGCAGAAGAGGATGTCATCCACCATTGCAACCACTCCACTGAGACCTTGATATATCTTGTTGATTTTCTGTTGGAATTCATCCTGGGCTGAGATGATGCCAAATAGTAGGCACAGAAAACAGAAGCATCCAAATGGCGTGTTGAACTTCATGAGCTTTGACACATCTTCTTTCAGCTTGATTGCCAAATATCTGGTATGTGTGTGGAGGAGTCTGGAGGAGGGGAAGGGTACGTGTGGTACCCTGAGCTGAGGGCTTGAACCTCAATCCCCTTCAAATTTCAGCCATAAAAGGTTGATGCCTGACAACGCCACCTTGGGAATTGCACCCAAGGAATCACACCTTACCAGAAGGACACAGGTCCGTTATTGAACGAGCCAGAGACATGGTTCCAGTATAAACAAAAAGGTAATCTTTATTAACAACAAAAAGGTAAACTTTATTAAAACCCAATTAAAAAAAAATTAAGGGGACCAATCAGAGACTGGGGCGTACCAGAGGTGAAGAGGGGCTGATGAGGGGGAGGGGGGTGTCCCAACGGAACCAAAAATTAACAAAAATCACCCCAGACGCTCGTGGCAGACACACACTCACTCACACGGACGTGGAAGGGGGAGCCCAAACCGGGAACACAGCACACCAAGGAGGGGGACACCACCACCCTAAACACCACTTCTCCACCCGTGGCTCCCAGCTCTGAAAGGACAAGAAAATGAAATTAGAAGGGGAAATTGAACATAACAATACAAACTCTAATGGTTCAAAAAAAAGAAGGAATATCCCGCTACACCCAACCTAATCAAATTAATATCAATTAAAGGGAGTAACAAATCCCCCTAACCAATAATTAAAGCAAAATAACAAAATCTAATTATACCCCAAACCACCCAACAAGAAGGAACAAGCACAATAAATCACTTCAAAATAAATGAACAAATATACTTAAATACCAAAATCTAAACCACTAAACCCCCTAAAGTAAATAAATATATAAATTAATAATCAATTAATTAAGCCCAAACAGGAAAGAAATCAAAAATCAACCCCAAAGAAACTTATCGTAAGGGAGATGAAATTAATCACTAATAAACCCCAATGAAACTGATCACAAAGGAAACGAAATCAATCACTACTGAAGTCCCCCCCAAAAAAAGAGAAAGTAACGACCCATAACAATTAATAGGCACAACAAAAGGAGAAACAATAACTCAAATCGTCAATAATTCCCAAACCCAATAGTCAATAAAAGTTCATGGCCTGCCGGGCCGATACACGCTGAGGCGTCAGGTCATATGCATGCGGGGCGTTGAACAGCCCGCGGCTTACCCAGGCCAAGCCGGGGGCGCATGCACAACGGAGCCCCACTCCCACAAAACACAGAGCAGCAAGCAGATAAAACGATGAGTACCGACCAGTAAGCGGAGCGAAGCCCAGCCTGGTATCACCGGGCAGAGTGAAGCTCAGCAAAACAAAGCAGTCCAGCAAAGCAAAGCAGGAAGCGGAGCAAAGCAGCCCCGGGAAACAAAGCAGCCGCCTCCCAGGTCTCCCACTGCGGTAGCCCACGAGCGCTAACAGAGAGAGAGAGGGGAAGGCCTGTCACCATGATTATGTGTTACATTGAAAAAAAAGGTTAGAGCCAACAGGTTTAGCCTGAGGAGGGTCACCTACCAGGCAGATCACCGCTTATCCACCCCGAGGGAGAGGTGACATTACGTGCGGATCGCAGCTACAGGAAGCATCCCAAAGGGAGTAACACACCGGGCATCTAAAAGCCATACATAGGTTTTAAAGACAGAAGCACCAGAGGAATATTAAAGGGAGCTGATCGGTGGCATCCGTCAGCTGACATACCTGTGTGTGAGCAGCGGTGGGTGCCGGGTGAACCCGGAAGTAAATGGAGCTGAGAATTGCCAAGCAAGAGGGCTACTGGAGGTTTCCCTACCTCCTTTTATAGGGCGTCCCCAGGCAGTCATTGGCTGACACACACCATGGGAGTCATGTGCGGATGAGGGTGGCAGCAACCTCATCCTGCTACATGTGCATCCAGTACGTTGAAGTAGCGAGCACTGCCAGCCTGTGAATTATGTCTTCTATTATTGACAGAGGGTAATGGGGACATTTGATTGCCTTATTGAGGCAATCGGGGTCCAGGAAGACCCTGAGCCTTCTCGACCACCACCGGCTAATTGATCCACTCAGTTGGCTTTATTACTTTGATGATGATTCCTGTGTCCTCCACACTATGCAGTTTTTTCCTTAGATGGTCACCGAGAGCATGGGTTATCCATCTTGGTGGGCCTACCACTGGTGCTGCAGCTGGGTCGAGGTGAACAGTGCATTCTCCTGGAAATGGTCCACATCCCTCAAAAAGTGTCACCATATTTTGACATGATGTTCCCTTTGTCCACAGTTGTGTTAACTGAAAACACCAGCTTGATCAGGTCCAAATCCAGACATGCCTTTAATTTAAGGGCTTGAGCATCCACTATGTGTAAGTCCAAAATCATGCTGCAGTCTTTGTACCTGCACTCAAGACAGCATGTGCCTTTCACTTACAGTTGTTGTCCCCCATGGCCAGTCAGTCTTAATGTGAAGGGCTACAGTTTGCCTTTCTCCTTTAAGCTGTGGTATGCACTCTGGGGGGATTACCGGTTGCGGCGCTCTTTGTTGTGTGTCATCATACCTCATGCAAACCTCTGCTCATGGGAGACGTTTGATGTCCTGCCACTGAAGGTTCTCATCTGCGCTTGGGAGAGTTCATGTGCTCTGGCAATGTCCAGAGCTTTGTCCAGTGTCAGCTCCAAACCAACATTCAAAAGTTTTTCCCTCACTGTGGCTGAGTGTATCCTGAAAACAAATACAGCCCTGGACCATCTCCTCCTGGTTTGCATATGCACAGTCTTTCACAAGCAGTTTCAGCTCAGTGACAAACTGTTCCAGCATCTCGTTGGTAACCTGTACTCTCTTATGAAACTTGTATCTCACGCAGATCATGTTTTTCTTTGGCAAAACATGTTCCTCAAAGCAGTCATAGTAAGTTTTCAACTTCTTTGAGAATCCATGTTAAAAATGTTTCTCCCTTTCTCTCCAATCAAAAGCAGCAGGTAACTGCAATTCTTCTCCTCAATTTTGTTCTAAGCTTATCTCAGAGTGATTCAAAAACCTGCCAGGCAGTCTTACCTGTGATAATTTATCGTCCTCCAGGCCCTTATTATATCATATCAAACTTGGTCCTTAGCTCTGATAGAATACTCATTATAGGTGACTTTAATATCCATGTTGACAAAGAAAGTGATAGCCTTAGCTCAGCTTTTACGTCCCTAATAAACTTAGTTGGTTTTATTCAGGCTGTTTGTGACGCGACCCATCATTTCAGTCACACTCTCACTCTTGTTCTAGCATATGACCTTGATATTAATAAACTAAAAGTCTTTCCCAGAATCCCTTGTTATCCAATCACTTCTTCGTAACTTTTAACATCTTCTTAGAGAATTTTGCATTGCATAATAAAACAGTGATGAGTAAAAATCTGTCCAGTGGTGCTGTGGCTAAATTTAAAGAGGCCATTCCTGCTGCCTTAAATTCAGTACATTGGCCATTCGATAACTGTGATATTAATTATAGCCCCTCTCAGCTGGATCAGCTTGTTGATTGCTCTGCCAGTCTACTAAGATCCATTTTGGACTCAATTGCCCCTCTGAGACAAAAAGCTATTAAACGTCAGAGGATAGCTCTTTGGTTTAGTTCTGAAACTTGTGCACTTGAACAAGCATCTCATAAATTAGAGAGAATGTGGCGCTCCAATAAAAGGGAAGAGTCATGTATACTTTGGCAGGAAAGTCATAATAAATACATGACAGCCTTATGACGTATTTGAGCTGCATACCACTCCTCACTAATTGAGGAAAATTAAAACAATCCTAGGTACCTTTTCAGCACTGTAGCCAGGCTGACACAGAGTCATAGCTCTACTGAGCCTGTGATTCCTCTAGCCCTCAGCTGTGAGGACTTTATGGGCTTTTTCTCTCAATTCTTAAAAGAAGAGATAAAACTAGGAACTCCCTGTCTTCACCTGGACATGCCGTACCACTAAATGTAGTTAGGCCTGACCTAGGCTGTTTTTTGACAATTGGCCTTCAGGAACTAAACTCTGTTGTCTCTTCCTCCAAACAATTAATCTGCCTTTCAGACCCGATCCCAACCAAGCTGTTCAAGGAGGTTTTTCCCTTAGTTTGTCCATCCTTGTTGGAGACAATCAATACATCTTTATCAACAGGCTACGTGCCACAGTCCATTAAAGTAGATGTAATCAAACCCCTTCTTAAAAAAAATCTACTCTAGATTCAGACACATTAGCTAACTACAGACCTATATCAAACCTTCCTTTTACGCCAAAGATCCTGGAGAAAGTAGTGGCTCATCAGCTTTGTGACTTTCTTCAAGACAACAGCCTTTTTGAGGACTTTCAGTCAGGATTTAGAGCTCATCACAGCACAGAGACTGCTGTAGATAAAGTAACTAACAATCTACTCTCACCTTCAGATGAGGGACTTCTTTTTGTACTTGTTTTGTTAGATCTTAGTGCTGCTTTCAACACCATAGATTACTCAGGATTACAGGGACTGCTTTTAATTTGTTTAAGTCCTTAATATCTGATAGATACCAGTTTGTACACGTGAACAGCAAGTCTTCTGTGCACACTAAAGTAAGTTACAGAGTTCCTCAAGGCTCTGTACTCAGTCCAGTTCTCTTCTCCATATATATGCTTCCCCTCGGTGATATCATGAGGAAATACTCTGTTAATTTTCATTGTTATGCTGATGATACTTAACTGTATGTATCAATGAAGCCATGTGAGACAATCAGTTATCTAAACTAGAAGCGTATATAAAGGACATTAGGACCTGGATGGCCAAAAATGTTCTTCTTCTTAACTCAGACAAGACAGGGGTCATTGTGCTGGACCCCCAACACCTTAGAGAAACCTTTTGTACTGATTTAATTGCCCTAGATGGCATTAGCCTGGCACCAAGCACAACTGTTCCAAATCTTGGGGTTCTAGTTGATCAGGATTTATTCTTCAACTCTCACATAAAACAAATTTCAAGGACAGCCTTTTCCCATCTTTGTAACATCGCTAAAATCAGGCCAATCCTGTCTCAAAGCGATGTTGAAAAGCTATTCCATGCTTTTGTTACCTCTAGACTAGATTAGTGTAATTCTCTTCTATCAGGCTGTCCCAGCAAGTTGCTTAAGACGCTTCAGCTGGTTCAAAATGCAGCACGTGTACTGACTAGAACTAGGAGAAGAGATCACATTACTCCTGTATTAGCTTCTCTGCATTGGCTTCCCATAAAATATAGAATAGAATTCAAGATTCTTCTTCTCACCTATAAAGCTCTAAGTGGACAGGCACCAGTTTACCTCAAAGAGCTTGTAGTGCCGTACAACCCCTCTAGAACATTACGCTCCCAAAATGCTGGCCTGCTCGTGGTACCATCAGTCTCTAGAAGTAGTATGGGAGGTAGAGCCTTCAGTTATCAGGCTCCTCTTCTCTGGAACCATTTATCGACCACAGTTCAGGGGGCAGACACCCTCTCTACCTTCAAGGTTAGACTTTAAACATTCCTCTTTGATAAAGCTTTCAGTTAGGGACCAGCTCATAGTCAATAGTTTAGACACATAGTTAAGATGCAATAGGCTTAGACTGCTGGGAGGATCTGGCACACTGGGCTCTGTTCCTCTGTCTCTCTAACACTCTCTCTCGATATACACTTTTGCCCCTTTTGTTTGTTCCTGTACTCATCTCTGGCTCTTTTCTTGTGGGTGGCCTGGGATCTGTAGGGACATTTTTTGGTGTTTAATAATGTTTAATAATGTTATTTTTATTTTTATTTTTTTATGTTTTATTTTCACATTTCAATTAACAACAATTAGCAAAGAAAACAAAGTACAACACAAAAAAAGTACAAAACAATAAGGCTGCCAGATGATTCTAAATAAAATAGCCTCACATGGAAAATGCTGCAATATTAATAACTCCAGTGTAGAAACAAAATGAAAAAAAAAAAAAAAAGATCCAATGCTTGTTCCAATGTCCATGAAAGTCAGGGTCCCTATAGACGAGGAGTTATGTTGCACTGAGCCAGAAAAGGTCCCCAAATTCTCAAAAATAGTCTGCTCCATGTGTTAGGTTTATCCAGACGTAGTCTGTCCATCTGAAAAACGGACAACATCTCTTTGTGCCAGTGTGTAAAGCAGGGTGGGTTGGTAGACTTCCAAATCAGTATACGTTTTTTAGCAACAACCATTGCTAGATGTAGGACAGTCTGTATGTCATGGGACAACTCAAAAGTCCTTGTAGAGCAGCCAGAGATAGCCAAGTCATGGTTTGGTTGAATATCACTGGAATATGCTTTTGAGAGCATTCAACGATTGCTGTTTAGTAATTATGTAAAGTAGGGCAATGACCTCAAAATTGCTCATCAGGGTGGAAAATTATCACCCTAAAATTATCCAATCATGTCATGATACAATTGAAACCTTCAGAAATATTTTAAAGAAAGAAGGGGTTTGTTTTTTGGATCCTGTGTAACCATGTAATGCCCACAAAATATATTATAAAAAGTGCTGTCTCACCTTTGTTTGTAGGAGTTGACTCTACAGACCCAACTCACCTGTCCATTTGTTGACTGAATTAAGATCGCTGACTGCAAGTTAGTTGGACTCTTCTCCTGATTTTGACTCTTCTCCTGATTTTTTCTTCGAAAAAGTTTTTTTGCTCCTGCACATCTCTAGAAGATTAGACTTAGAACAGCAAAGTGTTTCAGGATAGAGGCCATAGGGTAGAAATGGCCCCTTGAGCCTGGGAGCCCCGGTGCAGGGCACAATCTTCCAGAATTAAACACAACAGATCCTTGGTGGAGACTGCCAGCTTCTGTGGAGTTACCAAGCCTCAATAACTACAATTACAGTCATAACAAATACCTGGCCATTTCCTGGGCCCATTCCAGTTAATAATCATTAAAGCTGTTAATGTTGACATTAGCATGATCTCCCTATCCATGGTTGATTAAACCATGGAACTATCTTTAGCACCATATAGACATGAGGTCAACCTTGAAAATGCAATGCCACAGCTCAAGAGGCTTACCTTTAATAAATTTATGCTTAATGGAGACAAATGTGGTGGGGACACATTTATGGTCTGGGCGTCCATAAGTTTGTCACTAACAAAAAATCTCATTTTCAGTCCTATGTAACTGCAACAACCCCCCTCCCACATTATCAGCTGAAAACATCACATAAATTTTAATTTTGACGCTGTTGTATTATTCATTAATGTAAATATTAGATTTTTACTCTTTTCATGACTATTATTGATCATATTTCTATAAAAACTATCACTACAAACATATAAACATGAGGACCCTCCTGAAAATGAGATCTTGCATCTCAAGGGGCTAACCTTTAATAAATTTATATTCAGCAGAGACAAATATGACGAAAACAGGTCAACGATTGGTCCATGGATCTGTTACGAGCTTTAGTTCTTACTTTAGTCCACTTGGCTCCTTCCACCTCCCTTCCTTTGCCCACACACCCAATACAGCATAGTGTGGATGGCTATTCATCATGAGACAGGGATCCATGTTCAAGATTTCCAGCTGCAAAACAGAGTTTTTTTTCCTTGCCACCTTATAAAGGGATTCATTATTGCCTATGTGGATTCATATAAAACACACAAGTTTGTATACAGCACACTTATTTGCAAACTATATGCTAAAAAGTTCCAGTTAGTTCACAAAAAGCAGGGGCGGTGATTGAAGAGGCCGGTATCAAGGGCCAAGCTCAGACCACCAGTCCCCCCTGAACAATATCTCATTGGTTTAATGGTCCACTATTATCCACGTGCTTGATGTGTCATTGTCACAGCCACGCCCACCGATACGGGGGGACAACAGGTCCAGGGTAGGGCCCGGAACAACAGACCTATTGTCTTGTCCCGGGCCAAGCCAAGACTGTCAGCTGGCCTGGTCACACCACGGAGATTGACAACAAGAGTGATGGCAGCAGGAAGTGATAACTCGTACAGAGATTAGCATGGATGCTAACAGTTTCTGTAGCAGTTTAATCTGATCGTAACTGCATTTCTTTATTAGACTAATAACGAATTCCAACATTACAAACCTCTCTTTAGTAAGGATATTTTTCGTTCCACTTCTGACATGTTTTGACGAGAGTTTGTTTTAAAAGTGGCCCACGTTATGTAGCGCAGTAGCTCTCAGTAGCTGCCTACAACATTCACTGATTGGTCCATAATAAATGTTGGTTGACGGATTGACTGTCCAATCACCTACCAGATATGCTTCTGAAAGGTTCAGCCCTCCCCAAACACTTGATGGACTACCAAAACATATTAAATGGTCATTCTGGTGTGCACACATTCCAAGCATGGAGGAAAATGTGGCAAAAATGGAGTTCATACAGCTGATGATGTGTGTTTCATTCAGTAGTCATCAGTCTGACCTTATCTAATGTTTTTATTAATTATTGATTGGTACTTTATTACATCTGACCTCTGGAATGCCTCCTTCCTCAAGTTTAGCGGTCACGTGTGCCTGGAGAGTCCTCTAATAACACACATTACACAGGGTCATATATATTTACAGCTTCTTTCAGAGCAGAGGTGAGCAAGCACACAAGCAAAAAGTTTGTTTCAGGTCTTTTTTTTTTTCATTACAGCAATGAGAGGGACAGAGAGCCTGTGTGTTAAGTCTGCTCAGTCACAGCTGGATATGCAAGGATCTGTTATCCAAAAAAATGAAATGAAACTGATTATTTTTATCACAATATCACTCTGTACCAAACAATTAAAGAGACAATACCTGGGACTGTTGCTGAAGTGCATGCACCAAGCCCAGTCTGGCCTGATTGAGGAGTAAAGATGCAGGACATTATTGATCTTTCGAAATGGGCCC
Organism: Cetoscarus ocellatus; assembly: GCA_037902135.1. Lineage (NCBI taxonomy): Eukaryota > Metazoa > Chordata > Actinopteri > Labriformes > Labridae > Cetoscarus > Cetoscarus ocellatus. The sequence goes on from JBAMNC010001245.1 coordinate 528,028, forward strand.
TTAATTTTAGTCTAGTCAGCTAAATACACTTCAAAATTGCCTCTAGATGGATTCAAAATAATTTGCATGACGACATCCGAACTCGATAACAAAACAAAGAGTCATCACAAACACAAAGGTCTCTCCAGCGGGTCACTGAATGCTTGATATCCCACTTTGTTGGGGCTAATTTTCCTGAAACCCAATGTCTTGCAGATATTTTTCAAAGGACTTGAATAAAAAGTGTATCTCAAAGAGCCCGTACCTTCTTTTTTTTGTTTTATGTGCCCTTTACTGTGTTAAGCATGTCTCCAATAGAGCACTTCTATGAACAAAACAAGAAGTTTATGCCATCAGGACGTCTTCCTTTACTTCTCTTTATGGTGCCAGCTGCTTCATAAAACGTCTTCTTCCCCCTCCCCCCTGATGAGACCCTATCAGTGTGATGTCATACCATTGTTTTGCTGTCAGTTGAACATCTTTGGCTCATGGTAGTGAGCCCTTTGACTACACTCGTAAATCGTGAAAATACTCCAGCAGTCATCAAAAAGTGAGTTTGTAGTCCATGCAGTCAAGCTTCTGCAAAGAATGGCTTACATAAGTTCTTCTACCACACCCAGTGTTCACTTTTGTAATAATTAGGGCTGTCAAACGATTTAAATTTTTAATCAGATTAATTACAGGGTTTCTGTAGATTATTTTCGATTACTCATGATTAAATATCAGTTATTTTTAATCTATATTAATCGTATGAGGGTGGTTTGTTGCAAGCTGGACGATGTGTTAGCAGAAGTGCTAGCATGATCCCCGACTGACGCATGCTTCGTGTTAATGTGGTACTGGAAGTGCTTCAGTGAAAACTCCTTCCTGCAGAGTGCATGTAACTGTATGTCAGTCCACTGTTCCGTCATGTAATTTTTTGTATTGAGATTTCTCAACGAGAGCCAGGGCCGCCGTGCTGTTGAACATCGCCCAATTCGAGTTGTTCGGTTCTGCCGGATCAACTACCCGTTTGTGCATGTGCAGCAGCATACGCTACGGCAAGTCTTCTGGGACAAACTGCCCGAAACGCACACATTTAAGGGATTTTGAGTCATTCTGTGCTGCAGATGGGTTAAGCCCACAAAAAGACCTTGTATTTTGGTTTTAGTGTGAAACTATGGAACAGTCTGAATGTGGAGCTGAAAGGATGTCCAAACATCAACCAATTTCAAAAAAAGGTACAAAGAAATTATTTTCCTAAGGCATAGGGACAAGGTAAGGTGTCTTACGATCACAGCTGTTTAGTATTAATTTATTTGTTTTATATTCTTTGTATGTTGCTTCCTTAAGGATCAAATATCAGTTTGTATTTTGATACAAACATAAACTCCACCAAGGAGGTTATGTTTTCACTGGGGTCTGTCTGTTTGTCTGTCTGTCTGTTTGTTCATCTGTTAGCAAGATTACGCAAAAACTACTGGATGGATTTACATGGTGCTGATCTGATCCAGACTGACATCACAAAAAAACATTTAAGTTTATAACGACAAATCCCGTTGCATTATGGGAACTGTAGTTCATTTGCAAACTGACGTCTAGTTTTTCAAGGCCTATATCACTACGTTTCCCAGCTTCCCTTGCAATGCCAGGGGAGGAGCTCTCCACCCCACTCTGTCTGCATTCACAACTAGTAACATTACTCTGAGACCATTAACGTTATAGAAACAAACGCGGCAGCTTTGCTCGCTTGCAGTCCCTCCAACATGCCTGTTACACTCGAAACAAGGCTTCTGATAATGTCAATACGGAAATAGTCTGTCATAGCAGAAGTCTGCGTGTATGTGAGTGCAAAAACCTAACCCCCAAACTCCACATAGACCGAAGGTGTTGTGGAGCGCTGTGGTTTTGCTCCTGACTGACAGGCTGACGACATCATCCACTACGGCGCGCACAACACCAACATCTGTACAAGCAGCACAGATTCAGTTGGTTCAGTCAACAAGTAACAAGACCCACTACTAACTAGGTCAATTTATTGGATATTTACATCAACAGTAATCACACTTCTTGCAGATTGATATTTTTCATTCCACAATGTGCGAATAAAATAATGTAGTAGACTATAATGTTGGGTGGAAATCACAATTTGTAGGTGAAACTGAGCTGCTTGGCGGAGGTCTGCGCTCTCTGAGTGCTTTTCTAGTTATTATTATTATTATTATTATTATTATTATTATTATTGTTATTGAGAAATACTCAAAAATTGCAACCAATATTTCAAGAGCTTGATTATTTTTATTTAACAAAGTTTTAACAGTGTGTAGCTTTCTAATCTTACATCTTTATGTAGTTTAATAATTTAAAAAAATGTAATCATAAAGGAAAAAAATCAACATTATGTCCAAAGATATTCTGTTTATCTCTCAGCGCTGTACTTTTGGTTTTGCCATCTTTTAATTTTTTTCAGTTTACATGCTTTTGCCAGATTATTCCAGCATTCTGAGATACAGTTCATTGTTTTTCAACCCGTTATGTCTGGCCACATTAGTGACTGCTGTTGTTTTTCAATGGTGCCTTACTCTTAAGGTACGTGTCGAAATTGTTTTGATTAATATGTCAGGTTTGTGATTTAACAGAAGGACTTCCTGGCATACTGTGTTATAAAACTCATGTTATGATATTTATTTGGTAGTAAACCAAAGCACTGGGTCACCCATTTACTCTGGAACAATAAAATACGTGTGTGGAAACCTGATTGGCAAGAACACCAGGAAGTGCACAATGATCACATTGAATGAATACAGGGAGTGTTACTAATCAAGAAATGGGTCACTTGGGTTCACAGTTGCTTCTTGTTTTTCTGGTGTTTATTATTTACTGCTATAACCTTCAGAAAAATCCCTGTGTTTTTAAAAACCTTATTCTGAATTGGACTTCATGCATACAGTCCTAAAATTTAAGATCAAGTCCGCACACATTAAGCCTGCATGACGTGAAGAAAATGTGAGGTTACAAATTTAAATGTGGCAACTGTATGAGCATGTCTGTCTTATTTAGTAGCAGAGTTTAGTAGGCCAGAGAAATTGATTCTTTTGAGTGGTTTATAATCCATGCAGAGTGCATGAATTTGCAGTCTGCAAACACTTTTAACACTCATCACAGACCAATCCATATCAAGCCACAAAAATGATGTAACAGCTAGACCCTGTTGTTAGCCATTACCTTGAACTATTTTCAGTCCTTAAGGCTGTCATCTTACACAGAGGCGTTTCTAGTCACCTTGGGGGCCCTAGGCAAGAGTGAGCATGGGGGCCCTCCCGGATCAAAAACACCAAGAAGATCATTCAATCCAGATATCTTTTATTTTAAATAACAGAAGTGCACAATCAACTTTAAATACAATATAACATAAACACAACTGAAATGTGCAAAGTTTGACAAACAATACAATCAAGCAAAAAATATCAAGCAAAAAATAAAAAAGTAAAAAAAAAATAGTTAGTGGTCTTTAGTTCCGTATCCACATCCACGTCCTGGTGGAATTTGTTTTTAAAACTTTTGCTTGCGGGCCTTGGCTTGTGCAAATGCACTAATGATGTCTTCCATGTCCAAAGAACGTCTCGCATCACGTTCTATCGAGATCAATGCCAGTCCTGTGAGCCTCTCTTGACACATGGTTGACCTCAAGTAGTTTTTTACCACCTTTAATGCTGAAAAGCTCCTTTCACCTGAGGCAACAGAGACAGGAAGAGTCAAGAGGAGACGCAATGCAATACTAAGATTGCTGTACAGATCCAGAAGGTTTTCACTGTATATGTAGTTTAACATGTCATTTGGGCAGGTGGAGACATGGTCAGGAAAAGTGTAGACAGCAGAATTGATCTCCAATTGTAAATCATCCGCCTCAATGTCATGCATTGTTTGCTCCAGGGTTTTGCAACTTGAATGAAGCTTGCCACTCTTTATTGCCTGTTGCATGTTTTTCTTTGAAGACAGAAAACTGTAGAGGGCATAGACAGTTTCCATTTTTGAGAATCAGTCACTCAGGCTTCTTAGGGCTGTGTCTACTAAAGGGAGAAAGAACTCCCTTCTGAAGGCCTCTTCTGGACTGCACTGAGTTTCCTCAGCACCCTCATGCTGAAATCGTTTTGCTGCTTTTCTCTGCCTTTTCTCTGGAAGCTTCTTTTCGATTTCCAGTTCTTCAGCAATTTCCACTGCATCAGATTGACAAGAAGCAAGCCCGCTGTCCCTGAAGTTTTCAAGGTACTGTTTCACGCCCTCTGTTTCTGCTTTCAGTGTTTCGAGAGAAACATCTGGACTTTGCAGCAGCTTACTCACAAGGTTAACCTGGTACAAAACATTGTACCAGATCATGGTACACAACAAGAAGCGCCAGGACTTAAGCTCATCATGCAAACCATTGGCAGTGGACATTGTTTCAGAATCCCTCTTCTCCAATGCAAATGTCTGAAGAGCCGACAATGCTTGCAGAATCTGTGGCAGCTGGTACCGCACCACCTTCACACTTTCAATCCGAGCCTCCCACCTTGTTGTTGACAAAGGTTTGATAGAAAGTTGCTTAACATGCTCCTTCAAAATTGCCCAGCGTTGCACAGATGAACTGAAAAGATTGTAGAGTCTTTGCAGCACACCAAAAAAAAAGAGATGGACAGGACTGAGGACTTTGCAGCATCGGCCACAACTAGATTCAGGGTGTGGCTGCTGCAGGGGACACACAATGCTTTGTTGTTTTGCTGCAATATTCTTGCCTGAACTCCTTGCTTTTGTCCCATCATGTTGCTCCCGTTATCATATGACTGGCCACGACAGTCAGAAATGTTAACGTTGTGTCTCTGAAGATGTTCAAGCAGAGTTTCAGTCAGACCCTCAGTTGTGTCCTCCACATCAAAAAATCCAAAGAAATGCTCTGCAACGGAGGCACCAACAGATGATTCACAATTCACAATTCTCAGAACAATGGAAAGTTGTTTCTTGTGACTGATGTCAGGTGTGCAATCCATGATTATAGCAAAGTACTTTGCTTTAATCACTCTTCTCACTATTTCCTCCAGAATCTTGTCTCAAACCAGTGTTATAATTTCGTTTTGTGTGACCCCACTTAAATAGTGTACCTTTGTTTCTTTGTTTTGCATCCTTCAGACATGCTCGCTTAGCACTGGATCAAACTGTGCCATCAGTTCCACTTATGCAAGGAAATTCCCATTGTGAGGGTCATAGAGCACATTTGAAGCCCCCCTCAAGCTTGATGCGCTCAGCCAGATGGCAGATGATCGCAATTACTCTTCTGATTACACCTTTCCAATGCTCAATCTCAATCTGCATCAAACTCTGGTGGGTTTGATCGATGGCTGTCTGAGTTTGCAACCTCTTCTGCAGATCATGCCAGCTTCTTATGTTCTCACAATGTGTTTTTGAATATTCATGATCTTTGAGGTGCTGAGCTACATTCTTCCATGCACAGTAGCCAGTGGTGCTTAAAGCATTTTCCCGCTTTCCAAAGAGTGTGCAACAGAAACAGAATACTGAATCTGAAGTAACAGAAAACACCAACCACGAGCGTTGTATTTTCTCACCATTTTTCATTGGTATTCTGTAATTTTCTTTGGTGAATCTCCTTGGTGGGTTTTCCGAATTTTGAGGGAAGTCCATGTCTGTGATTTGGAGTGGTCCCTTTGTCACAATTTGACAACGAGTGTTGTCATTGATGAATTTTGGCCACAACGCAGGGTCATCTGAGATTATTTGAGGGCTCAGAGTACCTTCTATTGATGTGACGTCAGGGGTTGGTGAGGAGGACGTGGTATGAAGTGGTGTGGCCTCAAACTGTGATGGTGGCGGGGCTGCCATGCTGCTGCTGCTGCATGAAAGAATGTCCTGCTCACCTGAGGCTGATAGAAAATAATAATAATAATAATGCATTTAGTTTGTATAGCGCTTTTTCATGACACCCAAATACCCACAATGTAAAAACAAGAAAAGACATACTGTAATTGTTTGACATTTATTTGTTTGACATTTATTTGTGCACTAAATCAGATCATATCATGATAGATTTAAAAGGAGAGCAAATCACTGTAATCTTAATTTGTTTAAAAAACAGTTCCTACCTTCATCTGTAGAGGTAAGTTGTTCTTCTTGTTGTTCTTGCTGTTGTTCTTGTTGCTGTTGTGGTCCAAAGAATTTCAACAAAGAACCTCCGGGGTGGAAAAAACAATGGGAGAAGCACAACGTATTTGGTCAGCTGGCTTTATGTTCATGCTGGAAGAATTGTGTGTGCTACACACTCAACATTAACATCTGTTTGGAATAATTAATGAACAGCCAACTTCACTGTTCCTGATAATATTTTTGATTAATGTGACATACAGAAAATTCAAGGAGATATAAGATATCGCCCTCTTCCAAATACAAATTAGTTACTGGTTAGCTTACTGTTAATTACTGTTTAAATAAGCTAGGCTAAGGTGCAGTAAACATGTCATGTGCGGTTGTGCTTCGTGAGACTACAGACTGGGACAAAGTGGCATCACAACTTTTTCTTAAATGTCAGATTATACATGTTTGAACTTACCACTTTCCCGTTTTCTTTTTTCTTCATCTTCTTGTTTTTTTTTCTTTTTGCGTGCCCTGATGGATATACTCGCTTCATTTTTCCTCATATCGAGTTTGAACTACCGCAGAAAGCCGGCCACGGGCAGTCGGGACCCCATTAGGGGGGTTCCAAACATGTCGCTGCAGTGTCTATGGAGGTTTCAGGTTGTGTCATTGATATTGATCGATATTGGCCGTGTCTCGGGGGTCCCTTAACACACAAGGCAGTGACAGCTAGTGGGGGCCCTATGCGGGGGGGTTTTCCAATGCATCGTCGTTGCAGTGTCTAAAGCAGTTCAGTCATTTTGTCATTGACAAAAGGACCAATGTCAGCGCTGTCCTGGGGCCCCTTCCAGCTCGGGGCCCTAGGCAATTGCCTAGTATGCCTACCCCATTGCGGCGTCTCTGATCTTACATTAAACTATACAACACAGATGTATCATTTACTTATGTATCATTTACCCACCAAGTTCTCAGTAAACTTCTGAGGAGAGAATATTTCAACAGGTATTGCTGAGTAACCACGTATTCAGACTACCTTAGACTAACTGGCGTCATCCACAAAGGATTTTTCGCATCTCTCTTAGTTTCCCAGCAGTGATCCCCAGCTCTCTGGCTTCTCTGATTTGATCATCCAAAACAAAAAAACACGATTTCCCGTAAAAAAAGCTTCAATGTTCTTTGCTCCTCTTTTAAAGAAGAAATTGAGTCTATTTCTGATAAAACCGCAGATATTGCTGCATCCATGGAGACCGCTTCAGAAGCTGCCATTGTTTTCAAACACACAGTTGTCACATCTTCAGTTTCCCCCTCTCTTCACTGATTGGGTGGCCTGGCTTTTGCCCATGAAGTCGTAGGAGATTGAAGCTCGGCAAGATGGATGTGTGTTATTTCAGACAGTGAATCAGGCAGGTCCAACGGCTCTGCAAGGTTAGAGCTGTGATGGGCATTGAACTTTTAGCAGTATAAATATAAATACAGACACAGGGCTCTAATTTTGTGTGTCCAGGGCATTTTGCAATTTTTGTGCACACCCGTCGTAGTCCGGCGCAGCAAGGGGCACCCACGCCTCTGTCCCTCCCACCGGCGCAAGTGGCAGAGAGGGAGGAGAGAAGGCGTGAGTGGGTTTCACACAGCCGAGTGTAATCTTCACCAATCAAATGAACCCCTCTCCTTGCCTTTAAAGGAGATGCAGGCAAGGCGCAGTACCAGTTTCAACCTCTCCTCCATTGACTCCAGCCTCGGTAGGCTGGCGGGTGCAGCGGACTGAGGCTGTTGAGACCCCAGACCAGGGGAGGACGGCTCTCCTCTGGCTCCATCCTTCCTTTCCAACCAGCAGTCCAAGTGCGCGAGGAAGAAGAGGAAGGAGCCGGGTTTAAATAAAATTAATTTTTCTCATTAATGATTTTGTGTATCTTTAATGTGACTGAGTAAATTGTGGCCGAAACATGTATAAACGGTAGGCATATACTCGCATTTAAGGACAGAGCTGTGCAGCCAGGTGATCTCTCCTCTCCCGTGCGCTCTGCTGCTCTCCCTGTTGATACGGCACATGCAGTTCAGCCTCTCTCCGTCTTAAGTCCTGCAATGTCTCCTCCGTGAGGTCAAAGTGGCATCCAGGGTGGAAGGCTATGTTGTGTAGCACGCACCATGTGACAAAGAATGCATTGACACTCTGGATACCTGCCCGTGAGGTTTTGGTGACGTGTGCGTACTGCACCGCCTGTCAGCCAAATTACCACTGCACTGGGCACACTTCGCCTGCGCCGAGAATAGACCAGGTTGGAGCTGGTGAGCTTTCAGCGCACCTTCCACGCAGTGTTTTGGCGTGAAATTGTCACTGCGCCAAGCTGAATCTGTCGACACCTCCTCCTGGTGTGCTGCCACACCCATCTCGGCACAGCTGGTCTACCAAATGTGCCAAATTGGCTGTGCACAAAACGAAATTACCACTGCGTGGGGTGCGCCATCCTGCACTGCACCAGGAAATTAGAGCCCACAGTGTGCATATGTATAAAAATAAAAATTTGGCTGGGTTACAGTCTGTTTTATTGGGGGTCGTTGGTCGTAGGGCTGGGGTGCAGTTTATGAGACCCAGGACAAGCACCGGGCATCAGAATGAGGAAGAACAGTGATTTAGTATTGTTGACTGTGGCATGGTTGTTGGGACCCAACTGCTGATCTACTGGGATTTTCATACACAACTATCTCTTCTGTTTACAGAGAATAATCCTGATCCTAAAAAAGAGAAAATATCCAGTGAGCTGTAGTTCTCCTTAAAAAAATGCTTTTATTGATGCCAGAGGTCAGAGACCAGAGGGGTTCGAGATGAGTGAAAGGCAACAGTAACTCAAATAACCACCCAGTATAGCTAAGAATATTAAGACTGAGCCTTCAATCCAAAAAGTCTGACCAAAATTGGACAACAGAAGATTCGAAAAATATTGCCTAGTCTGATGAGTCTCAATTTCTGCTGCAACATTCAGAGAGAAGCATCACAATTTGGTGTAACCAACATGAATGTATGGATGTATCCTGCTGGTGTGGGGGATATTTTCTTGGCACACTTTGGGCCTCTTAGTACCAACTTGACATCGTTTTTACGCCGCAGTCTAACGTATTGCTGCTGACCATGTTCATCCCTTTATGACCACAGTGTACCCATTTTCTGATGCTACTTCCAGCAAAGTAATGCGCCATGTCACTAATCTTAAATCATCTTAAGCTAGTTTCATGAGCATGCCAGTAATTCACTATGCTCCAGTTTCCTCCACAGTCACCAGATCTCAATCCAATAGAGCACCTTTGTGATGTGGGAGAACGGGAGATTCTCATCATGCAGTTGCAGCTGACAAACCTGCTGTAACTGCGTGATGTCAACATGGAGCAACATCTCTGAGGAGTGTTTCCAGCACCTTGTTGAATCTATAACACAAAGACTTAAGGTAATGATGAAGGCAAACAGGTTCAACCAGGCAGGAGGGCAATGTGGAAGTGTCAAAACCTTAGTACCCCGAGTGTCCACTTAAAGCTGGCTGCAGAAACCTGACACCCAAATGATTGTGAGCAGAAAAGAGGGTTTTTTACAGACTAAAAACTCACATTTACAGACTGGTTTAAAAAAAACAGCTTCAGTCAAAATACATAATGACAAGAACAGACTCAGGCAGAAAAGACTCAAAGGCAGATGGTCAGATCCATGAGACAAAAAGCAGGGTTTGTTTTCCAGTCCAAAGCTGGGTACAGAAAATGACAGGTAACCAAGGCAGAGGTATCCTTGAAGACTGGATCGAGACAAAGAGGGTTGTGATCAAAAATTATGGCAATGAAAGGAACACTGGAAAGTGACACAAGAGACAACAATCAGGCACAAGACTGCGGGAGACATGAGAATAAATACAAGAGGTGATGGGGGGTGATTAGACACAGCTGGGGAGGAACAATCAGGAGGAGTGACGAGACAGGATGTTCATGAAGCAGAGCTGATGAACAGAAACAAGAGTTAGAAATTTCAAAGTTCAGCCTTATCTCACAGACAAGAACATGCTTACGACTTAATTGATGATTCCAAATTGCCCTTAGGTGTGAGTGTTAGAGTCAATGGTTGTCTGTCTCTGTATGTGGCCCTGTGATTGGCTGGAGTGTGTGGTTCAGTGTGTACCCACCTCTCGCCACATGTCAGTATAGATGATGGATGGATGGATGGATCTTCCTCATGTGATTTAATATATGGCTGGATAAATTAACACATTTGCAGGATGAGAATGACTAAAGGCAACAATCTGATTAAACAGCTCATCAGAACATTTGTTTAAAACACGTTTTATGTAACACTATGAGAAGAAAGCAAGAATTCTGGTCTTCCCCTTAAGATGAAAAGTCAAACTTCTCTGTCATGGTAACATTTCTCCTTTCATTTAGTCCCTGCTGTTGACCAAAGGTGTTTCAAAGGAGTTTGTTCACTGTTAGGAAGATGGAGTGATGCTGACATGTGTAAACTTGTAGAGCCCGATTTCTGTTTCAACTCTGACCTGAGATCGATTGAAGCATCATAAAGTATTTTGACTCTTGGCTTTGTTTGTCTGCCAGCTCTGATTGAATTTTATCTTCTTGTATTTCTCATATTAATCAGTAACTCTACAAGTCATACATGGTGTATCAACACTGTCTATGACCCATTTATGGGCATCACATGGTCTTTCACACACCAATAGAGGTATAAATATTCACAGCCACAGGGAGAAATACAACCTCTCCAATCCTGGACTCTCACAGTTATGCCAAGGTCAGTACGAGGCAGTGATGGTTTTCAGTTTTTGTGGATTTCATATCAGTATGTAGAAAAAACAAAGAGTGATAGTCACATTTTAGTCATTTCCACTGCCTAGACTTATTCTTCTAGGTTTAATTTGCAAAAGCTTAAAGCATCTTAGTCTAGTTTTACTTTTTATTTGTATTTTTTTCTCACTTAAATACAACTGAATACAAACTGATCAGTGAATATACTTGAATTTCAGTCTTCCTAATGCAGCATCAATACATTAACCAATTAATCCAAACTAATTAACATACAGCCAAACCTTGAGTCAAGAAATTTAGGGAATGGTCCAATTTTTAGTAGGTTTATTTTTTTTTCAATATCAGCACCGTTATTTATATAGACCAAAGTTTTGGCCCACTCCTCGTGAACAAACTGCTCCAGCTGTCTCAGGTTTGAAGGGTGTCTGCTCCAGACTGCATGTTTCAGCCCCTTCCACAGATGTTCAATAGGATTTAGATCAGGGCTCACAGAAGGCCACTTCAGAATAGTCCAGTGTTTTGTTCTGAGCCATTCTTGGGTGTTTTTAGCTGTGTATTGGGTCATTATCCTGTTGGAGGACCCATGACCTGCAGCTGAGACCAAGCTTTCTGACACTGGGCAGCACATTTCGTCCAGAATGCTATGATAGTCTCGGGATTTCACTGTACCCTGTGCAGATTCAACACACCCTGTGCCAGATGCAGCAAAGCAGCCCCAGAACATAACTGAGCCTCCTCCATGTTTCACAGTAGGTACAGTGTTCTTTTCTCTCTATGCTTTATTGTTGCATCTGTGAACATAGAGCTGACGTGACTTGCCACAAAGATCCAGTTTTGTCTCATCTGTCCAAAAGACATTCTCCCAGAAGCTTTGTGACTTGTCAATATGCATTTAGGCAAATTCCAGTCTTGCTTTTTTATGATTTGATTTCAACAGTGATGTCCTCCATCAAGTCTGCTTTGACTCAAACAGTGATAAACGGTGTGATCAGATACTGATGTACCTTGACCTTGGAGTTCACCTCTAATCTCTTTGGAAGTTGTTCTGGGCTTTTTGGTTACCATTTGTATTATCTGTCTCTTCAATTTGTCATCAATTTTCCTCTTACCCCCACGTCCAGGGAGGTTGGCTACAGTCCCGTGGACCTTAAACTTCTGAATAATATGTACAACCGTAGTCAACAGAACATCAAGCTGCCTGGAGATGGTCTTATAGCCTTTACCTTGAACATGCTTGTCTATAATTTTCTTTCTAATCTCCTGAGACAACTCTCTCCTTAGCTTTCTGTGGTCCATGTTCAGTGTGATACACACCACAATACCAAACAGCACAGTGACCACTTTTCACCCTTTAAATAGGCAGACTGACTGATTACAAGTTTAAAGACACCTGTGATACTAATTACAGGACACACCTGAGTTTAACATGTCCCTATGGTCAAATCATTTTCAATCTTTTCTTGGGGTACCATCATTTTTGTCCAGGTCAGTTTCATTATTATGTTTATTAAAATAATTCTGTTGAACCACAATTCAAAAATATTGTCTGATTTTCATTGGTTGATTTAATTTTTTTTTAGCATTACTTTTGTCAGTTTCAGGTTATTTCAGTGACCATTTGTGTTTTTCTTTTTTTAATGGAAGGGTACCAACAATTTTCTCAACGTCTTTAAGTCACAATGACTTCAAAGTTGCACTTCAGGGTGGAACATTATCACCTAGAACTATCCAATCATATCACGACACGATTGAAACCTTCCAATAAGAAAAGAAGTTGTTTGATACTATAAAAAATGCTGTCTCACCTTTGCTTGTAGGAGTTGACTCTGAGAACCCAACTCACCTGTCCATTTGTTGACTGACTAAAGATCGCAGGCTGCAAGTTGGTTGGACTCTTCTCCTGATTTTGACTCTTCTCCTGATTTTTTCTTCAACAAAGTTTTTTGTTCCTGCACATCTCTAGAAGATTAGACTTAGAGCAGCACAGTGTTTTAGGATAGAGGCCATAGGATAGAAATGGCCCCTTGAGCCTGGAAGTCCCGGTGTCTGACACAATCTTCCAGAATTAAACACAACAGATCCTTGGTGGAGACTGCCAGCTGCTGTGGAGTTACAAAGCTTCAATAACTACAATTACAGTCATAACAAAATATCTGGCCATTTCTTTAGCCCCATTCCAGTTAATAATCATTAAAGCTATTAATGTAGACATTAGCATGATCTCCCTATCCATGGTTGACAACACATCCATAGTAACTAACACCATATTGACATGAGGTCCCTCTTCAAAATGAGATGCCACATCTCAAGACGCTTACCTTTAATTAAATTATACTCAGAAAATTATACTCACTAACAAAAATTATTATTATCAGTCCTTTGTATCTGCACCCCCCGAATTATCAGCTGAAACCATCACTTATGCTTTTTCTTTGTAATGCTGTTGTATTATTCGTTAATGTTAATACTAGATTAATTACTCTTTCATGACTATTACTGATTATATTTCTATAAAAACTATAACTACAATCATATAGACATGAGGATCCTCCTGGAAAACAAGATATTGCATCACAAGGGGCTAACCTCAAATAAATTTATATTCAGCAGAGACACACATGACAAAGACAGGTCTATGATTGGCCCATGGATCTGTTACTAGCTTTAGTTCTTACTTTAGTCCACTTGCCTCCGCCCACCTCTCTTCCTTTGCCCACACACCCAACACAGCATAGTGTGGATGGCTGTTCATCATGAGACTGGGATCCACATCCAAGATTTCCTATTGCTAAACAGAGTTTTTTTCTTGCTGCCATGATGGAGGGAATTATGATTGGTTACCATATTTTCCGGACTATGAGTCATGCTTTTTTTTCATAGTTTGGCTGGTCCTGCGACTTATACTCAGGTGTGACTTATATATCAAACTATACATCATTTAAAATACTGACAGACATGAACCAAGGAGTAAACATTACTGTCTATAGCCACGAGAGGGCGCTCTAGGCTGGGCCAGACATTAACAAAATGCCCTCCAAATGAAAATCCTATTCTAACAAACTGCAGGTAGTAAAATATGCAGCAGTAATGGAGCAGAAATAAAGTTCGGAGTGAGTGAGAAACTCGGGAGGGACTGGGGAAAAGAAGAAGTTACTCTTGCTCCAATGAAGAAAATGAAGAAAGCTAATCACGGGCTGAAAGCAAGAAAGCCAGAGCTGGAGGAACGAGTCCACAGATGGGTGCTTGAACACTATGCTGCCAGGTGAGACTTGTTAGAGACCCATTTATACTCAACGTTAAAGACGGATCAGGATAGAGACTGAGCCACATGTCCGTGCTCTGCGTTCATTTTGTCCTTATTGCACGTTTCCATAAAGCTTACAGACACAGGCCAAACAGAGCAGTAGCCCTAGAAACCACTGGGCAGTGTTGCTGTTAGTACCCATTAGCTAGCTCTAGTGAGACACAAAGAAGAAATAATAATGGCAGAGCTTTTTGAAGAGAAACTCTGCGAGTTAGTTAGAAATTACAAACATCTGTATGATGTTACTTTGCCTGGACACCGGGACAAACAAATGCAAAATAAATAAATAAATAACAGCTGGGAGGAGACTGGAGAGCGATTACATATCAGTTGGTCAGTAGCAAAGGAGAAGTGGAGGTCTGTGCGAAACAGATTTGTTCGAGCCCCCCCAGTGGATGTATTGGTTAACAGCAATGCCAACGGAAAGGACACAGTGGGCCTTCTTGGTGTTACCGCTTCATACAAGGCAACCACCTCTCTATCAGAGCACTAAATACATGCGACTTGTAGTTCAGTGTGACTTATATATGTTTTTTTCTCTTCATGACGCATTTTTTGACTGATGCGACTTATACTCCGGAGTGACTTATAGTCCGGAAAATACGGTATATGGATTCATAGAAACAGACGTTTGTTTACAGCACACTTATTTGCAAACTATATACAAAAAAGTTCCAGTTAGTTCACGAAAAGCAGGGTTGGTGACTGATGAGGCAGGTATCAGGGGCCAAGCTCAGACCACCAGTCCTCCATGAACAGCATCTCATTGATTTAACAGGTCCACTATTATCCACGTGTTTGATGTGTCATTGTCACAGCACAGGGATGGTTATGTCTACCAAACTGTCTGATGACAGGGGCTCAGAATCACAGGGTAGCACATGGTATGATATTGTGAGCAGCACCATCACTGACTTCATGCACCCGCAGAGTACACATACCCACGCGGAGCACACACACACACACCCGCCCCGCGGAGCACATAGAAATGCACACGCTGGCTTGAGCCCACACACCTACATCAAACTTTTCCCTCTCTGCCAGCATTTTTGTCACTCTGTAAAAACTCATCATTTCCCTCCTTTCCCTCTCTGTCTGTTAGCGTGACCAAGGGTGCACACTTGGGAGCTCTAATCATTTTTCCTCGTACATTTACACAACTTTACAGTGCTCCTACCTTCACGTGCATCTTAGAGGCACCATGCTGCGTCCCGGTCTTGTGTTTGGATGAAAGACCAGAGCGCATCATTTCCGGTTCCTATAAACGATAACCTCGTGGGAATTCATGGTCACATGACTAGGGACAGAGCAGTTTTTGTAGTTTTTGAGTTTAAGTGCCTTTTCTTCTGCAAATATGAATTATAAAAATATGAATAAAAATGTATTAAATATGATAATTAAAGGGTTTGGTAAATAAAATTGGGAAATGTTTGAATTATTAAGAAAATGCATGTTTGCTCATAAATTATGTAACTAATTACGCCCAGTGGGAGGGGCTTCAGCTTTCAAAGATGGCTACCTTGGACTGCTGGAGTTAGTTGGGACTTGGTTCCAGAACAGGTAACAGCTCCCACGTGCGATGAATCTGAGTTGTTGAGGAACTCTGTGAATATTACATGATTTTTCCCTTTGTTTTTTGTAAATATTGTACACACATTTTTCGCCGATACATCTTTTTGTTTGTTTCTTGCACTGCCAGATTGGAGGCCTGCATAAAAAAATAACACCAAACGCAGACTACGCCTGTGTTTTTGAAAGTTTTTAGGTTTTTAAAAGCAGAACCCGTGACAGATATGATTGACAACACATTTTCAAAAATACTGCCAATATTATGATACACCAACACATTATTGACGTCTGGGGGTAATACTCTAACTTATCTGTCAGCAGGGCCAGAGAGAGTGCTAAAACATTGACTTTAACGAAAAGTAGGGCTGGACGATGATTCAGTGTCTGTAATCAGACAGATCCATCTTGCCAAGCTCCAACCTGCAACATTTGTGTTTGACCCAATCGGTGTCCTTTAAAGCAAGAAGAGGTGAGCGCTACAAGATTGATGGCGGCAGGAAGTGACAGCTCGTACGGAGATTAGCATGGATGCTAACAGTTTCTGTAGAAGTTTTATCAGATTGTGACTGCATTTCTTCATTAGACTAATAACAAATTCCAACATTACAAACCTCTCTTTAGTAAAGATATTTTTCATTCCACTTCTGACATGTTTTGACGAGAGTTTGTTTTAAAAGTGGCCCACGTTATGTAGTGCAATAGCTCCTGCCTACAACATTATCCGACTGGTCCATAATAAATGTTGATTGATCGATTGACTGTCCAATCATCTTGGGGATATGCCTCTGAAAGGTTCAGCCCTCCCAAACACTTGATGGACTAGTAAAATATATTTAATGGCCCATCTAGTGTGCACACATTCCAAGCATGGAGGAAAATGCAGCAAAAATGGAGTTCATACAGCTGAGGGTGTGTGTTTCATTCAGTAGTCATCAGTCTGACCTTATCTAACGTTTCTATTAATTATTGATTGGTACTTTAATACATCTGACCTCTGGAATGCCTCCTTCCACAAGTTGAGCGGTCACGTGTGCCTGGAGAGTCCTCTAATAACACACATTACACAGGGTCATATATATTTATAGCTTCTTTCAGAGCAGAGGTGAACAAGCGCACATGCACAAAGTTTGTTTCAGGTCTTTTTTTTTTTTCATTACAGCAATGAGAGGGACAGAGAGCCTGTTTGTTAAGTCTGCACAGTTACAGACAGATATGTGCCAGGATCTGTTATCCAAAACAGTGTAATGAAACTGATTATTTTTATCATGCTATCACTCTGTACTAAACAGTTCACAAAGCGATACCTGGGACTGTTGCTGAAGTGCATGCACCAAGCCCAGTCTGGCCTGATTGTGAGTAAAGATGCAGGACATTATTGATCTTGTGTCAAAAAATGTGTTAAAATTTGTAAACAGATGAATAATAATTTTGACAGCACTAGTAATAATGTATATATTTTTTAGAACACTTAGGTCCAGAAATCCAGCTTTATATTGTTGCTTACATAACGCTGTAAAATGAAGTGTTTGTGCATTGTGGGTCAGATGTATGGGAAACAATCATTCATCCTGTGAGTCTTGTAATTCATTGACTGGGTCCAGCATATTTCCTGGACTCTTGTAGCTCTTGGAAAAGTTCATGATGGAAGTAAGTGAAAATATTTAACAGACAAAAACATAGGAATGCATATTTGCTGAAGCACACCCGGCCCACCAACAAATACCTTGTATTTCTGTTGGTGTGAAACTCTGGAATAGTCTGAATGTGGAGCTGAAAGGATGTCCAAACATCAACCAATTTTGAAAATAATAAATAAATGCATAGGCCTATATATATTTTCATAAGGGATAGGGACAAGGTAAGTTGTCTTACTACCACAGGTGTTTAGTATTCATTTATTTGTAATTTATTCTGTGTATGTTGCTTCAATAAGGACCAAATATTAGTTTGTATTTTGATACAAACTAATATTTCAGAATGGAATTTTAAATTTTGAAATGGTTTTGTATGCAGAAGCTAGAATTTATTAAAAATTATATATTTTTGAAAGTTATTTATCTTTACTAGGTAAAGATAATTGTTGACTATTTTTATGGGGATGGGATGTAATGAGTTTTTACTTCTTTCCACTCTTTTTGGACATGTACACAAAGTCATTAAGTTATATTTTGTTTTGTTTTGTAAGGTGGTCTGTGTTTGTATATTTTTGTGTTATTATTTTGCTATGAATATTTGCATTGAATCTTTTTTTTTTTACACAGTTGAACTAAACTATTACCTCAAAAACAAATCAAAGATCTGAAAGGTATTTAGGCCGGAGACAGTTTGAACAAGAGAAGGACTTTAAAACCAGTCCTTTGGCTCACAGGAAGCCAGTGCAGCGTTCGAAGGACTGATGATTTGTGATCTACTTTCTTGGTGTTGGTGAGGACTCGAGCAGCATTGTTCTGGTCACACCCAGTGCATTTAGGCACGTAGACATGGTCAAGACAGCCTGGTGAAGATCAAACTGAGCATCAGAATGGTGAAGAAAAGTTTGTTAGTAGTATTCATTTATTTGTCATTATTATTATTCATTCATCAGTATACAGTACCCCTTATCTCTTTTAGGGATGCTTCTCCCAGCTGACAATGGGTGAGAGGTGGGGTACAACCTGAATTTGTTGCCAGCAAATCACAGGACCCCCCAAGATAGCCATTCACAATTCACCTATGAGTTAATAAACCCGCTGAACATGCTTTTGTAGAAATCCACTCATGCATGGGAAGAACATACAAACTCTATAGTGGCCCTGACACAGGTTTGGTGCATCAGGCATGTCCTTTGCTTCTGCCAGCCCGGGTTTGAGTCCAGCCTGAGACCCTCTTGTAGATTTCCCTCCCTTTCTCTCTCGCCCCCTTTCACGGGCCTGTCTGTCTCTCTTCTATCATTAAAAGCCTAAAATGTCCCAAAAATATACTTAAAAAAGAAAAACAGTCTTGCTGTGATGCACACGCACTAACCTGCTGCACCACAGTACTGCCTCATTTTCACCTCCACCAAGGAGCTTGTTTTTGCCAGCATTTGTCTGTCTGTTGGCAAGATAACTCTAAAAGTTCTGATCAGATTTTGATGAAATCTTCAGGGAATGTTGGTCATGGCACAATGAAGAAGTGATAAGATTTTGTGGGGATCCAATTTTTTAAAGTATTTGTTAACATTTCGAGGGAGGGAAAGCAGTGTCAGAAATGCCTTGGTGGAGGGTTTTCCTCTCTGAGTAATGCTAGTTATAATTATTGTGTTTTTTTTAATTATTTACTCTGCCAAGTAGGTTATGTTTTCGTTAGGGTCTGTCTGTTTGTTTGTTTGTTTGTCTGTCTGTCTGTTAGCAAGATTACACAAAAACTAAAAGATAGATTTACATGAAAATTTTACTAGAGGTGTGGTTTGGTTCAAGGAAGAAGCCATTACATTTTGGTGCTAATCCGATCCAGACTGACATCCCAAAAAACGATTGAAGTTTATAATGAAATCCTACTTACATCTTAATGTAGTTTAATAATAAAAAAAAGTGTCATCATAAAGGAAAAAAAGTCAACATAATGTCCAAAGATATTCTGTTTGTCTCTCAGTGCTGTACTTTTGGATTTGCCGACTTTTGACTTTTTATCAGTTAACGCTATTTTGCCAGATTATTCCAACATTCTGAAATATAAACATAATACTGTTCATTGGTTTTCAATGGTGCCTCCCTCTTAAAGTATGTGTTGAAATTGCTTTGATTAAAATGTCAGGTTTGTGATTTATCAAAAGGACTTTCCTGGCCTGGACTTTATAACACTACTGTGTTATAAAACTCACGTTACAATATTTATCTTACTCTGGAACAATAAAACACCTGTGTGGAAACCTGATTGGCAAGAACACCAGGAAGTGCCCAGTGATTCCAAAGAATGACTATAGGGCATGTTACTAATTACCTCCGCCAAGGAGGTTATGTTTTTGCCGGCGTTTATCTGTCTGTTTGTCTGTTTGTTTGTTTGTGTTCAAAATAACTTGAAAAGTTATGAACGGATTTGGATGAAATTTTCAGAAATTGTCAGGAATGGGATATGGAAGAACTGATTAAATTTTGGGGGTGATCCGGATCACCCTCTGGATCCAGGAATTTTTTTGGTGTGAATCACAATATGGAGGGAACGGTGGCACTTGACGGAGGTCTGCGCTCTCCGAGTGCTTTTCTAGTTGAGAAATGTGTCACTTGTGTCCAGAGTTGTTTCTTGTTTGTCTGGCGTTTATTAGTTACTGCTCTTAACTTTAGAAAATCCCTGTGTTTTTAAAAACCTTATTCTTATCGGACTTCATTCATACAGTCCTGAAAATTAAGATCAAGTCCACACACATTAAAGCTGCAGTAGAGTAGGCAACATTGTTTTAATATCATTGAGCAAAAGTTTTATAATATCCTCCAAGCATAATTTAAGTCAAGTGGTCTGAGACAAGCAATAGGTTTCTGCACCTCACCATGGCTCTGTGTTCAGCCTCTAAAGAATCAGTATCGGGACGATGTGCATCAACCAATCAAAGGTCAGTTCAGAACACTGCGTTCCTATTGGCTGTTCTACTGCATATGCACGTTCCCATGCCACTGGCAGAAGAAGAAGAGAAAACGGCAATGGCAGACGGTGCAACAGGTAAAATAGCTATTCCAGCATTGGCTATAACTGCCTTCACGGCTAAACAACCCAAAAACATGAAGACAGAATTAGAAAAGAAAGAATATAAAAGAGAGGCTGACCAAAAAAGGAACAAAAGGCATGTTAATATCGGCAGAGCATTCCAGAAATGGAGAGAACTGCGGGATAGCCTAGGTCTGAAGTTGGATTCAGAGCTGGCCACTCTGCTCTTGGACAGGTAAGCTGCTAAATGAATAACCTTGTAATTGTCATAATGTGTTTCGGTGATAGTTGTGTTGTGTAGTTAGATTTCATGAAAGCAGATGACAAACGCCTACTGGGAGGTTGAATGCTGCTAACTGTTTAGCCATCTGCTAACCGTTAGTAAAGACTATGGTTGAAGCTCGACTCGGACATTACTCAAAATTGGGCCAAGTGGACCGGTGAATTCCAGCAGCGGCTCGACAGCGACTCTGTCGAAAAAATGCTGTGTGCACATGCTCGTCTGGTAGGAGGGGCCCTGTGCGGAGATGAACAAAACCTAACTCAGATGAGACTCAAAAATCAACCATTTTCTGGCTTTCTACCTACTGCAGCTTTAAGCCTGCATGACCTGAAGAAAATGTGAGGTTACAAAGTTAAATGTAGCAACTGTGGTACTATTTGCAGTGAATTAACAGTATATGACCATGTATGCTTTGTTTAGTAGCAGAATTTTGTAGGCTAGAAACATTGATTCTTTTCACTGGTTTAAAATCCATGCAAAGTGCTTGAATTTGCAGTCTGCAAACATTTTATGTTTCAGTTAAATTATATCATAATTTTCAAATCTGTGTGCATGAGTAAGAGCAGTGGTTTACAGCTGGTAGTTAAGGGCCAAAAGGGTAGGTCAATGAGCTGGTATCTGTGGGTCACAAATGAGTGCCTGGAAAGAAAACCTAATAGTTCCAAAAAACAGCAGCAAATCAGCAACTCAACATGTTAAGCATGTAGACATGGCTCGGGCTGAAAATGTAGGACAATGTGGAAGTGTCAAAACCTGTAGTACCTCGAGTGTTCACTTGAGGCTGGCTGGAGAAACCCGAAACTCAAATTATTATGTGCAGAAAATATTTATTTACAGCCTAAATAAACCTCTTTCCAGTATGGTCCAAAAAGATAGCTTCAGTCTAAATACATATTCTATGTGCTCTCACTGTATACTTTATATAGGTTTTTTATATTGTTTTTCTTGCATTGAGGGTTTATTGAGGATCTCCAGTTATGGACACATGGACTCGCTATTGGTCACGCAGTCTTAAGTCCTGCCTCAACATGGCCTCTCTGTCTGTGAGTAAGTTGATCTAAAGTTCTATTGAGATGACATGGACAGTATGGCAGCGTTCATTACAAGGCATCAACATCAATCAAAAGGAACCTTTGTTAATTAAAGGGCTGACATCACATGGCTTCATCTGTTTCTTCTACAGGTCTATGGGTCCAACCCGATCAAGGTGTGCCTAATAAAGTGGCCAGGGAGTGTAGGTTGAAGGGGATTTGTAAGTAACTGTAGTTTGTTTTTATTCATATTTCACAGGCTACTACAACTCTCTCTGAACTTGGGGTTGGCCATATAGTTTCTTTATTTGATTTATTCATATGATCATCTTCCTCTCCAAGTGCCTCACAGCAAGAAGGTTGCTGGTTCAATCCCCATGTTGGTCATTGCCTTTCTGTGTGAAGTTTGCATGTTCTCCCCGTGCATGCACAGGTTCTCTCTGGGCACTCCGGCTTCCTCCCACAGACCAAAAACATGCTCATTAAATTAATTGGTGACTCCAAAGTTGCACTTAGGTGTGAGTGTGAGTGTGAGCATGAATGGTTGTCTGTTTCTCTATGCAGCCCTGTTATTGGCTGGAGAACAGTTCAGTGTGTACCCTGCCTCTTGTCAAATGTCAGTATAGATGATGGATGGATGGATGGATCTTCCTCTCTATTTGTCCTTTTTTTGTGGGTTCCAGAGCGTGTACAGCTCATTTGATTTAATATATGACTGGATAGATAAACACATTTACAGGATGAGAATGACTGAAGGCAACAATCTGATAAAAAAGCTCATCAGAACATTGCATAAAAAATACTTTTTATGTAATACTACGACAAAAATTTTAAAAGTGCATGTGCAGAAGAAAGCAGGAATTCCGGTCTTCCTCTTAAATGGGAAAGTCAAACTTCTTTGTCATGGTAACCTTTCTCCTCTCATTTAGTCCCTGCTGTTGACCAAAGGTGTTTTAAAAGGAGTTTGTTCACTGTTGAGAAGATGGAGCGATGCTGACATGTGTAAACTTGTTGAGCACAGAGTTCTGTTTCAACACTGACCTGAGATCGATTGAAGCATCATAAAGTATATTGACTCTTGGCTTTGTTTGTCTGCCAGCGCTGATTGAATTTTATCTTCTTGTATTTCTCATATTAATCAGTAACTCTTCACATCATACATGGTGTATCAACACTGTCTATGACCCATTTATGGGCCTCACCAATGAGTGCATCACATGGTGCTTAACACACCAACAGAGGTATAAATATTCACAGTCACAGGGAGAAATACAACCTCTCCAATCCTGGACTCTCAAGGCTACGCCAAGGTCAGTACGAGGCAGTGATGGTTTTCAGTTTTTGTGGATTTCAGTTTTCAGCATGTAGACAAAAAGTATTCATTTTTGTCACATTTTAGTCATTTTCGCTGCCTAGACTTATTTTTCTGGGTTTCATTTGCAAGAACTTAAAGCAATGTATTCTTGTTTTACTTTACCTTTTTTTTCTCACTTTGATACAACTGAATACAAACTGATCAGTGAATATACCAGAATTTCACTCTTTCTAATGCAGCATCAATACATTAACTAATTAATCTAAACTAATTTACATGCGGCCAAACCTTTAGTCAAGAATTTAGGGAATGGTCTCGTATTTAGTAGGTTAATTTTTTCAATATCAGCATCTTTATTGATATGAACGAGCAAGAACGAAGTGATACCATCATTAGTTTAGTTCTGTATCAGTGACATCTAGTAAATCTAGAAAATTACTAGACTTGCTCTAATGTGATGTTAACTTTAACTTCTCTTCTGTTTCTGTTTAATTTGCTTTTTCACCTTTTAACTCTATTCATCCATTTAATCATATAAGCTTTCCTGTTCCATTGTTTGATTGTTTTTTCTGGTTTTATGTATTAATTCATTTGTTTTCTTTTTCTAGCCCTATTGTAAATTGTTTTCTGCTGCTTTGCTCTTACTTGTTCTTGTGTTTTATCCATTTAACTTGCATGTCACTTTCATCTCATATTGATGATTTGTTAGGCATTTCTTGCCCTAGTTTGAGCTGTATCTGTTTTAACCTTTACGAAATTTTAGAACTTTTAATTTCCCAGTATTGCTTTCATGTCAGCAGACTGCTTTTATTGCTTACTGTCTCAAATTCTTTATTTCTTTTCATTTTATTTAGTTTAATCTTATTTCATTTTATTCTTCTTTATTCGGGCCTCTTGGTCTCATATTATGTTCATGTTTCCATGACATATTAATCAGGTTTTTTTTAATCTTGGGTTGTTTACATTGTTACGTTATGCTTGTTGGTATGTTCGTTTTTTTTTTTGTTTGTTTTTTTTATTACTTCTCCTGTGCCAAGGTTCTTGTATTTTGTCTTCATATGCCTTTGATTTTTTTCGTCAAAGCACTTTGTAAACGTGTGGTTTAAGAAGTGCTACATAAAGTGATTGTTATGATAATAATTGTTATTTTGTCAAAGTTATTAATTATATATTATCTGATGAAAAGGTGAGTCAGTGGGCTCTAATTCCCTGGCGCAGCGCAGGGTGGCACAGGGTGGCACAGGGTGGCACACCCCGCGCAGTGGCTTGGACCTCCTGGACCAGCACATCAGTTTCCTCCTGGGAGAGGTTTGGCCGCCTGGAGCTCCATGATGAGGTGAAACTGTCACTGCGCCTCGCCCGCAGCTCATTCAGAGGCGAGGAGAGGCGTTCATTTGTTTGGAGGGACGGAGGCTTGGGTGCGCCTTGCTGCGCCATACTATGCCATGCAGGAAATCTGCGAAATGCCCTGGACACACCCCGTTGGTGCGGCGCAGGTGTGGCGCAGGTGTGGCGCACATGCGCCTGTGCCTGGTCTACAAAATTAGAGCCCAGTGTGTTTCTAACAGAAGAGCTGGAAAAACATTTATCACCAGAACAATTAAAATTTCATGGATTTTAAATGCCTGATGGCCCAACCCTGTCACTTTAGTCTAGTTCTGTCTGTCTGATTGACTGAAAAAAACCCTTTTTGTCTGAGTTTTGATCATTAAAGATTTATTTTTTAATGAGAAATCATCTGTTTTGGTCCTGAAAAAAGTAATTGACAAACATTTTTGATCATAATTTTTGATGAGGAATGTAAGGTCGATTCAAGGAAGGTTAAAGTGCTGAAATTCATGGACTGTAAGAAACATATTTACTTTTGGGTCTTTTTTTCTTTTCCAGGAAGTTGTTGTGAGCAAAAATGATGTTTCCAGGGGGGTTGTTAGTGCTCCTGATCTGTCAGATTTTCACTGCAGGCACCACAGGTAAACAATCTGACTTCATCTGATCATTTTTTTTAACAATATAGTTCCTTCAGAAATATATCCATTTACTATGTTATGCATATTTATCTGTTTTAAGTAGTCACTGCTCCTTACCTGATCATAACTTCTCACTGCATAACTATTTATTAATTTATTTACTCACTGATCATTTACTGCTCATTAGATGTTTAATTATTAAGTAATTATAGCACCTTAACCTTTTACCAACTATTGCCTCACTACTCAGTCGTTATTCTTTACATATTTACTCCGCTGTTCATCCAGTACTGCACCCTAACTCCACTTGTCTGTATTCTCTCTACTCAGTAGCTGTATTTTAGATATTTATTCATGAAGTGCTGCATCATAACTTTTATCAAACTGCTATGGGCATGAAAAAGTATTGGCCAGCAATGTATTGCAATATTTTGTGCTGCACAATACTATAGCAGTATTTTACGGCAAAATTATATCTTATAATAATTATATCTTATTAGTCATTAATTCATAGAAATTTAGGACATTCGTTTTAGGGATGCATGATATTAGATTTTTGGCGATATCCGATATTTTTAAATTTCTAAACCAATTTTTGGCAATACCTTAAATAAATTAGACCTGATCTTTGCATGGTAACAGTCATTTGTTGAAGAAGAAAATGTGAAGCAAGAAAATCAACTTTTGTGTAAACTCTCTTTGGTAAGTTATACTTTTGATCTATCAAGGTGGACATTCAGTGATGAAGAGGTAAACCATCATGGTTCAACTGTGCATTTTGCAAATATTACAGTCAATACCTGGGATATTTTTGAGCAATATTTATGGTCAAAATATTGATTGTTAATATCAGCAACAATTTTCCCATCTGCCAATACTGATAATCAACTTTTTAGTCAAATATCGGCTGATACTGGTCCAATAATATTGTGCATCCCTAATTTTATTTGTACAGCAGTTCAGCCCCCCACCTCTAGTTGGCAGTAGGCATTTCTTCATTTGAATCTCTTTCCCTCTGTTACATTTATTGTTAGTTTTTCTTTCACTGTGACAGACAATAAAATTAATTAATAATTGCAGGGAACATCATTTATATAAATTGCACTGAAATTGTATTTTCATACAAATGATATGGTGGATCCAAATACTGTGATTTGTTTAAAACAGACTATTTGGGAAAAAAAATTGTGCTCTTGCATAGAATAGAATAGAACTTCATTTGTCATTGCAACAAGTACAACGAAAAAATCATTGCTGATGATGAGGTATGTGGCAGAAAAACCAAACAAACATGAAATGTACATTTTTTGTTCATTGTAATAATCTGTACTAATATCAAATCAAATCAAATCTTTATTTATAAAGCACTTTTCATACATTAAAAATGTAGCACAGTGCTATACATATTAAAAACAGTCTCCATCCCCCCATCCCTCCACCCCCCTGTTCAGACTCCATCCCAGCACATACACACACATACATATACACACACACATGCACACAAATAAAATGATCTTAAAAGTGAGATCTTAGATAAATAAAATAAATAATAATAAACCAAACTTTAATACGTTTTAAGGCCTAAATGTAAAAGGTGAGAGTAAAAAACTAATATAAGATAATTTGGAACTACAAGATGGCAGTTCAACTTCGAAGAAACTACAATATTCATATGTGTAACGTCTTGTTGTGACCTCTTGTTAAAGATTTTCCTCTTAATCAAATGACCTCATCAAATTGGTCCTCATGGCTGTGGCAGTAATTAACAATTTATTGATTATTAAAAGAATCAGAAAAACTTCCTATCAGGTTTCCAACCATTTTGATAGTCTTTGTTAGCAGTTAGTCAGCAACCATCATTTTAAACATCAACGGTTAAAGATTCAAAAACAGGCAACATCAGATTTTTATGAATTCCTGTAAAACATTAAAAATCTCATGTGCATGTGTTCACTAAAAACTGTGTTTCAGGAGTTTTTCTGAAGCCAATATTTTATGCAGGGTTGGGAACCAGGAAGTGCTAAATGCTAACTCACTTCTACATTTTTGACTCATTCCTGCACCACTCTATTACACCACGCTGTGACCTCTTGTTTGAGAATTTCTACCCAATCCAATGACCTGATCAACATTGTGCTCAATGGCTGTGTGTTTTCTGTATGCATCATCGTTTATTTAGAAACAAACATCAGAAGTGATAGCATTAGAGTCAGCCATTTCTGTAGTCCTTCAGGAGTTCATTAGCAACCATCCTTTTAAAAAAAAAAACAACCCTTTAAAGTTAAAAAAGTGGCGATATCAGATGCGTTTTATGTTGCGAAATGAAATGTTTAAATCTCATATGTATTTCCATACCACAGACTTTACTTCAAGTATTTCTCCAAAAAGGTGTCCTACAATCCTATAGACTTTGAACCCATGAACCATTGGTGATAAATTGCAAACTCACTTCTGCATTTTTTGGACTCAGTCCTGGACCATTCTATAATATTAAAATCAAATGATGTTATGTATTGCGATATCTTCGCTGTCAGGTACAAACATTCTATGTATATCCATTTTTAAATTTATTTTCTTTGTTTCATTTAACAGTGCTTTTTGTCAAATTTCATGTTGGTGAGTGAGTTTTTAAAACTTGTAGCCAAGTTAAGGAACAAAAAAGTTTATTTATAATCACAGTTAAACAAGAAGCAGTCAAGTAGTGGTAGAGCTTTTTATTTTATTTATATCCTGAAGAGTAGCAAATTTGGAGATAGGTTTGTGCTCGACAGCAACGATATGTATCATATGACAACATTCCAGGCAATACACAGCCCTATGATTTACTCACTGCTCAATAACTGCATAATAGGTCATTCAGGACTGAACTATTTAATAAACTATTTCCTGACTGCTTGATTATTATTTATTCAATATTTTACTTACCTATCCACTCAGTACTGAATCTTCACTGTTTACTCATTTATTTTCTCTCTGCTCGTGTAAAACGTCAAACTCAAGAAAGCATATTTGACTGGTTTCACATCAAGAGTTTCTTACTTCCTTTTTTTTAAGCCACCATCTTGATAAGTCTACACAAACATCTAATTTCAGGTATAAAAAGCAAAATCTATGACCTGAATTGCTTGTAATAAATGCTTGTACCATGCCTTTACAACGGTCTTGAAATGACGTTTACTTTCTCAATAAATCAATCTTTTTTATTGCACCAGTTCATATCAAATTTTATCTTGAGATGCTCCATGAGGATGCAGGTTGGGTTGTGCCCTTTGCTTTATTATTTTCTGAAAAAGAACAATTTACCATCATGAGTGCAGCACTAAACCACTTAAGCAGAGTTACTATGGCGAGAAAAAACAACTTCCTTCTAACAGACAGAAAGCTTGTGACTCATTCTGAACAGCTATCTGCACAAACCGTGATGGGACTTTGAGAGGGTAGTGGGAGATAGAGAAAGAGACGTAGGAAGATACAAACAAACAAAGCAACAACAATACATGAGATAAGTTTAGATAAGCGCTAGCTATCATTTTGTATTAAAGGGGACATATTATGCATGAATGTAAACTCATGGTATTCGGCGAGCTGTTGAGTCTGTGGATATACTGTTACGTAACAGTATATTTCTGATTTGAATACCTAACCTGATTGGTCTACTTGAGTATCCCCTCTCCCCCTTTTGCTGGAGAGATTCCTGTGCAAAGTGCAGCCATGTTGTTTACATTCTTAGCGAGAGATTGGTGTCCAGCATGCCTAACCTCAGAAGCTATCACTGCTCAGTTGTTGGCTGTTAACAGCCACATATATCTTAACATATAGGCTACCAGCCTCGGAGGACCAAAGGGCCCAGTGGATTAATTTTATGTTTGAAGGGAATGAGCAGCTACAGTCGGCTAAAATCTGGATGTGTGTGCCAGTCACTTCACGGCTAACTGCTTCTTCAAATTCAGTCAGTTCAACACAGGACTGGCAACTAGACTTTTCCTGAATCAGAGCTCAGTATCAACAACCCTTTGCCAAACCTGATGATGGAAATTTGAATATTTTCATGCTGTGTAGTATTTATTTTGCTCATTGCTACGAGCTAATGCTAACAGCAGGGTGAAGTGAAGTAGAGGTAACTGCACAACATGTTCGCGTGTTCACGTTACTTGTTGAAAGTCTGAAGGATAAACTTCAATGTATGAACATTCTTACATCAGTCAAGAGAAGTTTAACAGTTGGCTGAATATAATCAGTCCCACTGCGGTGACTAGGACGAGGTTAGCATGTTGTGTGTTAGCCTGTGATGTTTGGGGGAAATGAGCTTCGCTGTTATCTGTCAAATGGCTTGAATTTGTGGTTCGTGTGTGTTCAGGAAAAGAAGCTTAACAGTTGGCTGAATATAATTAGTCTTGTACCCGACGACAGGTCCCTCCGTTTTTGCTAATGTTAGCCCAGAAGGTAGGCTAAGTTGTGGCTATCCCACAGCGTTAGCCTGTGATGTTTTGGGGAAAAAAGTTTCGCTGTTTTAACCGTGTATGGTAGCATGAATTAAGGGTTTGTATGTGTTCAGGACTGTAAACGGCGCGTGGCTGGAGCGCCCGCTTCGCTCGAGTTACGCAGCAGGTCTATCGCAAATTACCATATTTACGCTGCTCTGGCCTCTTTAGCATTTGAAGGCGACCGCCCTAAAAAAACAGCCGATCTGAACAGAGGGGTTATGTGAGCATGGAAATAATGCAGCTGTGCTTTATTCATAGGCTTTTTGGACCAAAGCATGTTACTAACGTTTAATGAAGACATCAAGGATCCATGTTAAACTGCATAAGAGCAAAATATGGGACCTTTAATCTTCTTTAGCAGGTATTTCTGTACCCTTCATGTACCTTGTGACCTGTGGCCCTTTCCTGCATGTTCATTTGTGAGCCATTCTGAAATTTGCAGATAATTTACATTTAAGAATCGGTTCTCATCTTTCAAATGACTCGACTTGTTCACAAACGTCACACCTCTGGCACAGACCACCACGGAAGTAGGTAAACAAAGCAAAGCCTTCTGTTTACCAGTTGAAGGAGATAACACGATGATAGTAGAAGAAACATGACATAATGCAGTATAAAATAAGTCAGCAACAAGACTATTTAGAGTTGCTTAAGAATTTATCTGATAACTGTAGGTTGAGGCAGGCTTACACTTTCCACTGACTCCCAGTGTTTCAGCAAAGCTAATTAGTGGTGGGCAAGCTTTGTCCGTCTCGTCCTCGTTACTGCACACACAGTCAAAAGAATGGTGTCTATCTGCTTGTCATGGACTCGTGGGAGTGAGGCAAGACACAAAAACAAAAAAAAAGTTGTCGTATCCCTTGAACTGGAACACTAGACTAAATTAGAAAACAATGATCAAGCCGTGACAAAACTAAAGCATTCAATACCTGTTTCATGAAATCTTGCGGAATAAAAGCTGTAGCTTGGCTTACTTCTTTTCTTCAGTGTGTAGCCTTAGAGTAGTGATGCCGATTTGCAGTCATCATGTCACACTTTATGAGTATCTTGCCCATCACTTTTAATTTAAAGTCCCTATTTTAACGCCCTGAAGAACACTGTCAAAGTGCATGGCGCGCAGCAGTTTCTGGTGTGTTGGTCCATATTTTGCTGTTCTGACAACACAAATCCTTGGTGCAAAGCAAGACACACGGCACAAAGTGGTACCTTGCTTTTACATGGATGTGTTTTGGGTGTAGATCAAACCAACCAGAGTATCAGCTCACATTCTATTTAAATCTGTGCACACCAGGTAGCTGGTGTTTTGCTATTTGAACAGTTGAGTTCAGTTGTTTGGTCTGAATCTCCTTTTGTTGTGCCACTGTGCTCAAAGAACACCCACAGATCACAGTAAAAGTTATCCTAATTATACTCAGATCTACTTGCTTTTTTTCACTGAAGCATCTTGAGCAAGAAATGTTTAAAAAGACAAGACAGACACTTCCACATGAGCATAAAGTGAAATCTCATCAATCATTAAAGTCTCTGAATCAGGCAGGTCTGTGTTTATGATAGACCTGTGAACATAGTCATTAGTGGCATTCAACAGCATGTAAACAAATCATATATATGTAGCTTTGTTTTGTGAGAAAGTCTGCAATGTTGTGTGCATTTTTCTTGTTTCTGGGAGTATTACACAGACTGGAGTGCACTGGAGCACTGCAAAAAAGCCAAGCTGTCTCCTTGCCCTCTGTCCTGTTTTAAACTTACACAAAATTTTCAACAAATGCTCGAATATTTAACTAACAGTGTGTTTTAAAGTGTGTGCCATGTGAGTAAAATAAGCTCAGTAAAGTGCGTGTTTTGATTTAGCAGATGTCTTTGTCTGATGCATACTCCAGGAAGCAGCAACTTTGCACCACAGACTTTTAAGGAAGTTTTAAAGTACAGTCATTTTCTGCATCCTTAGTTAGGACTACACCAGCTTTGCACCTGACCACTCCTTATTTCAAGACAAACACATCTGGATGCAAACGGACGTGCATAGTCATTACCTTTGCCAAGATGGTTGTGTTTTTGCCGGCATATGTATGTCTGTTTGTTTGTTTGTTTGTTAGCAAGAGTACGCAAAAACTACTGGACGGATTTTGCTGAAATTTTCGGGAGATGTTGGCAATGACCAAACTTAGAAAGCAAAACTAGCAAACGATCATTTTTGCTCAATAACTGTCTAACTAATAATGATATTAACATGATTCTGAGTGCAAGGTGTGAGTTTCAAGGTCAAGCTATCATATTATGATGCTCATGCATCAAGCTCGTTTGTTTTCCCCAGGGTCTCCTGTCACTCACTGTGATTCATGTCACGGTGAAGCTCAGTGCTTCATGTCCAGAGAAAGAGGCGACACCTTCTCCAGCCAGGTGCTCCACCGTGCCTGTAAGGCCGGCTTTGTAGGTGATGGCCTCACATGCTACGACACCAAACTCTGCAGTGACTCGTCTTGCTGTGAGGAAGGTTACCACTGGTCACCAGATAAGGGCTGTGTGGACACTGACGAGTGCTCCCACACAGACTCTCCATGTAAAGCCCCTCAGGTTTGCCAAAACATCCCAGGCTCTTATGTCTGCTTGAACCCTCCCCCCAGCACCAGATCAGGTAACTCCTCACAGTCTGTCCAGTTTTCCTGTGGTTCCATCGTCTGTGATGTGGGCATGGACTGCATCAGCTTGAATGGGTCTTTTCACTGTGCTGACCCCTGCCAGCACCACACTGAGCTGCATGATGAATGGCGCTCAACGGAAAACGTGTCCTCTTCAGACGTGATGTGTGACCGAAATATTAACTGGCGAGGCTGGTACCAACTGTTTCTTGGTCAAACTAGCGCTCGTATCCCAGAGAGATGTGTGGCTGAGAACAGGTGTGGTACCCATGCTCCACTGTGGATTACAGCGCCTCGTCCTACACAGCCAGGACACATTGAACGTCAAACTGTGTGTAACTCCTGGACAGGAAGCTACTGCCATTTTTGCCTCACATAACATCCATGTCAAGCTGTGTCCTGGAGGCCACTATGTCTACAGACTTATCCAGCCAAGCACATGCAGTCTTGCTTACTGTGCAGGTATTGATCCATAAATAACACATTCACTCTGTTAGCATAGGCTGTCCATGGTACAGATGAACATATGATATACACATCTGAAAGTAAATTCAATCATTAAAATATACACTCACCAGCCACTTCATCAGCTAGAGCTTGCTAACAACAGGTTAGACCTGCTTTTGCCTTCAGAACTACCTAAGGTATTTGTGGCATAGACTCAACAAGGTGCTAGAAACATTCCTCAGAGATTTTGTTACATATTTTGATGATAGCTTCCCATAGCTGCAGCACATTTTTCAGCTGCACACCTGCAAATCTCCTGTTCCACCACATCCCAAAGATGCTCTATTGGGCTGAGATCTGGTGGCTGCTGAGGCCACTGGAGTACATTGTGATGTTCAAGAAACCAGTTTGAGATGGTTTGAGCTTTGTGACATGGTGTTTTATCTTGGTGGAAGTAGCCATTAGAAGACTAGTGCACTGTGCTCATAAAGGGATGGACATGGTCAGAAACAATACTCAGGCTGTGGAGTTTAACCGTGCTCAGTTGATACTAAGGGGGAAAAAATGTGCCAAGAAAATATTCCCCACACAATTACACCACCACCACTAGCCTGAACTGGCAAGATGGCTCCATACTTTCATGTTGTTTGTGCCATCTGAATGTTAGCCTTCCATCCATCTTGTAGGGCTTCATAACAATTGAGCTCAGTCTGCAGAGGCTCTGCCCCTTAAGCGTTCTTTAAAGTAGGAAGAGACGGAAGCCACAAGCGTGATGACAGTGAGCGACTGCTCCAAGATTGACATAGATGCTAACAGCTTCAGTAGCAGTTTTGACTGGATCCAGACAGCATTTCCTCAATAAATGAAAAACAAACAGCAACACTGAAAGAATGTCCTTATAGAAAGGATAATTTTGCTCCACTCTTAGCATGTTTTTGCGAGAGTATGCTGTACAAATAAGCTAACGTTTTAAACTTTACATAGTAGCAGTAATGTCTGTCCATTACATCTGATTAGCCTGTGATGAATGTGACTGATGGGACGATTGTCCAGTCACCAGCAACGTATGTTTTTTGAAAGGTTCTGCCCTCCCAAGTCATGTTGTATGGGCTGTTGCCCAGTTGGTAACCTTGAAATGCAGCTGAATTTGCCAGATTCTGTCATCAGGCAAATTCATCTTGCAAAGCTTCAAGCTGTTTCTAGTCAGAAACTGACCAGTTGTTTTTGAGGACAAAGAGGCTGTAGCTAGTAGCTGTTTTAGTTTGTCTGATAGCAAGAAGTGTCTGCAAGCCTCTGGCCAGCTGTAATGAATGTGACAGACAAAACATTAATTTTTAATCTCTTTCTTGTTTTTCTTTCATAGTTCGTCCCGTCCCAGTTACGTTCTTCAGGATTGATCCAGTGTTGATGTTCAGTAGTAGTTCATCTTGTTTGTCAGCTTACCCAGATGGAAATATATCCAGTGCTTATGTTCAATAGCTTATCTTGTTTGTCAGGTTGGACTAGTGAAATACATCCTGTGTAATATATATTATACTATTGAACTGCCTGTCTCATCTATCTTGAGCCCAACACAATTTTAGACTCAGTTCCCTGTTCTTTGCTGACAGAATTGGCACCCAGTTGGGTCTTCTGCTACTGTAGTCCATCTGCTTCATGGTTTGACCTGTCGTGTGCTCTGAAATGATAATCTTCATACCTTGGTGGTATTGAGTGGTTATTTAAGTTACATTGTCTTTCTATTACCAGGAACCACTCAAGCCATTCTCCTCTCACTTGGCATCAACAAGGAATTTTTACCATTCTTTGGATATTTTCTCTCTTTAGGACCATTCTCTATAAGGCCTAGAGATGGCTGTATGTAAAATCCCAGCAGATCAGCTCAGACCAGGCCATACAACATTCAAAATCAGCTTCCTTCCCTGTCCTGATGCTCCAGTTGAACTTCAGCAGGTCATCTTGACCATGTCTAGAGTTGCTGCTATGTGATTGTCTGATAAGCTCCTTGAGAAACAGAGCAGTTAAAATTGGTGTACCCCTTAAAGTGCCCATTGAGTGTATTTGTGCCACTTAGACAATAGTTTTGATGAAGATTAGACTGAAGTTGATGTTACTATTGGATATTATATCCTGAAACTGGTGTGTGGGATTACTGACCACTACAGGGGTTCTGGTTAGAGAACACAGAGTCATCAGATGGATTCAACCTTTTACTGAAGTGATGGAGATTGTACAAATTGGTGCTTTACTTTGGTGACTGAAATAAACATAAAGCACAAATAAACATGTCTGATTAGTGTTTTCACTTATAACATTATTAACCTAAGCATTAAATGCTTTCTAAAGAAAAGAAATAGTAAGACAAAAACAGTTCTATCTTGTCAATGGACTCACATCTGTGTGGACTCACATGGCTAATGATTAGCACAGACCACTTAGTAAGCTACTTAATTAGCTTAGCATTTAGACGTTACTAAACATATTCATCAAACAACATAAAAATAGAAATCTAAAGCAGTCAATATAGTGTTATGCAACAGAATCTTATACTCTGATTTCGTTGTTAATCTTATAGTACAACACAACCTACATCATTATTGACTTCTGCACCGATGGAGACCGCATGTAGAATAGTAAACAGTGAAAATACGGTACTATATGAAGCGGAAATAAGTGCTTTCAAAAAATAGATTCAAAATAAAACTCTCTAAATCAAATCTCCTTAACATGAAGAATTCTTAACAGTTACTGACCTTTAAAAGTTCAGCAAAGGCCCAAAAAGTTTGGTTTACATGCTATTGCTAAATCAGGAAGGGCCTCATGGTCCTTAGCTTGGGGCCCATAATGAACAAAAGCATCCCTGTGTGTAAGAGCCATTTCTTAATCCAGTCCATCTGATTAGTTAATTCACTCTACTCTCTGTGGTCCTGTTGTTGGCATAATCTCATGAACAATGATTTCTGTCTTCTTAACAGAGGCGAATGTCACAGCTCCTGAAGTGTCTTCTACAACCCCGTTACCTCCAACTACTGCAACAACACACACCCCCACAACAGGCAGCGTCTCACCGGTTGAGGGTGAGGTACGTCTGGTTAATGGAGGGAGCAGCTCCTGCTCTGGCAGAGTGGAGATCTTCTTTCGTGGACAGTGGGGGACGGTGTGTGATGATGCCTGGGGCCTGGTTGATGCTCAGGTGGTGTGCAGACAGGTGGGCTGTGGCAACGCACTGTCAGCACCAGGAGTCGCCCACTTTGGACAGGGCACTGGACCCATCTGGTTGGACGATGTCACCTGCAGAGGCAATGAAAACAGTCTTCGTGAGTGCAGACACCAAGGGATAGGAAACCATAACTGTCGTCACAATGAGGATGCTGGTGTCATTTGTGCAGGTAAATACAAATGTTGTCGTGTCTTAATAGTATCAGTGTATCACAGGACTGGGCAAAATGTGCCCACAAACATGCTGATCTTTACCCCAGGAAGTAAAAATCAGAGCAGGGTGCTGGTTTGGCTGGGTGGTAAGCAACCAGGCAAGACCCATGTATCGCTGTATGCTTCTGCAAGCCCGGGTTCAAATCAAATCTGTCGCCCACTTGCAGAATGTCCTCCACCCTACTCTCTCCCTTGCCCCTCTTCACAAGCCTTTCCACTGTCTCTCTGTCTCAAAATGCCCAAAAAATAATCTAAAACAAAAGAAGATCACACACATATCCAGCAAAGGCTTTTAGCTAGTTTTACATAACTGCTGCTGCTGCTGACTCAGCGTTGACCCACAAAGAAACTTCACCACCGAGTCTGTTTGTTCAGGCGGAGTTGGAATGACACCCAACTGTAGCTCCAAGAAAGTCCACCCTTGAGGACCTTTTTAGGCATTTATTGACCATCATATTTAACATGTTTTAACTCAGTGTCTTCAACTTGAATTAACAATGCTTCCTGCTGTTAGTTGCTTGCATGGCTTCGAGGAAAAAAGAAAGATGATGTTGTCATTATGTCCATGCCAGTCCATCCCAGCTGTTATTTAAGAAGAGGTTGAGAGGTGATAACTGCCAGGCCATCCTAAACATCTCCATATGTCTTTGGTTTTACCCTCCCTCTTCATCATGTGTGGTAGCTGCCATGTACATATTTGGACTTCCCCTCAAAGCTGTTCAGCAAATTGTTCTTCTGCTCCTCAAGCCCCTGCTAATAACATTAAAAAGCAAAGAAAATTCATTTAGTAGGAATGGGTCTTTAAATTGTGCCTTATTAACAAAGAGCACCAGAAAAAAATGTAACTTAAAAAATAAACAGAATAAATAACTAAGAAGAACTCACCCTCAGCAACAATAGGAGTTGAAAAGTCAGGTTCCAACTCCAGAAAGAATCACTTAAGTTGTTATAGATTAATTTATTTTAAATGTTGAAGTTATTTAGACAGTGTTGATCCATCAGTGACATATCTCTACAGGGTCAATTGATTTCAAATCTAAAAATGAAGCCTCTTGCACTTTCTCTGGCTGTGCCACAGCACACAGTACTGCAATTAAAGCCTCAAACTTTACCACACAGATATGATTTATACATCAAAATAAAGGTACACTTCTCTACTTTTGCCTGAAATTCGTTTCAACCTCGACATTGACCTCGTTTTGTCTCAGTGAGCTTCAGAGCCACGGGTATCTCGCAAACTCTTCCATCTGTTGCCATTATAAAACTTCTCAGAGAGCTGATCGCTTCACTTTAAAGCCCGTTTTTAAACTGCTCTCGTGTCAACATTTTCTACAGTACAGACATGAAACTTACATCAATCGTTTCAGCTGCTTCTTGTGATGCTCACGGTGCAGTCCTTTTTTGATAGCTATCCCGGTTTTGGCACAGCATTAGCTCGTTTACCCAGAAGTCACCAGCTTAACGTCCCCGCACTGTACACGCATAACAGAGACATTAAATACAGTGGTCTCGCTTCTCATGCATGAATCCACTGTTTGTTGTTGAGGTAAAGCAGTGTACTGTGGTGTGGGTGGCTGGGGTTCATGACCTGTGGCATACATTCTTACTTTTCAGCTCTGTGTCCAATACAGACTGTTGATTATCACAGCATCTGGATGCTTTCCTTTTCACTCAAAACTTTGCTGCTTTTCAATTCCATACAACTTTCACTTATTTCACTTTTACACTTCCAATAAATTGCACTGACTGGCCACTTTATTAGGTAAATCTACTGATACTGCTTTGGCCCCTTTTTCCTCACACTTGTTTTAATCCTTTGTGCCATACATTCAACAAGGTGCTGCAGACATGCCTCACAGGTTTTTGTCCTTACTGACATCACAGTATTGTGCACTTGCTTAAAACGTGCAGGATGTCCATCACGTCAATCTTCACTTCCAAAGATCACAAATGTGCTCTATAGCTTTCACATCTGTTTTTTCCCTTAAAAATACATCTGAAATTATCATCACCACATTTTAATTCAAGTGTACAAAGTACTCAGTTTTGAGCAGATTTTCAAAATAAAACAGTATCGTATTTCAGCATGTTAACTTTGATTTATTCATTTTAAGCTTTCTTTCACAACTGTTAACATTTTTATTCCACATTTCCCACATTTGCAGCTGTACTTTACTGCTTCCAACTATTTTATGTCACATTTTCAGCTTTGTTTGCATTGGTTTTAGCCATTTCATTTCAAATTTCCAGCATTCAGACTCAGCATTTCAACGCATTTGCTGCAAGGAAATGCAATTTTTCTAGTCTAAAAAATAATCTCTTGTTGATGTGGTTCATGACTTTTTTTTTTTTTTAATTTCTCTTTAACCAGACAGCCGACCAGCAGTTGAGGGTAATGTCCGTCTGGTAAACGGAGGGAACAGCGCCTGCTCTGGCAGAGTGGAGGTCTTCCACAGTGGACAGTGGGGGACGGTGTGTGACGACTTCTGGGACATGAATGATGCTCAGGTGGTGTGCAGACAGATGGACTGTGGCAGGGCGCTCTCAGCACCAGGACGGGCCAATTTTGGACAGGGCACTGGACCCATCTGGTTGGATGATGTGGGCTGCTTTGGCAATGAATCAGCAATAACAGAGTGCAGACATCGAGGGTTTGGAGTCCATAACTGTGGTCACAGTGAGGACGCTGGAGTCATCTGTGCAGGTAACTGCATTTGTTTTGCATAAGTTCAGCCGTTAGGTGCTTGTTAACTGCAGACATTCAGCCACTGACTTTGTCTGTTACATTTGTTGTATCATAAACATACATTTCTAATGGATTAGATAACATTAGGTTAGATTAGACAGAATTTTATTTATCCCTTTTGAAGACACCATTTATAGCAGATAAAAAGATATATATAAAGACAGATATAAACAGATATGAAAATGCATATATAAATGAATAAATATAAATAAAAATAGCAATATGGCTACTGGCTGGCTCATGCATATAATGTAGTTATTAATACAGTCTATGGCAATCTATTTAAGAAAAATACATTGTTCATGACAAAGGGGTACACTGCCCTGTCATATGTTTTGATGAATTGTATTGTCGCTTTCATATCACAATATGTGTTGTATCGTTTGATTCTTGCTTCACAAAGTTTAGACTTTCTTTTTTCTCAGTATTGCATTTCAACTTTATTCTTGACATTTGAACTTAAGTCTTGCCTTTTTGACTTTATTCTTAAAGTGCAACATGATTTTTCTTCTTCCTGTCATTTTTTTTTCATGCATGACCATAATGCTCCTCCACATGTCATTGTATTTGGACCACACTAAATCAAAATGATCTTTAAATTCTCGTGACATTAAATAATTTTTAAAATGATAAATGTGTAAATTAACAAGAAATCAAACATATTTTTTTTTTAGTTTAAAAAGTTGTTTTGGCCATTAATTCTCACATTTTTATATCATAAAGTATAAACAAGTTTATTGTGTTGAGGAAAACTATTGCAGATGAAGCCTTGTGTCTTGCCTGCAGTTTAGAGCTCGATCAAATTTGTCTTGTTGTTGGACTGAGTAATGACAAATTGTCAGCGGTTTTAGCCCAGATTTATGAGAATAGAACTTTGAGTTTGTAATGCACTCTTGTAGTCTGCCCAAGGACACATTGACATGTGACAGGAGCTGTTGGGCTCAAACCTACGACCTTCAGATTGACATGGAGTAACTCTCCAAACATAGTCACAGACAGTTATCACATTATCATGAGCAACTGGATTTTGAATAGATATTGTATTAAATATGAGTTGGTAAATTTTTTGAAGATTTGGGGCTCTAATTTCCTGGCGCAACTCAGGGTGGCGCAGCCTGGCACACCCCGCGCAGTGGTAATTTTGTCTGGCACACCGCCGTGCGAAGCCAATTTGGCAATTTGGTAGACCGGCTGCGCCGAGATGGGTGTGACGGCTCACCAGGGGGAGGTGTTGACAGATTCAGCTTGGCGCAGTGACAATTTTGTGCCAAAAAAACACGCGGAAGGTGCGCTGAAAGCTCGCCAGCTCCAACCTGGTCTATTCTCGGCGCACACTTCACCAAAACCTCACAGGCAGGTATCCAGAGTGTCAGGCACATTTCAATGCAATAAACATCACAGCAACCACTATTTAGTGTGACCGTCTGAACCAGCACATACATTTGTATCTATATTAATTGTCCCGTCACATCTGATTTCAGATCAGAGACGTTTGTCATAATGTAAACTCAACCTGACGGCAGCTGGAAGTGTGACGCAAACTAACGAGTTCACATCTCTCAAGCCAACCACAAACAGCCACATCATCCGATAGGAGTATCCGGCTTCTCTCATCTCATGAAATTCAAAAAAATAAATAAAAAGAGAGAGACGCTCGCTGAATAAATTTAAGTCACTCAGTGTCTTAAGGATTTACCTGTGATTGCCCATATTTCTCTGTTTTAATCTTTGTTCTTAATGTGATCTAAAAAGATGGAGTACATCATGCAAAGAGGATGAGGAGGACATATGGGGGGGGTTATATTTCACCAAAGGTTCAGCTATTTGGCGATGACAGACCAGGAATACAGGTGGATCACAAGCGTGATGAATGGATTAACCTGCTGCTGTGTTCAAATATAATTATCACTTAAATTTGTACTCATATTTATGAGACAGGGACAGTCCCGCGAGGTGGTCCACATGATGACGAGCATCGTGGCCTCTGATGCGCGGCTCTGTGGCCCCTGCACTCTCCCAGTTGCTGCAAAAGTGATAGCGGCTCTGACCATCTTCGCCATGAGGTGAAATTGTCACTGTGCCTCGCCCGCGGCGCATTTAAAGTCAAAGAGAGGCATTCATTTGATTGGTGAAGATTACACTCAGCTGTGTTAAACCCACCCACGCCTCCTCTCCTCCCTCTCTGCTACTTGCGCCGCTGGGAGGGACGGAGGCGTGGGTGCAACTCCCTGCGCCAGACTGGGCCGTGCACAAAACTTGCAAAATGCCCTGGACACACCCTGTTGGCGCGGCATGGGTACAGCGCAGGGCAGGTGCGCTGCGCCTGCACCACACCTGCGCCGCGCCTGCGCCTGGTCTACGAAATTAGAGCCCAAATAATTTGTCTTTTTGTCTTTTTGTCCAGAACAAAATTTAACTAAAACATTATGAATTTAATTTCTTGTTTGTTCACAACTTTGATTAAAAGAAATCATTTTTTTCTCAGAACTTGCAGGTCCTTGATGATCAATATATTTTTCTCTAGTACAAAATCATGAGTTACCATCTCTTACACATGTGGACAAAATTGTTGGTACCCTTCCATTAAAGAAAGAAAAATCCACAATGGTCACTGAAATAACTTGAAACTGAAAAAAAGGAATAATAAATAAAAAAGTATTGAAAATCAACAAATGAAAATCAACATTGCTTTTGAATTGTGGTTTAAGAGAATCTTTTTAAAAAAAAGAAAATACTAAAACTGGTCTGGACAAAAATGATGATACCCCAAGAAAAAATTGAAAATGATTTGACCATAGGGACATGTTAAACTCAGGTGTGTCCTGTAATTAGTATCACAGGTGTCTTTAAACTTGTAATCAGTCAGTCTGCCTATTTAAAGGCTGAAAAGTAGTCACTGTGCTGTTTGGTATCATGGGGTGTACCACACTGAACATGGGCCACAGAAAGCTAAGGAGAGAGTTGTCTCAGGAGATTAGAAAGAAAATTATAGACAAGCATGTTAAAGGTAAAGGTTATAAGACCATCTCCAAGCAGCTTGATGTTCCTGTGACTACAGCTGCACATATTATTCAGAAGTTTAAGGTCCACGGGACTGTAGCCAACCTCTCTGGACGTGGGGGCAAGAGGAAAACTGATGACAAATTGAAGAGACAGATAATATGAATGGTAACCAAAGAGCCCAGAACAACTTCCAAAGAGATTAGTGGTGAACTCCAAGGTCAAGATACATCAGAATTAGATCACACCATCCATCGCTGTTTGAGCCAAAGCAGACTTAATGGAAGGACACCATTGTTGAAAACAAATCATAAAAAAGAGAGACTGGAATTTCCCAAAATGCATATTGACAAGCCACAAAGCTTCTGGAAGAATGTCCTCTGGACAGATAAGACAAAACTGGAGCTTTTTGGCAAGTCACATCAGCTCTATGTTCACAGACACAAAAATGAAGCATACAAAGAAAAAAACACTGTACCCACTGTGAAACATGGAGGAGGCTCAGTTATGTTCTGGGGCTGCTTTGCTGCATCTGGCACAGGGTGTCTTGAATCTGTGCAGGGTACAATGAAATCTCAAGACTATCAAGGCATTCTGGAGCAAAATGTGCTGCCCAGTGTCAGAAAGCTTGGTCTCAGTAACAGGTC
Source organism: Cetoscarus ocellatus (assembly GCA_037902135.1). NCBI lineage: Eukaryota > Metazoa > Chordata > Actinopteri > Labriformes > Labridae > Cetoscarus > Cetoscarus ocellatus. The sequence goes on from JBAMNC010001245.1 coordinate 570,423, forward strand.
ATAGGTCCTCCGACAGGTCAATGACCCAAAACACACAGCTAAAAACACCCAAGAATGGCTCAGAACAAAACACTGGACTATTCTGAAGTGGCCTTCTATGAGCCCTGATCTAAATCCTACTGAACATCTGTGGAAGGAGCTGAAACATGGAGTCTGGAGAAGACACCCTTCAAACCTGAGGCAGCTGGAGCAGTTTACTCATGAGGAGTGGGACAAAATACCTGTGGACAGGTGCAGAAGTCTCATTGAGAGTTACAGAAATCGTCTGGTTGCAGTGATTGCCTCAAAAGGTTGTGCAACAAAATATGAAGTTAAGGGTACCATCATTTTTGTTCAGGCCAGTTTCATTATTTTCTTTTTTAAAATTATTCTGTTGAACCACAATTCAAAAGGAATGTCTGATTTCATTAGTTGATTTTCAGTAATTTTTTATTTATTATTGCTTTTGTCAGTTTCAAGTTATTTCAGTGATCACTGAGGGTTTTTCTGTCTTTAACGGAAGGGTACCAGCAATTTTGTCCACGTGTGTAAGTCCTGTAGCAGTTCTTTTGCAGCTGTACTTTTGACAATTTGGCAATTCTTTACAGGAAAATATTTTTACAATTTCAGTTATATTTTGTGTTGTAGAAAAATAATCCCCAAATTTCTTGTGCTTGTGCTCACCACGGATCTTTTTTCAGGCCTTTATTCAAAAAAACCTACACAAAAATCCCATAGACTGGGAGACCAGAGAAACAGTCATGCTAAAATGTTCATCACTTCTGCATTTCTGGGCTCACAACGGCATCACTCTACAAAAACAAAGCTGCACTTCAGTCCTTTAGGCTCCACTGAAGCTCCACTGAATGTCAAATATGACACCTTGTGGGGAGAAAATGAAACTACATTTTTGAATAACACATGACATCCATACAGATTACATTAACAGCAATAAGTTGATTACTGTCCCCTCCTGCTTTTAGCTCAACAGGGTGATTCCACCACAGTGTTACCGCCCACACCTGAACCAAGAACTGAACCAACAACTAAGATCACCACCACTGTCGCACCAAACAACAGCTCAGTGGTTCAGGGTGACATCCGCCTGGTTAATGGAGGGAACAGCTCCTGCTCTGGCAGAGTGGAGATCTTCTTTCGTGGACAGTGGGGGACGGTGTGTGATGATTCCTGGGGCCTGGTTGATGCTCAGGTGGTGTGTAGACAGATGGGCTGTGGTAGAGTGCTGTCAGCACCAGGAGTCGCCCACTTTGGACAGGGCACTGGACCCATCTGGTTGGATGATGTCAACTGCAGAGGCAATGAAAACAGTCTCAGTGAGTGCAGACACAGAGGGATTGGAAACCATAACTGTGGTCACAATGAGGATGCTGGTGTCGTCTGTGAGGGTAAATACACTTTGTTGTTTTGTGTCATGACAGTGTTAATTTTATCAACAAAAATAGGACCAAAAATATGTAAAATGTAATTTATACACACATCTAGAATGAATGCAAACTGTACTGCAGTCTTGAGGATGCAACATCCACCACACGTATTATGAGATTAAGAAACTGGTGACCCTAAATTGCCCTTAGGTGTGGGTGTGAGCGTAAATGGTCGTCTGTCCCTCTATGTAGCCCTGTGATCAGCATGGCAGCCAGTCCCAGGTATACCCCACCTCTCTCTCAATGTTAGCAGGGATAGGCTCCAGCCACCAATGACCCTGAAAGGCATGAGTGGAATGGAAAATTAAGAAAAATGCAGGACAGGATTTGTTTCAATCATTTATTTTCAACCTGCTTTTTCTGTTGACTGCAGGTTTTATGGGGATTTTTCAGTATAATAATGTATCATTCAACAAGAATGAAGCAGATTAAGGTAATAAAGGTGATTACAGACATATCTCCAAAGACAGTCAAGGTAGGACATGGATATCAGTTCTAAGATAAGGACTAAGACCAGTACAATATCATGACCACAAAAATGTGGAATTAAAACAAAAAAAATAAGACATAAAATGAGACAAAATAAGACAGAAGACAACATCACATCAGTATAGCTGAACAAGGCTAGGAAAATTAAAACAGATGAATAAGGGATTGAAAAACAAGTTTATAAAATGATCATAAATAATTGGTAACAGAGGGAAGCAAGGCAAGAAATGAGTAAGAAGATTAAGAGCACCTTAAATAAAATAGAAATATCTGCTGAAGTCATACAAAAAATGAAATCAATGAAAAAAGTATAAAATTAGGTCGAAGCCAATCTATAGAATTGAGTTTTAAGAGGTGATTTTTAAGATGTCACTGATTCTGAAAGCTTTATCTCCTCGGGGAGGTTGTTCCAAAGTCAAGGAGGTCTGATAGAAAAAGCCAGATCACCTTTGAGTCTCGACTTTAGAACAACCATTAGGCCCTGAACAAGAATCTGTGGCTAAAAGCTGGCTCATCAGGGGTCAACAATTCAGTTCTTTAAAAGCGATCAATATGTCATTGAATTAACAGTTTTATATAGAAATTGAAATACATCTAGAACTGTTAGAGTAATTGAAAAGCTCATAAAATAGATGCAGAATGGTTTTAGTAATAACACATGGTTGTACAAACTCCGAAGGACCAACTGAACTTGGGTCAAAGCCCACAATTTGAGAAAAACTAGAATATGTGATCTCTTTTCTTCCTATGAATAATTTTAGAATAAGTACATTAAATACTTTCCTCTCCTGCTTTTAGGTCAACCAGACGTAGACACCACAGTTTCACCACCTACAACTGCACCAACAACAGAAATAACAACTGAACCAACAACAGAAATAACAACTGAACCAACAACAGACATAACAACTGAACCAACAACTGAACCAACAACAGAAATAACAACTAAACCGACAACAGAAATAACAACTGAACCAACAACAGACATAACAACTGAACCAACAACAGAAATAACAACTGAACCAACAATTGAACCAACAACAGACATAACAACTGAACCAACAATTGAACCAACAACAGACATAACAACTGAACCAACAACAGAAATAACAACTGAACCAACATGTGAACCAACAACAGAAATAACAACTGAACCAACAACAGAAATAACAACTGAACCAACAACTGAACCAACAACAGAAATAACAACTGAACCAACAATTGAACCAACAACAGAAATAACAACTGAACCAACAACTGAACCAACAACAGAAATAACAACTGAACCAACAACAGAAATAACAACTGAACCAACAACTGAATCAACCACTGAAATAACAACTGAACCAACAACTGAACCAACAACAGAAATAACAACCGAACTAACAACTGAACCAACAACTGAACCAACAACAGAAATAACAACTGAACCAACAACTGAACCAACAATTGAAATAACAACTGAACCAACAACTGAACCAACAACAGAAATAACAACTGAACCAACAACAGAAATAACAACTGAACCGACAATTGAACCAAAAACAGAAATAACAACTGAACCAACAACCGAAATAACAACTGAACCAACAACTGAACCAACAACTGAAATAACAACTGAACCAACAACTAAACCTACAACTGAAATAACAACTGAACCAACAACAGAAATAACAACTGAAACAACAACTGAACCAACAACAGAAATAACAACTGAACCAACAACTGAAATAACAACTGAACCAACAACTGAAATAACAACTGAACCAACAACAGAAATAACAACTGAAACAACAACTGAACCAAAAACAGAAATAACAACTGAAACTACAACTGAAACTACATCTGAACCAATAACTGAGGTCACCACCAGTGCTACACCAAACAACAGCTCAGCAGTCGAGGGTGACATCCGTCTGGTTAATGGAGGGAACAGCTCCTGCTCTGGCAGAGTGGAGATCTTCCTTCGTGGACAGTGGGGGACGGTGTGTGATGATGCCTGGAGCCTGGTTGATGCTCAGGTGGTGTGTAGACAGATGGGCTGTGGCAGGGCACTGTCAGCACCAGGAGTCGCCCACTTTGGACAGGGCACTGGACCCATCTGGTTGGATGATGTCAGCTGCAGAGGTAATGAAACCAGTCTAAGTGAGTGCAGACACAGAGGGATTGGAAGCCACAACTGTCGTCACAGTGAGGATGCTGGTGTCGTCTGTGAAGGTAAATACACTTTGTTGTGTTGTGTCATGACAGTGTTGATTTTATCGACAAAAATAGGAGCAAAAATTTGTAAAAAACTAATTTTTTACAGTCATTTTTTTAAAGTGATTTATACAAACATCTATATGTAATTTGTGGAAACCTTGCAGATATGGAAGTTACCCATGCCACGGGCACATACGTACGTATATATATATATATATATATATATATATATATATATATATATATATATATATATATATATATGTATATATATATATATATATATATATATATATACATATATATGTATACAAAATAATCACAGATTCTGGATTCTAAATTTTGCGCTGATGAACATCTGGATGGTCCTTTTGCTCTGAAGCCCAGATAAATAATCAGTCATTATTATAAATCTGATTCTCTTTACAGAATACAAATTGTAGTGCAGTCTTATTTTATTTAGTTTGCACAAAAAGTGATTACAGAAAAATCAAATTGGAAATGTTTAATGAAAGAAATGTGTCAGGAGAGGTCAAGAAGCCATCAGGCTTATGCAAGGGACTTCACCTTTCTATGAGAGGAAAAATAAAAAGTAAAGAACAATCAAGATTTCAGTGAGAACACAAACTAATACATGCATTCACCTACATGTGTTCATTCATGTTTTAGAAAAAAAACTAATAATCAACAATAAAACAAAAATGAACAGGTTCAACAAACAAACAGAAGTATAACGAGTATAAAAAGTTGACAAAATTTTAACAAGGAAGCACGAGTCTTCAGGAATATTCACAACATGTATCAGGCGATTACTAACCCGGATGTACTCAGTCTGTCCTTCGTTTTGTGTATAAATTCATCATACTTCTGTCTCTTGTTTGTTTGTTTTCCAGCTGCTGCTCCGGTCAGGCTGGTCAACTCTGACAGCCGCTGCTCTGGCAGAGTGGAGGTCTACCACAACAGTCAGTGGGGGACGGTGTGTGATGATTTCTGGGACCTGAGGGACGCCAGCGTGGTGTGCAGACAGCTTGACTGCGGTCGTGCTCGTTCAGCTCTACAAAATGCTGCTTTTGGACAAGGCACTGGACCAATCTGGTTGGATGATGTTGGTTGCTATGGCAATGAATCATCAATCACAGAGTGCAGGCATCCAGGGTTTGGGGTCCACAACTGTCGTCACTTTGAGGATGCCAGTGTCATCTGTGAAGGTAAGTGTTTATACCTGTTTTAGCTAAATTACACTTTACGTCGTAAATATTTGACTGAAATTGCAAGCAGGAAGGTCGCTGGTTCGATCCTCTTGTTGGTGAGGGCCTTTCTGTGAGGAGTTTGTATGTTTTCCCTGCACATGCTTGGGCTCTCTCTGGGCACACAGACAAAAAACATGCTCATCATGCTCATGCTTGAAGATGCCTGTGTCATCTGTGAAGGTAACCGTTTACAGCTGTTTCAGCTAAAATATACTTTCATCATAATAATTTGACTGAAACAGCAGGGTCATCAGTTAATTTCAGGGCTGTCAGCTTAACCCTCATGGATGGGTTTATTATTAGTCACACTCAGACTGCATTATTATACAAATATATTATCTTCTGCTTTCATTGAGCTATTTTTTCACCTACATCTGATAAAATTAGAGATATCAAATACCAAGTAGTTTAATATTTTAACCCTTTAAATGCCAGGTTTCTGTCATGATTCCACCATTTTTCAATGATTTGCAGCCACAAATTTGTCAGTAGTGGAGTGAAAATATCCTTACTATAGAGGAGTTTGAAGTGTTGATATTTGTGTTTCATTTAATAACGAAATGGGGTCAAAATCTGATATAACTACTACTGAAGCTTTTAGCATCTATGCTAATCCCTGTACGAGCAGTAACTCTGCTGTTGTCTTGCTTGTAGCTCGTTCCTCTTCCTGCTCCAAAGGACTCTGTTTGGGCTGCTTTGGGTTCAGTATCAGTCGTTGTAGTATGGAGGTTGGATCTGCCTGATTATAGACAATCAATCAGACTGTCAGCAAAATTTCCCTTTAACCACCTCTGACTTAGTGGCTGCCAGTATTTCAAGGATGACAGGAGAGTAGAGTTGTCTTCAAAGACTTTACTTGCAAGGAGTAAGCAGCTCACAGACAAAGGTGTGCAGCTTCCTCTTTCTGAAGCTTGTATGGTTTTCAGAGATATTTATACACAGAAAGTAGGGGGAACGGTTTCTTTGTCTAACAGAAAAGTTCACACTCAGCAGAAAATACTCCATGTTCAGCAGAAAAGTCCACGGGTATTCCCCTTCTTGCCACCCTTCTTGCCGTGTGTCTCTCTTAATTGCTACAGTATTTCTCTCTCCTGGCTGCCGTGTCTCTCTCCCGGTTCATTTGGAGATCGTGTAGGAGCGCAGAGATTCCTCAGACTTGGCGGGCAGCCAAGTAGGTGGTTAATGCATGTGGAGATCAGTCAGGCACACAGTAAACTTGAAATCCGGGCATCTTGTCTCCATCTTTAGCTGCACAACATTTTACAACATTTAGATGAAAAAACAATATCCTACATAGGGTTTTAAACATGAGGCTGATAAAACATTGATAATGCATTTACTTCATCGAAATTTTCATAACACAGACAGATCTGCTGTTTGTATCAATAATATAAATCTTGTTTTTTCCAAAGAAAACAAGAAAAACATTGTGTTTGGGTTTTTTTTTTAAGTAAATGTAAAGAAATATAAAAACACCTATTATTAAAGATTGCTGAGTCTATAGTATTTTTTTGGGCCCATATCAGTCATGAAGCCCATACTGTATCAGTCCCCCTGTGTAAAACAATGCAACTCAAATCTCAGATGAACCAGAAGAAAATATTCTCAATATAGTACATATAGTTTTATCTTTTATTTTCATTCTCGTTTCAGCCCGCAGACTGCATAATTATCAGCTCATCTGTAGCCCTGATAAGCTTCAATTGGGGCTGGATATTGTTGACCCTTCTTCGGCGCTGGACGCTCTCTCTGGTAACCTGGCATTTCGCAACTGCACCTGGAGCAGGACGTCCAACGGTGTTGTGTGGTATGAAGTGGACGCTTTGAAGGACGTCTGTGGAAACACTCTGAGGGTATAAACCTCACTGCTGTTTTATTAACCTGTCCTGTAGAAACCACTGTCATTTTATATGCTTATGTTGGTTCATTTTTATTCACATCTGCAGGAAAAGTCAAACATTATGGAGCACTTGAAAAAAAGGAGTCCCTTGACCCCCTCTACATTCATTTTTTTAATTGATTTTACTCCGTTTCCCACTTGTTATTTGCTTTGTGTTTTATTGTTCTGTTTATTGTTTTGTTTTTTTATTTTGTGTTTTCTCATTTGTTGTTGTGTGTTGTGGGACTGTGGTTATTTATTTACTGAAAGTACCAGAAAACCTGTCTGCCCCTGCAGGAACTTTTTATTTCCTCTTACTGAAGCTTGGTTCTGTTTGTAAGCTGCTTATTTCACTTTTACTTAATCTGATGTTAAATGTCGGTGAATTTCCTGCTAATCCAACCATCTTTTGTTTTTCAGGTCAACGACACTCATGCAGTCTACTCCAACAGTTTATTCCTCTACCCGAATGGTAATGGGTTTCACCTGCCTGTGAGCATCCCCTTCTCCTGTGCCTATCCTCTGAACACTGACAGCAGTTTGGACGTTGTCATCAATCCAGTCCTGCCGTAAGTCACCTCTCAATGAAAGTGACTGATGATACAATTCTTGAAAATCAACCAAGAACATCACATGATTACAACATCACATAAGAAGAGTTTTACATGATTACCTTTACAATCATGTAGTCATCAATATTAATCAAGTTTGATATGAAACTTTTTAAGACTTTACAACAGGAGAGGCCAACATGGGGCCTGGTAGCACCTGCAGGGAACATTTTAGGTGCCACTAGGACACTTTAAAAATATACTTCTCAAAAATGTTTTGAAACATTATTTTGGTAGATTATTTCTCCCCTTACGCCCCATCTCATGTGGAATGACCCAGCCACATAATGTTGTACAGGTCACTCTTAAAGAGCCCATGAGACTCTTTTTATAGATTTAAATGCCCTTTACTGTGTTTAACATGCTTCCACTGCATGACAGAGCACTTCAGTGAACAAAACAAAAAGTCTGCTTCATAGGACCAGGCTGAGGTAGTAAGCCCAGTTCAAAGCAAAATGGTAAAATGAGGGCAGAGCTGTTGACAACATGGCACAGAGCAGTGTTGAATTGACCATTGACCAAAGAGTCGACCTGTAAACCAATCAGAAAAGACTAGGCCCACATGGGGAGGGGAGCCTTTCAAGGGAAGAAGCTCTAACAGAGCATCTCAGATAGAGAGAGAATACAGCTGGATCAGGGGGACTCTGCATATGACATTTTGAAGGTGTTTTTAACATTAGTAATTGTGAACATACTTCAGCAGTCATCAAAAATGTCCCAGATGTTGAATGTTATATGAACCAGAGTCAAGGCTCTTTAATTAAATACAAGTAACTAAAACATACTTTCTTTACAGGACACCAGGCATTGAGGGCTCAGGTGCTGAAGTCACGACCACCATGTCTCTTTTCCTTGACTCCACCTTCACTCAGACTTACCCAGCAGGACAGGTGACCCTGCCACTGGGCTCACCTCTGTACGTGGGTGTCTCTGTAACAGACAGAGACCCCAGGTTTGTTGTTGTTCTGGAGGATTGTTACGCCACTCCCTCAAACTTCACTGAAGATCCCAGGAGAGACCTTTTCATCCACAACAGGTGAGTGTCTGTTTTCGTAGGTTTCAGAGCAAAGGTTATTATAGAACTTTTTAGTGGCTTAAACACCTTTTAATCACATCACAGCACCCTGAAAGGGGGAAAAGTCCCACCAGATTTTGTAAGCTATTGGGTAATAATATTCAAGTCAAAGATATTATTTTATTGCTGTGGGTAAAATTCTACCTACAAAGTCCCCAAGCCTCAGGCTATTTCACTTCAATGGACTTTCAAGTATAACACATGGACAGTATAGATGCTCTGTTAAATGTTAAAGCTCTGCATTAAAACTTTTTAAAATAAAAGAATCAAGGCATGTGCATAAAGTAAAGCATTTCTTATAATACTAAATAGCTAAAAAAAGAACACAAATAATGCACACATAACATGTGGATAATAACAAGGGATGGAAATCGCAAACCAACTCCAGGGTAGAATCGATAACAACTAGCTCAAGGGGTCAATAGCATAAAAAGTCCTGAAATGCCCTTTTTTCACTATGATGGGTGATGAATTTAAAAAGCATTTTTCTAATTTTTCATTTTAATTTTAGGCACCAGAATTTTAGATTGATGCCTCAAATAGTTCATTAATCACATATTTTAGACCAATAGTCTTGTTCATGTCACCAGAAGTAAGCCACTGATCAAACATTACGATAAATAACTTTTTTTTAATGAAGCTAAAGTAAATGATTAAAAAAGCAAAATCATTCTTTAAAAATCTTTCAGTTTCCAGGAAATAACTCAAAAACAGCAAGTAACTAACCCAACACTGTCTTAATTGCGCAGACCTTCACCCATATTCAAACATTTACAAGCTGTGAAGTACATTTAAGATACAAGTCCTCACCACTGAGAGGAATTTTAGACATATGCTTCATATTTGCTGCTCACCTGTTGTGACTTTATTCTGAGGCTGTTTGGAGCACAAGGTCACAGTCAGTGGTCTTCCTTTGTCAAATGCAGTAGTTTTTAAAAGGTGTGGCGGCCTTGAGACAAGTCAAGGTTGACCGTGAGATTTTTTACAACCATGTCTCATTTTTAATTCATTCTATCAATACATTCTATGTTTAACTTTTGTACAAAAATGTATATTTGGTTATTTAAAAAATCCTGACCATCATTTACACTTTCAAAACACAAAAAATCAAATAATATTTTAGGTTACCAATACTCAATAATTATGTAGATCAAAGCAAAGCAGCAATAAGTATCAAATTAAACCAAAATGTCATATCTTTTGACGGTTAGCTTAAAAAAGACCCAGAAAATTTGAGTTATTAGGGTCCTTGCCCTATTGTTCCTGTAGCGTTTCTTTATTTGTCCTACGGGTAAATAAACCTTAATTTGACCCCCTAAACACGCTAAAAAAAATCACCAAAATTGGCACACACCTCAGAATTGGCAAAAAATTTGATAAAATGAAAAAATTAACCCCCAACATGCCAAAATGAGCTCTCCAGCGCCACCTAGGTACATTATAGAGCACAAAAATGGTTGCCACAGCAACTAGGAATGTTCTAGAAAGATCAAACCAACGTCAAAACATTCGTCTCATCGAGACCCACAAATCACGTGCTGACACCACTGATCTATCTCAAACAGGAAGCTGGCAATTTGCCTTTCAAAATAAAATTACAACTCTCCTGAAAAAATGATCTCCTCCTAGGCCGTAAATGTTACGAACTTGAAATGTGCAGAGATGACACACTAGGCATTGATGATCAAAAGCTCTGAAGAAATTTGTTGTTCCTCAAACAGTTTCCAAATGACAAGCCCTCAAAGTTGGTGAATCCCAAAAAAGTCATACAGCTTTAAAAATTACATGAATGGATTCCTGACAAAATTTCCAGTTGATAGATCTTCTTTTTAGAGAGATCTGGTCAAAATTGTGGAATTGGTGAGGACATGTTTCTAGAGATTTGGTTGCTCTGCTGCTCAGTTTGAATCTGGATGAGGGCAGCAGGTGATGTCACTCACTCACTGATTGACAGGTCAGAGCAGCTGGTCATGTGACTCACTGAAGGCGGGAAAATGGAGTGTGTAATACACATCCATTATAAAGACTGAGGAGGAGCAAGAAATACATCACTTCAACTGTAATATCTCTAAAACACAAACAGATACCAAACATGTAAAACTCAGATCTGTATGTCAATGTCCTCCCAAAGAGAGGACCAACCTTGAGGAGTAAAAAGAAAAAACTGAAAACTTGCAGATGATGTCACTCACTGATTGACAGCTCAGTGCAACTGGTCATGTGACTCACTAAAGGTGGGAAAATAGAGAGTGTAATACACACCCATTATAAAGACTGGAGGCCCCTGAGAGAGCTGCAAAAACACACATCAGTCTATCTTTGAACAGGTCAAAGGGTCAGAAAGGGATGAAACCCTCAAAATGGAGGTCAAACGGGCATGAGGGATGTGCGACAGAGCGAGGACCCGTCCAATGCTGCTTGCAGCTTTAATTTTCAATATGTCGTTGAAATCTTTGTTGACTTTGGCTGAGTTAAAGTCAGATTTTGACTTAACAACCTGGTATGTGGTTACAAGATGATATGTTCAAAGTCAGCTGAGAAAAATGAGTGCTATAGAAATTTAAATAAATTTACATCATGATGTGTCACATGTAACATCAAGATAATAAACAGGTTTTGGTCAGGAACCATGATAAATTCAATTTTATTTTCTTTAAATGATACAGTTTTTTGTCTATTTTTGGTATGTAGATACACAAAAACATGCACTTGAGATTTTGGCCCAATCCTTAGTGTCCTGTGGGCAAAAAAGGTTTGAAAACCTCTGATTGAATGGTAAAGAGGGCACTGTGTGGAGCTTAACAGAGTTTAACTGTCTGGTTTTGTGCTTTTTGGAATTGGTTACATGTTTTATTTTCTCTGCCAGGTGTCCCACCAACGCCCGACAGGTGTCTCTGATCGAGAGCGGCAGGTCTCAACGTGCTCGTTTCGCAGCCCTGCTCTTCCTGGCAGAGGAAGAGTACAGAGACATTTATCTTCACTGTAACATACATCTGTGTGACAGTAGAGGATCCCGCTGCGTCCCTGTAAGTCCAACAATTTATCATCATAGAACTAACAATTCATAATCAGGAGCATGTCTGTTATTGGTATGGGTGCAATGAGAAATATTTCTAAAACATTTCTCAAATTTAATTCATGAATAGATTAAATGTTAAGATTTTCTGTACTGTAAACAGCAGCACATACTGATCTAAGACTACTCCACAGTTTAATGTGAAAGAAACTTCACAACAAAAGTTCCCACAGATGAGGCCCATGTGAAGGATTTATTGTTCATAATAATCAGAGCACTGAGAGTGACATGCCCACATAATGCAGCCTTAGCTGTTTGAGGGGCATTAATCCATCAACAGAGACTACAGACCACAGTGCTGTTCACACACTTCACTGATAAACTGAGCTGCATTAGAACAGATCACTGAAGTTTGGGTTTTCTGTCAAACCATCTGTGTCCTATTGTGTGTTGCTGTGAGACTAACCTGACACACCACAGGGGCCCTTCAATGTATTTCACTCGCCCATCTGAGAAGAAGCCACCGAAAGTGTTTGGAGAGGGCAGACCCTTTCAGAAACAAATCCAGCAAATGATTGGATGATTGTTCCACCAGTCACGTTCACATGTTAGACAACCAGTTAGACAATGTGGTATAAGTTGACAAGATTTCTGGAATGAAATCCAGGGACATTTCCAGCTCAGCGATAAAAATTATTTAAAAGTTAACAAGATGAAATGAAGAAACTGGGACAGTTACAGTTTCATTTCTTTTTACATGTTTATTCAAATTTAAATGGGTGTGTGTGTGTGTTGAGGTAGCTCTCTCTCTCTCTATCTATCTATCTATCTTTATATGTACATATATATATATATATCTGTGGGATATATCTATATATATATATATATAGATATAGATATATCTATATATATCTATATATATATATAGATATAGATATATATAGATATAGACAGATAGATAGTATATCCATGTAAAAACAAGTGCATCTTAGATAACAGTTCTAGGAAACAGTGATCATGTGTTTGTCATGGCTTTTTTATTTCTCTGATCCTTGCCAGTGTACGGAAAAACAAGTAAACCAACTGGTTGTAAAAGTGCACATATTCTATTAAATAAGGATTTGAACCTCTTTAAATCATTTTAATAAAAATAACAGGCATGACTAGACATGTCCCTTTCGTTAAAGCCAGCTGAGGGCCGTACAAATACTTTTTCTCTTTCCCTAATGGGGGCAGCACAGTGCTGCAGCAGGTTGTGCACGTGCCTCACAGTGAGAAGGTTGCTGGTTCAATCCCCACGTCGGTCAGGGCCTCTCTGTGTGGAGTTTGCATGTTCTCGCTGTACATGTGTGGGTTCTCTCTGGGCACTCAAGCTTCCTCCCACAGACCAAAAACATGCTCATTAGGTTGATTGGTGAATCCAAATTGCCTTTGGTATGAGTTTAAGTGTGAAGAGTTGTCTGACTCTCAATGCGGTCATGTGATCAGCTGGCGACCGGTTCAAGGTGTACCCCACTGTCAATGTCAGCTGGGATAGGCTCCAGCCCCCGTGACCCTGAAAGGGATAACAGTATAGATAATGGATCGAATGATCCCCTAATGGTATCATAAGAAAGACATTTTTGAGTAGACAGTTTGAGCACAGATTTTCTGAAAGGTGAAGCAGCCAAATCTCAGGAAATGTTCTTATGTCAGGGGACATTGTAGCCAGGCCTTGGACACATTTAAAAATTACTCTGAGAGATTTTTTTTTGCCAGATATGTTAAAGATTTTCAATAGATGTTAATAAAACTATTGGAGAGTAATAAAGGCAACAAAAGGGGCTTTTTTTAAATGCTGTAAATACATAAAAAATACAAGCAGTTAAACAAGCAAACTTGAAGGATTATGTTACAAATATTGGTTTGACCATATTATGGTAACAAGAATTGATTAAATTTCCTTGAGGTGATACAAGGAATAATGTGACAAATATCAAAGTTCAGAAAGCAGTCACATAAGCCTGATGGTCCACCATGGTTACATGTCCAATAAAACAGTTTCAACTAAACTAAGAGTTTTTAATAATAATAATAATAATAATAACAATAATAACAATAATAATAATAATAATGCATCAAATTTTTATAGCGCTTTTCAAAAAGACTCAAAGACACTTTACAAAGGATAGCAACAAAACAAAGCAAAATAAAACAAAACAAAAAAAGCTATGGTTGGTTAGGGGTCATACGCATTTATGAACAGGTAAGTTTTGAGTGATTGTTTGAATGACAACAGAGAGTCCGAGTTTCTGATATGGAGGGGGATTGAGTTCCAGAGGGTGGGAGCGGCGATGGCGAAAGCTCGATCCCCCAAGGTGGGGCGATTTGGTGATAGGCTTGAGGAGGTTGGAGTCGGCGGAGTGGAGGCTGCGGGAGGGGCGGTGGGGCTGAAGGAGTACTATGAGGTATGGAGGGGCCAGGTTATGGAGGGCTTTGTATGTGATGAGCAAGACTTTGAAGTGGATGCACTGTTTTATGGGGAGCCAGTGGAGCTGCTGGAGGACAGGAGTGATGTGGTCTCTGGAGCGGGTGTGAGTGAGGAGGCGGGTGGAAATCAGAGGAAGGGAGTCCATAGAGGAGGCTATTGCAATAGTCGAGTCTAGATGATATGAAGGCATGGATGAGTGTTTCTGCAGCAGAGGTGGAGAGTGTGTGACGGAGACGGGCGATGTTGTGTAGATGAAAAAAGGCTGTTTTTGTGACGTGACGGATGTGGGGTTTGAATGAGAGAGTGGGATCAAACATAAGTCCAAGGTTTCTGATTTGTGGAGAGGGGGCGACTGTGTGGTTGTCGATGGTGAGGGAGAAGTTCTTGATGGCGGAGAGGAGGGGTTTGGGGCCGATGATCATGATTTCAGATTTATTGCAGTTGAGTTTTAGGAAATTTGAGGTCATCCAGAGTTTTATTTCAGAGAGGCAGCTGGTGATGGTTGATATGGTTGGGGGGAGATGGATTTGGTTTTTAGAGCTGGTGTTTTTTTTGTTTTTATTGTTCCTGATGTTGGGGGTTGCTCTGCTCAGACCCTGGTTTCTAATACCTGCCATTTCTGTCCCCTCTCCCACCTCGTAGTTCTGTCCAAGGAGAACAGCTCGCTCTCTTCCCAGCTCAGTTGCCATGGAGTCTGTCACCATTGGACCAATTGTTTGTAAGTATCACTTATTATTTGGACTCAGGGCTGATGTGTGAACACATTGAACTGTGGAGGAATAAACCAACATGTTTTTGTCTCTTTTCCTTCTTTAGGGGGAAAAACCAAAGACTGAGCTGGTTACACAAACACATCTGATAATTTGATCTAACTCTGACTATTTTTGCACTATGTTCTATGTACAAGATTTAAAACTTTTAAGAGTTATGTAAAAATTCATGAATACATCTTTTTACAGTTTTTTATTTTTTATGTTTTGAATTGTCTGTTCTTTGTGATGATCATGCAGCCTAAGAACAATGTAAGTCAACTAAATGTTTTAATAAAAGTATCTGTAACAGACCTCCACTTCTACTCTGTAGTTATTTACAGAATGTACATTATGTAAGTGTATTATGTGTTCAAAAATCAGTATATCAGTACATCACTGGTTTAGCCTCAGGACCCACTTTTACGGGTGCAGCCAAGAACTGTGGCCTCTATGAAAAGATCTCTCATGTGGCCCCACTTTGAACAGAAACTTTGCCCTCCTTTCCTTCTGGGCTGCAAATTTCTCAGTGACCTTCCGATTGAAGTCCATCATCTCTGTCACCAGTCTCTCCTCCATTTAATTTACAGCATGGCCAGTGCATTCAGCCTGTCCTGGTTCATGGTGTTTCTGAGGAAAGTTCTGAGAAGCACCTCAGCTTCTGCAGTGGTCATGGGTGTGGTGATGAGGATCTTTAGCAGAGTGACAGTCTCTGAAAATACCTCTCCAAGATTATTTTCCATCAACAACTGGATAAGGTCCACAGCACCACAGCAGGCCTTGAACTCCTCCTGGCTGTACATAAGACTGAGCTCTGTCTTCAGCTTTAGTTGAGCACTGGGTCGGCCTTCAAGGTGCTGCTGAGGGAATCTTCAGGAAACATGAGGTGGTACTTTGTGAATCTGTCATTAAGAAATACATAGAAAAGCACATTTATTACCAAAAGTTAACACCAGTATTTACTGAAAAAAATCACTAAAACAGCCAAAGTTTAACCTGCTCCCCGAAAATAAAGCTGTAATTTATGTCATTTTCACCAATTTATGAACATTTCTTGTGTCAACTGAACAGTGTCTTATCTTATACATGATGTCTCATGGCTCAAGATTGTAAACACAAACAGAATCTTATGTACCACTAAATTGATGCTTTAAAACTGAAAGTAAAACTATGTGATACAGTTTTTGGCATAGACTAACTGTAAAAAGTAAGAACAAAACAAAACAAACAAAAAAAAAACAAATAAATTTTTTTTAGATTTTTTAGCATGCAGCACAACAGGGCAGACGGCTCACACCAGCTGACTGATTCTCACAACTGAAATGGAAGTTGTCAATGTTTGGATGACATTTATAGTTTCAGCAAAACTCCTTCAGATTTTAAAAAGTCAAAAAAAGAAACTTCACTTTACAGGAGTCTGTTTCCATATGCTAAAGCTTTTGAATACTTAAACTTTGTACCATTATGTGCAGTATTCAGTCTGCAAAAAACACCAAGATAGATCCAAATAGAACATTTTATCAAAGCAACTAAACATATGGTATACAATTATATATAATGACAATACTGTATATATTTATATTGATATTTATTATTTTTTATCACATGTTTAGTTGCCATAATAAAACTACACCATTTAGAGACAAGATCATACATTCTGTTGGTCTGTTTCCATTGATTTTATTCTGTGCACAATGGTACTAGCTGGAAAGGCACAAGGTAAGTGTCAAATCTAAAAGCTCCAGTAGATTAAAAAATAATCCTGTAATCGACATACACCTAAGAGGTAAAGAATTTGTGTTGTTTACACTTTTGGGGCTAATAAAACCCCACTGTTTTCACCAGTAAATTGCAACACATAACTTGATAGTGTTGCAAGATTCAAGCACCCCCAAAGTACAAGAATGCCTTCCTTCCTTTCTCCTCTCTCTAAGGCCTGGTTGTAATTTACTAGAGACATGTGCAGCCATAAAGTCTCTCTTTATTTCCTGCCATCTACGACCAACAGACAACTTTGTTGACATTAAAGATGTATTTATTACCCTGAACTTCCTGGCCTAAACAATGATTGGCCGAGACCTGATAAGGTGTTCGAACAGACTACGTTCCCAGAGACTTAAATAATTCTGTTCTGCTCTCAGAGGATTCTTCTGTGACACCTAAGATGACTTTTGACCTCCAGAGAGACACAGTCCTCTCACGCTCTTCTTCTTTGTCTCTTTTTCTTTTGACGCTCTTCTTTCTTTGACCCTCTTCTTCTTTGACTTTCATTCCTACACTTTGTTTTTACGTCTTCTTCGACGGTCTGATCTGTTTTTCTTTTTGTCAACGCGGCTCTCCAATAGCTCTCCAATAGCTCTCTAATATCTTTTCCTAGTTCTCCTAGTTCTCCTATATCCTCTCCTGTATCCTTTTCTAAGTAACGTAACACGCCTGCGGATTTTCTTAATAAGCCAGTAAGCTATAAGACTACAAAGATTTGTTTCATAGTAAATGGACTTTTGTTATTAATTTCGGAACAATTTTCGTCAGGCCAACGAATAACTAGTTTTTGAAATTAATTATGAATCGTTTTTTCATCTAATCAAAACCTCAAAGCTCCAGCTCCAGCTCCAGCTTCACCTTTAACAGAACCTCCAATCTAAGACGGCACCTCTCTCCCGTGAAAGCTACGGGACCAGCTCATGTCAGAACACCATCTCACTTGGATCCATCGTACTGGATTGAGTGTGGACTTCTCAGCCTCCCTTTGGGACGACTCCAAACCAGAACAGTCCTACAAGGCTCTCCAGTAACTCCCAGACCAGTTTGAGATCCGACACCAGAAGCAACGCCATAGTAAGACTGCGGTTCTGAACTCCTACAGATGGACTTGAGTGTCTTGGTTTAATTCCCCATTGATTAACTACCCCTGATTTGACCTTTCTAAAGTAGATTAATTCGTTAAATTAATCCTCCATAACCACTCAATATACTCAAATGTTTCTTGAGGGTTCATAACTTCTTTCCTTATCCACAGCATCATTGATTAGTATGACTCTGACGTTTCTTCCTTCTTAAGTGTTTTATTTTATTTCATTTTGTCTTATATATTCATCATATGCTTGTAATAAATCACCCTTAAATTTAAAGTTCTGTCTGTTGGTATTCAATTTGGAAGACTGACATCACTGCATGAGAATTCTGTCTTTAGACTTGAGACTGATGAAATTGATAAATTCTGATTTAATTGATTTATCTGATTTTAAATTTAAAATAATTAATAAATCAATTATTGAAATAAATTTTGCCTTTTTTGTATAAAAAGGATGGTGCCCCTTTAATTAACGAGAGCAAATGAGATATTAAATGAATATTAATTTCTTTAATTAATGTTAATTAATATCCAGACAAATAATCGCAACAATAGCATTATCAATTCTTCTTTTTGAAATTTTTCAAAGGCTTTCACACAATGTAACAGTAATATTTAATGAGCACTGCAATAAACCTCTGCAATAATCTGCATGCACTTGTGTATAATATTAATATTACAATATCTACTATCTTGTTCCTGCTTTGCCTGCCATGATTTTTAAAAATATATTTTTATAGGTCCCTTTATATAATATTTTCATCAAAATAATGTATCAAATTTGTCAATTAAATTTAAAATATACTTCTAGTGGGGTAAAAACAAACTTACCTACCCAATAAAAGCCCCAATTCCTCCTAAAAATATGTTGTTTTTGTAAAAATATGCAAGAATTAAAAAACTACATAGATTTTTTAGAACTTAATTCTGCAAAAGGATAATGTTCTACTGAACAAAGAATTTATATTCTGTGGCAAACTCACTTTGTAGCTTCTAATCTATGGTTTTGTGCCATGTGTGACATAAAATGGAAAATTTTGCCCCTGAATTATGTTGTGTCTACAAGGTAAGATAGACACATCCTAATCCAATCTTCAGTGCAGCATAGCCTCTTACTGATTTTCTCCTCACCTCTTCTGCGATCCTCTGACGGTTCTCTGGACGGAGTACCCGACGCCTCTTTGGTGCATAGGAGCTTTGGTCGAACGCGAGAGCGTACGTGAGATGCTTGCGCATGAGTGAATCATATCTGCTGCGGTGACGTGTCCATATGATTGACAGCGCTCGTTGTCCAGTCACACGAGGAAAAGAAACACCAGGACAATACTGATTCGATGCCAGTCAAAGTGGGAGTGTCCGGGGTGCACCTGCCTGTGCCCCGGAGGCAAAGTTGAAGCGGCCAACCCCAAAGATGCCTCAGGTCACATGCTGAGCAAAAGTTTAAGGACTTACATAGACTCCCATCAGGCTGGCGCCCCTCTGTATGTAAACTATGTATTCACAACACGGTTACTACGTAAAAATATTGTGAAACCCCTTTTATTGAATGGTGACAGGTGCTGCTGACAGACTATTACTATGTGGTAAAGATAAATGTTTTTATCCGTTATTTTTTATAATTTAAAGACAAATTATGTTGTGTTTAAGTGGACTTTCTCTGTCCTTTGGAGGGGGCGGCGCCCCAGCGCCCCCTATTGACAAACCCCCATTGGTCACTGAAATAACTTGAGTTAAAGTAGTAATACATAAAAATTTACTGACAAATGAAAATCAGACATTGCTTTTGAATTGTGGTTTAATAGAATAATCTTAAAAAACAAACTAATGAAACTGGCCTGAACAAAAATGATGGTACCCTTAACTTCATGTTTTGTTGCACAACCTTTTGAGGCAATCACTGCAATCAGGCGATTTCTGTAACTCTCAATGAGACTTCTGAACCTGTCCACAGGTATTTTGGCCCACTCCTCATGAGCAAACTGCTCCAGTTGTCTCAGGTTTGAAGGGTGTCTGCTCCAGACTGCATGTTTCAGCTCCTTTCACAAATGTTCAATAGGATTTAGATCAGGGCTCATAGAAGGCCACTTCAGAATAGTCCAATGTTTTGTTCCGAGCCATTCTTGGGTGTCTTTATCTGTGTGTTTTGGGTCATTAACCTGTTGGAGGACCCATGACCAGCACCTGAGACCAAGCTTTCTGACACTGGGCAGCACATTTTGCTCCAGAATGCCTTTATAGTCTTGAGATTTCATTGTACCCTGCACAGATTCAAGACACCCTGTGCCAGATGCAGCAAAGCAGCCCCAGAACATAACTGAGCCTCCTCCATGTTTCACAGTAGGTACAGTGTTCTTTTCTTTGTATGCTTCATTTTTGTGTCTGTGAACATAGAGCTGATGTGATTTGCCAAAAAGCTCCAGTTTTGTCTCATCTGTCCAAAGGACATTCTCCCAGAAGCTTTGTGACTTGTCAGTATGAATATTGGGAAATTCCAGTCTCACTTTTTTATGATTTGCACAGTGGTGTCCTCCATTAAGTCCACTTTGGCTCAAACATTGACAGATGGTGCAATCTGATACTGATGTACCTTGACCTTGGAGTTCACCTCTAATCTCTTTGGAAGTTGTTCTGGGCTCTTTGGTTACCATTTGTTTTATCTGTATCTTCAATTTGTCATCAATTTTCCTCTTGTGGCCACGTCTAGGGAGGTTGGCTACAGTCCTGTGGACCTTAAATTTCTGAACAATATGTGCAGCTGTGGTCACAGGAACATCAAGCTGCTTGGAGATGGTCTTATAGCCTTTACCTTTAACATGTTTGTCTATAATTGTCTTTCTAATCTCCTGAGACAACTCTCTCCTTAGCTTTCTGTGGTCCATGTTCTGTGTGGTACACAACACAATACCAGACAGCACAGTGACTACTTTTCAACCTTTAAAAAGACTGATTACAAGTTTGAAGACACCTGTGATGCTAATTACACGACACACCTTAAGCGGGGTCCACACATAAGGATTTTCAAATTCTGAAGAGATTTTTTATCTGTTAGAGGACCCCACACATGAAGATAAAAAATCAAGCATTGAACAGTGTTGATCGTACTGTGTGTGGTGTGCTCTTATAATCCCTGCACATCAAACCACACACATAACATTCTGTCCCACCACCGATCTAGTATTTAGTCCTCCAAGACAGAAATCTCGCGTGATCAAACGTGATCTTACAAAAACAAAGAAGAAGCATAGCAACTACCATAAACGTTGTCTATGGCAACAACCAGAAAACACAACACGCAACATAGGAGAGGACATACGAGAGGAGGGAATGATGGTGGTCTTTGGACAATTTTTGACGAAAAACGGGAACTAAATAAAAGAAAAGACTGTGGAAAAAATCCTGGAAACAGCATGTTTATGTTTCAGGTCGGCCATGCTTGTTTTTATTTACGCCTGCTTCTTTGTTCCTTTGTCAGCTCGCTTCTTGATTGGCTACATTCTGTTCCACATCACAATTCACAGAGTCATGACCCGGGAGTCATTGTCTTTCCCCACACACAAAGATTTTAGGTCGTAAATATCGAACAAGTTTAATCTTTACGATTGTCGGCCTCGACCCGTTTCAGAGCCGACTATTGGGACAAATTCACTCTTAACACACCTCAGACCACTGGATAATCTTACAGGACAATCTCATAAGACAAAAGATAATCTGGCATTTGCCATCCGTGGTTTAACATGTCCCTATGTTCAAATCATTTTCAATCTTTTCTAAGGACACTATCATTTTTGTCCAGGCCAGTTTTGTTTTCTAAAGTAATTCTGTTGAACCACAATTCAAAAGCAATGTCTGATTTTCAGTAGTTAATTTTCAGTGAATTTTTTATTTTTTATTTTTTTGTCAGTTTCAAGTTATTTCAGTAACCAATTTGGGTTTTTCTTTCCTTCACGGAAGGGTACCTACAATTTTGTCCATGTCTGTATAATTAGACATTAGCATCTGGTCAAGAGAGTAATACCTTAGGACACCATATAAAGGTAAAACTTCACCCCCCAGTTAAAAATCACCCACCACCTGTTTACAAAGAGGTCAAAAGTTGTCTAAAAACAGCTGTCAGATACCTTGGTGTTGTTTTACCCACTGACCCTAAATAAAAACTTTCCAAAAAGTCCCTCACAAGAGGACAAACCAACACACTGAACATACTTTTCGATATATCAGAGGTGGGGTTGTGCTGTGGTGCAGCAGGTAGTGCTCAGGCCTCACAGCAATAGAGTTAATGATTTGACTCCTCAGTTGGTCGGGGTCTTTCTGCGTGCAGTTTGTTCTTCCTGTGCATTTGTGGGGTTTTCTGGGTCCTCTGGTTTCCTCCCATAAACTTGACCCATAGTTTAACCGGTAACTTTAAAATGCGAAGTGTGAGTGCAAATGATTTTAGCTTCATGTTGGCCATGTGATTGACTAGCAACTAGTCCAAAGTGTGTCCCTGGTCTCACCCAGTGTCAGCTGGGATAGGCGTCAGTCCCCTGCAACTCTCAAAAGGGACAATCAATTAAGATTATAGATTGATGGGTGAATATATTTCTGTCTCACTCAGTGGCCAGTTGAGTGCAAAGGATCTGTTTTCTATCTCAACTGATTCTACATCCATCATTTATTTTCTTTCCAGTTGACATCTATTCATATATTGAAAAAATAACTGGCTGACCAATCACACTGCAGCTGTTGTTGTTTTTAGACAACACAGAAAACTGTACTCAAAGCCCTTTTTAACTAGAAAAGCACTCCGAGAGCACAGACCTACGCCCAGCAGCTCAGTTATGGCAGTGGCTTTTCTGCTATGATTGGACGGCCGAGTGTCCATTCATGTCTGTCCATGTGGAGAACTCCTCCGCTGGAGTTGAAAGGGAAACTGGGAAATGTAGTGACACAGACTTGAAAAACATTGACGTCAGCTTGCAAATAAACTACAATTCCCATAATGACTTACAAGGGGCAAAACCCTCCAATAGTTTTTGTGTAATCTTGCCAACAGACAAACAGACAGACCTCAGTGAAAACATAACCTTCTTGACGGAGGTAATAACACCTGAAGCAGGGATGTAAGGTATGAAAATGTTATATCACAATTATTGTGACCAAAATTATTATGGTTATCATTATTATCACGGTATTGTTGCAATGTGCTCAAAATGTTCAAAGAGTATTGATACACACGATTGAAATCGTTTAACCCTTTTAATACTATAATTATTACAGGCTGTCTGGTCTTTTTATATTTTTCTGTCAATAAATGATTCAGGTATTGTCCTTTGAGTAAAATTTTTCACCCTTTTTTATGAGAAGTAAACAATTCTGGCAAGTATTTGTCAGTATTATGTTATAAATGCTTAAAACAGAGTGTAATTACAAGAAAAGAAAAGAAGAATTTTAACTCTGAACAGGTTTCTCTTTATAAACAATTATAAATGAAATTGTTGAAAGCTTTTGATATGACCAAAAATAAACATAGTGTCCATGTTACTGCTTGTTATAGACCATGTCCATGAGTTTTTTTCATTCATGATAGTTTCTGATGGTCCCCCTACCCCGTGAAAGCTTATGGTCAAACAATGTAAAAACAAGCTTTCTCATCGTACATTTGCCAGACATTTTGGGATTTCATCATCTACAGTCTATAATATCATCAAAAATATTTAGAGAATCTTGGAAAATCCCTGCACAGAAGCAGGTAGGCTGAGAACCAACAATAAATGCCTGTGACCTTCGATTTCTCTATAAAAACCAAGATCCTTCTGTAAAGAGTATTACCATGTGGGCTCAGGGACATTTTGGAAGACTGTTGTCAGTTCACACAGTTTGTGGCTACATCTACAAGTGCAAGTTAAAGTCTACCATGCAAAACGAAAGAAAAATATCAATAACAACCAGGAACTTCCCGAGCTCATCTGAAGTGGATTGATGCAAAGTGAAAAAGTCTGCTGTGGTCTGACGAGTCCACATTTCAAATTGTTTATGGAAATCATGGACATCCTCCAGGCTAAAGAGGAAAAGGAACATCCAGACTGTTAAATGCCAAGGTTCAAAAGCCAGCATCTGTGATGGTGGGGCTGTGTTATTGCCCATGGCATGGGTAACTTGCACACTTGAAGGCACAAGTAATGCTGAAATGAACATACAGGTATTGGAGCAACATACGCTGCTATCGAAGTGATTGCTTTTTCAGGGACATCCCCACTTCTTTCAGCAAGACAATTCCAAGCCACATTACAACAGCGTGGCTTTTAAGTGTATGAGTACAGGTACTAGTCCAGCATACCTGTCTCCCACTGAAAATGTGTGACTCCTTATGAAGCGCAAATCATGGCCACAAAGACCCCGGACGGTTGCCCCACTGAAGTCATACAGCATGCCCAAAGATTCATAAACAAACTCAGTGTGGATGGCAAATAAAAAACATTGTTCACAAACTAATGCATTTTGTTGCACAAATAAGAAACATACCTATCAAACAAATACATTATGCTTCAGAAACAAATACAGCATGGATGCAGGCAAACAAATGTTTGTTAGCCTGCATCCATTCCTCTGCTTTTTACAGTGATCCACCACTCGGCCCACGGCACCGGGGGCCGAGAAAAAAATATAGAAAAAAATATATATATAAGAAAAAAATATAAACATAGAAAAAAAAAAAAAAAACATTATTTGGATTTGTTTAAGTAATTTGCTTATTCCAATCAAGTAGTCAGTGATCATACAGTGATCATTTTGGGTGTTTTCATATACCAACGACATTTAAAGCCTTCTCATGTCAAGCTTTTCTCATAGATACATCCAAATAATACATCTACAGCTAATCCCAAAGTTAGCCTACTTAGGTTACAGGGCAATATATAGTGGTAAACCCAATGTTCTATTGAATACAGACTTCTTTTGTTGTTCAAAAATCATGAAAAGTAGTCACTTGACTTTTACTCACCTTCTCTCCACATTCACTCTTTACAGCAAAAACTAACAGCACTGCATGAGAAAAAACGTCGCTTTGGGTCCTCTCAGTGGAACGGGTCCTAACAGTCTGCAACGCAGGGTCCTGACAGTGCAGGTCTGCAGCCAGACCCCTCTCCTAATTTTCCACCTTGCAGATCCATACACAAATGAGTGACCTCCCTCTTTCCCTTCCTTCCTTCCTCCCTCTAGTCTTTCCTTTCCTACTGGAGGGGTCAATAAAAACAAGCCCTTAAACTTAATTCTGGCTTCCAGAATTTCTTTTTGGTGGAAATATTTTTTACGGTGAAACTTACATTGTATATTGAGTGGGAAAAAATAATTGATGTAACTTCTGAATTGAGTTCATATTGGTAGTCCACCATGCATCAGATCCCTCCTGGGTTTAGGGGCACAACAAGCCCAAATGTGCAACTGTACTTTTGGAACAAGCCCAAAAAAACACAACCTTCAACTGCCAATATTTACAAGCAACTTATCCAAAAAAACAACATCCCAACATCGCTTTTAATAAGCAGACCTAGCAACTATGCTGCATGTTCCATATTATGTGAATGTGTTCAAGGGTGTGCCGAGTCAACTCAGGAGGATGCAATAACCAGGAAACAGGTGTGGGGAAAGGACAAACTACCTACTACACTCATGTTTCACTCTATCAAGAGGAGCTGGGAGATAATCGTGGGGATTCACACAGATAGAAAAGCAAGGCCAAATATGGACTTAAGAGAAAAACAAGCCCTATGTTGCTTATAATAAGCAGACTTGGCAACACTGCTTTACTTCCTTAATAGTTACGATGGGTCCACATCATGCTTAACGGAAGCCCCTATTGCCTAAATATGCCCACCTGTAACACAGAGAAGTCGAAGTTATGAAAAGTGAAAGTTATAGTCACACAACCATGCTATATGTATCTTTGTGCATTTTGTAGTGGTTATACAGTAATTTTTCCCATGGGCATACGGCTTATACCTGTGTATCACATAAACTGCACCACTGTTTGTAAATGATGTTTTGTATTCGCAAACCACACAGAGTTTGTTTGTGAATCAATGGGGGTAAGTAAAACATGTTTTGTGTGTTTGTGAGGTTTTGGCATAATTTTAACCCTATACAGTTGGGTTGATTTTCAGTCCTGTGGAGGCCATTCATATTAGCCTTCAGCTTTTCTCTGTCTTCTGTTGACGCCACGTCCAAAAATAATGAAAGCAACAACCTGATCATCACACTCTTTAGTGTGGGAGAGCATGTGGTATCCATCTTGGTGGGCCCACCACTGGTGTTACAGCTGGGTGGAGGTGAATAGTGCATTCTCCTGGAAATATACTCCTTCAAAAATGTCACCATATTCTGACATGATGTTCTCTTTGTCCACAGTCATGTTAACTGAAAGCACCAGCTCGATCAGGTCAAAATCCAGACATGTCTTTAATCCAAGTACTAGTGGAGCTTGAGCATCCATATGTAAAAGTCCAACATCATGTTGCAGTCTTTGTACCTGCACTCGAGAGTGCATGTACCTTTCACTTACAGTTGTTGTCCCCCATAGCCAGTCAGTCTTAATGTGAAGGGCTGCAGTTTGCCTTTGTCCTTCAGGCTGTGGGGGGGTTACATTCACCTGAGCACCAGTGTCCAGTTTAAACTTCAGCATTGTGCTCTGCTTTGGCATTTCAATGTCAGCATAAGCTTGTCCACTGTCAAGGAACGAGGCACAGTAAAAGGACACAAATGCTCGACTCTTCACTGGTTTGGCAGTCAGTTTGAGCAAACAGGCAAGGTTCGGTACTCAGAAAATCAATCAGAATAAGGCAAAGGTATCCAAGATATGAGGCTTAATGACAAAACAGGTTTTTCAGGCAAGATGTGACAAGAATGAGTGCTGGGAAGAAGACTAAAGCGTGCTACGAATGGGCAACAAGACAGGGGAAGACATGAGGTTTAAATACATGAGGTAATTGGGGGTGATTAGACAGGAAAAATCAGAAACCAGGTGTGACAGAGCCAGACAGGATGCAAAACCTACAGAAACAAGGAAAAACAGGTGAATTTTCGAAATTAAACAGGAGGTACAAGACAAGACAAAAAAAAAGGTTTTATTAAACAACAGAAATGGGATCTAAACCAAAAATTACTCCTAAACAAAAAGTCAAAAAGATAAACAAACAAAAGCTCTAACAAAGTAAAAAATAAATGCAGGAGGACAATGGGGAATAAACTAAAAGAAAAACTCAAACTATAAATCAAAGTAACTAAACAGTAAAACAAAGAACAAACTAAAAACACTAAAGAAGCATAAGAGAAACTAGATGTAAAAGAACTACACAAACACCACCAGGGGGGAGAACCTAAAAGTAAATCACCGGTAGTCTGGCTCTGTCTGAGTCTGTCCCTCCGCTCCGGGCTGTGACTCTCTCTTCCCCCTCTTCTCTCTCACCGGTATCAAGTCTGTCCCTCCGCTCCGGCTCCATCGTGGCGCTCTCTCTCTCTCTCCCTCTTCTCTCTCACCGGGAGCCTGGCTCTGTCCCTCTGCTCCGGGGCAGCGGCCTAAACAAAAAAGTATAAATGAAAAACTAACAAGGAGGAATCAAAACAAATTAACCTAGTCTTTTACAAAAAATCCCCTAAAACTACAAAACAACAAACTCAACAAAGGGTTGAGGAAAACAGGCTCAAAAAGAAGACAACCACTAGAAACTTACTCAAAGAACAAATCAAAATCACCACTAAGCAAAAAAATAAAGAAAACTAACTAACAAAGAGGAACCCTGGATGAGCACGAATTACCAACAAGGAGGACACTGGAGATAAGACTTGCTCAAGGAGTGTGAGGGAAGACAATGACCCAACACAGAGAACAGGGAACACCGAGACTTAATACACTGAGGAAACATCAAGCACAGGTGAGACAATCACACAGGTGGAGGGAACCATCATCAGGGAGACACAGAAGGGAGAGCAGGAAAACAGCACAAGGAACACAGGGATTTCAAAATAAAACAGGAAACACAAGAGACGAAGGAAAGAAGACACAAAACAGGTATCTTAACTAAGAACAAAAACAGGATAATGAGAGAAAAGGAAACACAAGAGATCTAAATAAGGAACATATTACAAAACAAAACAGAATCACAAGTACCAAAACATCACAAATACAGGGAGGCATTTATTGCCTTAATCCAAACAAAACCTTCACTAAAGGGCACAAAACATAAATAATACATAGCCTGTGGTCCCTATAGTTCTTCTGTGGAGGACCAGAAGCTAAGTCCCTGTTTCTAGCTCATTTGGAGTTCAGTTACAGTAAGAAAAACAAAAGAAAACAAGAAAACGGTACATGGGTCACAGCATACCTACCTGAGTTGAATAAACCCAAACATAACATATAATGTTTCATTTCACCTATTTATTAAGCAATTGTTTCCTTTAAACTATGAGATTACTTTAATGTTTTAAATTGCTAATTGCCAGTTCTGGCAGGGAAGTAAGCTTAATAGATAGGTCGTTACTTCTGACAGTGCATTGCAAATCAATTTTTACCACATCCAGGGGCGCAGATGGAATTTTAGAACTGGGAGGCGACCAAGCTGTCAGCAAATGATTTCAACTTAAAGCTGCAGTAGGTAGAAAGCCAGAAAACATTTGATTTTTGAGTCTCATCTGAGTTAGGTTTCGTTCGTCTCCGCCCTGAGCCCCTCCTACCAGACAAGCACGTGCAACCAGAATTTTTCGACGGAGTCGCTATCGAGCCGCTGCTGGAATTTACCGGTCCACTTAGCACAATTTTGAGTAATGTCCGAGTCAAGCTTCAACCATACTCTTTACTAACTGTTAGCAGACGGCTAAACTGTTAGCAGCATTCAACTTACCGGTAGCCTGGCTCTGTCTGAGCCTGTCCCTCCGCTCCGGGCCGTGACTCTCTCTCCCTCCTCTTCTCTCTCACCGGTATCAAGTCTGTCCCTCCGCTCCAGCTCCATCGTGGCGCTCTCTCTCTCTCCACCTTCTCTCTCACCGGTAGCCTGGCTCTGTCTGAGTCTGTCCCTCCGCTCCGGGCCGTGACTCTCTCTCCCTCCTCTTCTCTCTCACCGGTATCAAGTCTGTCCCTCCGCTCCAGCTCCATCGTGGCGCTCTCTCTCTCTCTCCACCTTCTCTCTCACCGGTAGCCTGGCTCTGTCTGAGTCTGTTCCTCCGCTCCAGGGGCAGAGGGCCCCTCCCACTTCACCGTGAAGCTCTCTCTCTCTCCCTCTCTCCCTCTTCTCTCTCACCGGTAGCCTGGCTCTGTCCCTCCGCTCCGGGGCAATGCCCCCCCCCCCACCCTGGGCCCTGAACAGACCCGTTTGTCCCACCACTGTTGGCAGGCATGTAGGCAGTTGTAGCCAATGCTGGAATAGCTATTTTACCTGGTGAACCGTCCGCCATTGCTTGCTCTCTCCTTCTGCCTGCAGCACGGAAACATGCATATGCAGTAGAACAGCCAATAGGAACGCAGTGTTCTGAGCTGACCTTTGAGTGGTTGATGCACATCGTCCCGCTACTGATTCTTTAGAGGCTGAACACAGAGCCATAGTGAGGTGCAGAAGCTATTGCTTGTCTCAGACCACTTGACTTACATTATGCTTGGAGGATATTATAGAATTTTTACTCAATTATACTAAAACAATGTTGCCTACTGCAGCTTTAATAAGTTATTTTTGTGTAATTTGGGCTTTAACTAGCACTCAAGCAGTTACTTTTATGACAGCCAATGGGCCGATGGTTTGCACTAAAAAGTGAATGAGGAACTCTTATTTGAAATCATGGATAAACAACAATGAACATTGTTAAACAAAGGTCTACCTCACCACTAGTCATACATGTTGAAACTGTTATTTGTCTAGAATGGCAATCACCCACCAAAACTTCATGCGTTATGTAAAATATGTTTTATTTAAACATTTGTTATGACCTCAGAAGAAAAACAACATATATACATATATAAAGCTAAAGTGTTTTTACTGTGAACAGAATTCACATTTTAAATGACAAAAGGCACAGTTACTCCTCAGGACCCTGGAGAGTGAGTTTACTTTATGTTCAATTGGAAGTCATAACTTGGAGATCTGATCAATGTAACCCCAAAGTTGAGTGCTCCCAGCGCTTCCCAACAAAACACATAACTACTGTTTAAGTAAGTAGCAGGTAGCATGAATTTTATGTCAGGTTGGTGAGATTAATCTGACCTTTCAAGTTGGAGATCCGACTTCACAGGGGCTTCTCATTAAAATTCTAACTTTAAGTTTGGAAATTCCAACAATGGTGTAAAACTGGAATGCACCATTAGTAGAAACACACAAATGCGGGCTCTCAATGCGTGGTGCTGACAGCACGGTAAAGCCGGGTCATCACCAACAATGTTTGTCCTGCAACAGCAGGAGCAGGAACATGGCTGCACAAAAAGTCTCTCGGAGACGGGTGGTCACTGTTTTACTGTCAGTTTTAGCCCATGGTAGTGTCGGGGCTGAAGGGCCCCAAACATCAGGGAACGTCTGTTTTATTTTGTCATGCTCCATTATGTAGTCACAAATGTTATTCATCCATGTTTGGAGTTGTTTGTCCTAATAGCTCTAAGGAGACTAAGTGCTGTACTGGCCTGATGGTGAGAACGTCCTTCTTCTGGTCAACGTGTACTGGCAAGTTAAGGCATGGTGGGCCTGGTGTTATGGGAAGGTTTAGATAAACATCTAAAGTTACTATTCCAGGAAAGGAGATTTTGCACGTAGATGGGTTTGTGCTCAGAGTGGAGATGGGAGAGTTTGGTGATCAATGGCCTTAACAGGAAATCTAATGATGCAAGAGCATATAAGAGAAGTGTGAGAAGGCAGAAGATTTCAGATCCTTCTCATATGTTTATTCAGGCTCTGTTCTGTACTGTCTCTTGTCTCTCATCCTGAATAAACTCACCAAACTTCAATTGCTAAAGGCTGCCTCCGTGTTGTTTTGTTCCTGGTCCTTGTGTTGCTTTTTCTACACTTTTTGATCGGGGCAATTCTTCATCAAAGTGGTGCCGAAACCTCGGTTTGGTGGAAGGCGGAGAGCGGTCAGGGCACGCGGCTGAGATCGGCCGGCCAGAGGTAAGAGGAGTTTTTCCTTTTTTTTTAAGTTTGATCTCACTGAGTGGCAGGATTGAGCTTCGACCCCCAAACAGAGAACCACGTTGTATGGAGCTTTAGCTTTGAAGCCTGGTGTTTGAAGTATCGGTGATTGATATTTGATGAGCTGCAACAATTTGTACCCTAAATTGGGAGGGTAAGAAGGCAATTAATGATTGGATTTGAAAGAAGCTGGGGGGTTTTGAAATGTGAATCTTTGCAGAGGCCTACAAAGTAAAGTATGTGTGTGTGAAGAAACTGAGAAAGTAGGGTCTGGTACCGGATCGAGTGTTTGTCCGATGAGACAAGGCTGAAGGGGAGAGATAGGACTTTCGAGTTCGGAGGCCGAGTCAATGTCCGAGTAAGGTTTAAACTTATTGTGACTTGGCTCATGATGAGTCTGTGAGAATTGGAGCTGTCCAACTGAGCTCGAAAGGCAGTAACCCAGTGATTGCAACTTGTCTAATATGTTATACGTGAAGAAATTCACTAAAGCCGGGAACAGTTGGATGCAGATTGACTGCAGGTGGACCAATCACACTGACTGAGGATTCCTAATGAATAAAAACCCTTCAGCCCTAGAGAGGCACTGTTATTGTTGATTCTACCTAGACTTTTATAGCTGGCTTTGATACACGTCTGATCAATGTGCCGCACACAAGCCCTTTTGGGTGGAGTGTGCAAGTTTGTAAATCAGGGGATTGAATCTTTGCTCTCTCTCCCTGAAGTTGTCTGTAGTTTGGAGTGAAACACTTTTGTCTCACCCAAGCTATCTTTCATTTTTCTCTGTGCCCCCCTGGACCAAGTCTTTGTATGTGTCTCCCTGTGTGTGTGAGTCTCCATCCCAGTGTGTGTGTCTGTCACTGTCCTGTGTGATTGAGAGTTGTGCGAGTTTTGGTATAATTAGAGTGTGGCCGACGAGAGATTGTTGCATTGGGTGGGCCCGCATGCCCAACACTGACACTAAAGCTTGTAGATTGTGTGAAATCGCATGTGCATGTGCTATGTTAACATGTGTTTGAACATAACATAAGCCTATGAGATATCTGTCACTGGCAAATAGACTTATACACTGTGTTTGAATTCTTTCATGTCAATGTAAACAAGTTTATGATTTGGTGAAAATTTTCAGTGAAGTAGGGAAGAAAACTGCAATTCAACATGATTGGATGTTGATAATCAACTCATAAGGCTTAGTGGCGAATAAAGTGTGCTGGTGTGTTTACAAAAAAAGAGAAAAAGCATTAAAAATAATTGGGTAACCAAATTTATGCAAATAAGTTTAAACTGTCACGGGCATAATTAGACTCAAAAATAATTGGCTGACGATTCCTCGTAATAAAAATCCTTCAGCAATAGACAGGCGCCCTTATGGTACATAACAACCTATATATAAATGGCTAGCTGTAATCCTATCTATTTGTTTTTGTTTATTAGAAATTAGTCTATTAGTCTTGTCATGCTTGGGCACTGGAGATCACAAAATGTATAGGGAAGGGGTTGTTGGATCCACAACTCCCGTTAAAATTGTCACCACATACAACACGCCTGATCAACGTGTTGGAGTACACAAGCACTGCCCAACAGAAAAGCATATCTCCAGCAAAAACAAAACACTCAAAAGTGAAAACAAGATTGTAAAATACGTCCCTTACGATAGTGGGGGACACCCAATATGACTGACTTTAGAGATTATACTGACTATTATACTGACTTGACTTTTGACTTGTGTGTGTGTGTGTGTGTGTGTGTGTGTGTGTATGTGCTCTGGTATGATCAAGTAAGTGGATGTGTATTTGAGCCTTCTGTGAGAGCTCTCCATCTGCCTTTTTCTTCTCTCTCACTGAGTGACAGTGAGTGTATGTGTGTCTTTCTCTGGATGCTTACAGCTGCAACTAAGCTTGTGTTTATATGTTGAATGAGACCTGTTATAACATTGAACAACTAACCTTGTGTGTGTATTTGCTGAGAATTGCCATAATCTTGTAAAGCATTTAAGCATAAACCAAAACTTTAATTAAGGAAAATTCTGGGGGTAATGCTAGGAAAATGATCTCAAATACATAGGTGTGAATATGGTCAAGTTTAAAATTTGTGTTAAAATAGGACTATTATTTTGTGCAAAGGATGGTATGTTTGAAAAGTACAGTTTAAATATAACTTTGAGGAAACTGTGAGATATATAGAAAAGAAATAAAGGAAAATTATGACATGGGACTCAGTGAAAAATTAAAATAAGGATGAAGAAAGGTCTGAAATTCGAGACCAGAGTTGAAAGGACCCAAAATCCTGTGATCAGTGGTGAAATTTTGTTGGTATAAGGGTAAAAAATCTGAAAGAACTTTGGAAAATGAAATTTGGAGCTTAACTTTAACTTTGCTTAAAAATTAAAAGTATATCTCAACATAACTACACTATGAAAAGGTCAATTAATTATTAAAATATTCTGTACAGAGTCTTTGAGATACTGTGACCCTGTTAAACACTTTGGGCCCTAATTTCCTGCTGCAGCGCAGGGTGGCGCACCCCGCGCAGTAGTAATGTCATCCGGCGCATCACTGTGCGCAGCCCTTTGGTAGCCGGCTGCGCCGAGATGGGTGTGGCGGTGCACCAAGGGGAGGTGTCGACAGATTCAGCTTGGCAGAGTGACAATGGGCTCACCCCGTGCAGTGGTAATGTTGTCCGGCGCACCACCGTGCGCAGCCAATTTGGCACATTTGGTAGACCGGCTGTGCCGAGATGGGTGTGACGGCGCACCGAGGGAGGTGTCAAAAGATTCAGCTTGGTGCAGTGACAATTTCGTGCCAAAACACTGTGTGGAAGGTGCACTGAAAGCTCGCCAGCTCCAACCTGGTCTAGTCTTGGCGCAGGCGAGCACGCCCAGTGCAGTGGTAATCTGGCTGACAGGCGCACACATCACCAAAACCTCACAGGCAGGTATCCAGAGTGTCAGGCACATTTCAATGCAATAAACAATCGCAGCAACCACTATTTAATGTAACCGTCTGAACCAGCATATACATTTGTATCTATATTAATTGTCCTGTCACATCTGATGTCAGATCAGAGACGTTTGTCATAATGGAAACTCAACCTGACAGCAGCTGTAAGAGTGACGCAAACTAACGAGTTCACATCTCTCAGCCAACCACAAACAGCCACATCATCCGATACGGAGTATCCGGCTTCTCTCATCTCATGAAATTCAAAAGAAAAGAAAAAAGA
This sequence comes from Cetoscarus ocellatus, assembly GCA_037902135.1. Classification (NCBI taxonomy): domain Eukaryota; kingdom Metazoa; phylum Chordata; class Actinopteri; order Labriformes; family Labridae; genus Cetoscarus; species Cetoscarus ocellatus. The sequence goes on from JBAMNC010001245.1 coordinate 604,797, forward strand.
GAGAGACGCTCACTGAATAAATTTAAGTCACTTGGTGTCTTAAGGATTTACCTTTAGTCCATATTTCTCTGTTTTCATCTTTATTCTTAACGTGATCTAAAAAGATGGAGTACATTATTGCAAGGAGGATGAGGAGGAGATATCGGGGGGGGGGGATTTCACCAAAGGTTCTGCTATTTGGCGATGACAGACCAGGAATGCAGGTGGATCACAAGTATGATGATGAATGGATTAGCCTGCTGCTGCTGTTTAAGTGTGATTATCACTTAATTTTGTACTCCTATTTATGACACAGGAACAGATTACATCTGTCCTGATGGTCCGCACGCTGACGTGCATGGTGGCCTCCGATGCCCAGCCTGGTGGCCCCTGCGCTCTTCCAGTTGCTCCAAAAGTGACAGCGGCTCTGACCTTCTTTCGCCACCGGGTCTTTCCAGCACACCGTGTCCATGGTGGCAGGGATCAGTCAGACAGCTGTCGGTTCAGCCAGTAAACAGTTAATCAAATGTTTTCACATCTTTGGTTTTGTGTAATCAGGAGTTACATGCCAAAACAATCATGATTTAATAGGGTAAAACAAGTTAATTTCATACGCAAAAAATTGAAAATGCGTCATTTCAGCACAAGTGCTTCTGATTCATGTGATGTGTCCACACCACTCATCTTTATTATGTGAGGTTTAAATATATGTTACTAAATGTGAGTGTCTTCATTAGTAGAAAAATATTTTTGCCTTACCTGTAATCCCAACTTCTATCCCACCAAAGCCCTGAATACTTATCACGGAGAGTGTAGAGGACGTGATCTCCTCCACTGAGCTCTAAGTGAGGTTGGTGGAGGGGCCGCCCCCTGTGGCCACAGTGTGCCCTCTTTGATCAGACAGCTTTTGTTTTCCCCTTCTCCTTACATCATTGAACCGATTTTAACATTGGGCAGTGGTTCTCAGAATATGTGGGCAAACTTGATTGACAATATTAGTAACCTCCTCCCAGCCTGTTTTTGCATCATCATCATCATGGAGGTCTGTTTGTATTACCATATATTCTGGTACTGTGAGCTTGGACCTCTTGGACCAGCAGATCAGTTTCCTCCTGGGAGAAGTTTGGCAGCCTGGAGCTCAATGATGAGGTGAAACTGTCACTGCGCTTCGCCCGCAGCTCATTCAGAGGCAGGAGAGGCGTTCATTTGATTGGTGAAGACTTGGCTGTGTTAAACCCACTCATGCCTTCTCTCCTCCCTCGTTGCCACTTGTGCCTGTGGGAGGGACGGAGGCGTAGGTGCGCCTCGCTGCCCCGGACTGCGCTGTGCAGGAAACTTGCAACATGCCCTGGACACACCCCGGAGGCGCGGCGCACCTGCGCCTGGTCTACGAAATTAGAGCCCTTTATTTCTCTAATGCCTAAAATATTTCCTTGAGATGGTGTATCATCATTTCATGCTATAATTTTTTACTTTTTTTTCTTTTCTACATTATGATTTCAATATTAAGACCAGATCTAAAAGTCAGAATTTTAAATAAAACATTAACATTGATTCCCAATGATGTGATAATGTTGTAATTCTGCAGAATGTTAAACAGATAAAATGGAATTTATTCTGTGCATTGTCCCGAAATGTTGAAGATATTAATATCAACATAGGACAAAAGTGAGTTCTGACGCAGTTGAAAACTTTTTAGGTTGATTTAATCAATGGCTGAATAAAATACTTATGGTGACATTTCCAAAATTCCACAGCTCGCCCCTACCCTGGTATGCAGGAGTCCGGGGCACACACAAAGCAAAATAGTTTAAAAAAACCTCCAGAAAGATGAAACATAATGAACTTGTAGGTTATGACGCAGTTAAAAATCTGATCGAGGGTGTGGCACCGCTGGTTTTCGAGATGGATGTTCACTATTAGGAAGTTAGGTATAAAATGAGCGAGTTGAGAAAGGTGAGTCAGAGCAGAGGAGGAGTTCAGTACTCACAGACACAGGTTATTTTTAGCCAGACGTTAAGGCATTCCAGACAGAGGAGCTCACAGAGCTTGCCCTCCTTCGCAGAGTACAGATGATTTGAGCTGTGTGAAGTTTTTTCCTTTTTCCCAATGGAGAGAAAACACCACCACCCAAAATTGAGTGATTTCAATTAGTTAATTTAAGGATTAACAAATGAAAGGACTCATGCTCTGTGTCAAGCCACTTTTTCATTGCCTAATAATGGTATCGATTGGGGAAAAAGAGGCTCTAATACATTGCAATATCATAAAACAACAGAGAATGAAATGTTATTTAACAAATCTGACTTTAAATCTTCGATAACCATTTAGTTTGTTATTGGAATTTCACGTCTTTTGAAGCAACTGTTGTATTCAACATTTATATTTTTATTGAGATTTTCACTTTTTTTTTTTTTTTTTTGTATTTTAGTATTTAGTATTTAGTACCAAGTTTTGACATCTTTACCATTATACCCTAAAAAGTCTCTCAAAATTTATCAAATCCAGAAATTTTAGTCTGGGTCTTGGAAAGAGGATGTATTCAAGTAGTTTGAGAATTTATTTTCGAGTTTTAACTCTTTTAAATTTAACTGATCCACGGGAACACAAAAAATTGCATCTTGTCATTGACCAGAGTATGTATTTGGGTGTAAATGCTTGTGTATCTGTTTGTGCATAGACTTAAAGATGCAGGTATATGTGTGCATGCCTATGTGTATTTGTATTAGTGTATATTGCATGAGTAGCAAGGCTCATGAGTGGCAAGCCCTGTGCAGACCAGGGATGGTACGATGATGCAGCGCTGTTGACAAGACGGCAGCAAGCAGCACTAAAATGATCTGTAAACCTATGAATGTGGACTGGGCCCATGTGTGGAAGGAAGCCTTAAAGAGGCAGGAACAGGAGAGTCTCAGAAGGAGAATGAATAAAGCACTATCAGGAGTACTCAGTACATGAAAAGCAGTTTTTTTAACGTTAGTTTATGCAAACATGCTCCAGCAGTCATCAAAAATTAATGTATGACTCAGAGTTAATACAAAATATGAGCTTTTAAATTGATGTTCACACATGGCTCAACATTTGAGAAAGTTTAGTGCAGGGGTCGGCAACCCATTGCTCCGGAGCCACATGTGGCTCTTCTGACTCACCAATGGCTCTCTGGACTCTAAACTCTATTTAAGTGATGTTATTTGTGCATGTTTTAACGCTATCTGCAAAAAATGTGCATTTTTTTTCATTAAATGATTATTCCTTTGTGTTTTACATCTTGGAAACTCTAACATGTGCGTGCCTCCCATGACCTTTTCATGACCTCCAGCAGCTCCAAGGGAGAGGAGGATGCGTTGCTGCTGCATCCTTAGCAGTGAGCTCTCCTGTGATGTTTTAAACATTTTATGCAGCTTTTCCAGCTGATGTTTTGATGAACTCTTACTTTTAATACATCAGCTGCTGCTGTGAAGGGGTCGAGCGTCAAATTTCTAAAACAGGCAGGTCTGCGATAAAGTGTCATCAAAAAGGAGAGAAACGGGGAGCTGATAAAAACAGCAAAACTGTGACCTCGTTTATGTGTTGCTTATGAAATACTATAAAATTAAGTGTTTGCGCAGTGTGGGTCAGATGTATGTGAAACAATTATTCATCCTCTGAGTTTTGTAATTCATCAACTGGGTCCAGCATATTTACTGGACTCTTGTAGCTCTTGGAAAAGTTTCTGATTGAAGTAACAAAAACACAGGAATGCATATTTACTGAATCACACCTAGCCCACCAAACAAGACTTCTTATAAAGTTTTTTCTTCCTCAAGTTTTATCAAAGGAATACAGCTTAAAGTTTTTCGGGCCTCATAGGTAATGGAAAGAATGCTTACATTTTTCTTTTTGTTGCTTTTAGGTGTTACACAATGACGTGAATGGTCTTAAACTCACATCTTCCTTGCGTGTCATTTTCGCTAAAACTAAGTTCACCTTTAATGCACTTTGAAAAGTTCTGCTGCCGGCAACATTACTTCATTTTGAGAATCTCCTTTTTTGGTTTAAGAGCTCCTCTTACTGTGCAGTTACACAACAACAGTCACAATAATCTGCTGTCAATACAAATCAAGACATTTAGGGCCTGATCTACTAAGATCCCAAATAATGAGCGCTAAATTGCCTGTGCAAACTGAAAAATTGCATGTACTATTAGTGAATGCAAAACACAGAGTTTACTTTACGAGTGTGTCTGCATAAGTATGATGCCAGCACTGGATCATCCCTCTTTTTCCAGTCCTTCATAATGACAGACAGCCTCCAAATACTTCGGTTATTTAAAAAAAAAAATTAGTCAGTGATGTAAAATATGCAGTTAATGCTGTTTATGACGGTCCAAATGTGTGGAAATGCGCAAGGAAGATTGAGCAGAGTGGTAATAAATGAAAAATTAAGTTTGAAGCCATGGAGTTGGAGGAAAATAAACACACTTTAGCAGAGACATCTCAGCATTTTCAGAAGAAATGTGATTTGGGAGGCCATCTGTGAAAAGCACACAGCTCAAAACTGGCATTGCTGGATAGAGGATATGTCTCTACTGTTTTTATTTCTGACCAGAGGTTGTAGTGACCTTTTTTAGTGTCTGTCATTTTGACAGACACAGTCGTCACTTTTCCCTCATGTCATGTTTTTATTCATCATTTTTAATTTTCCTTTTCTGACTCCAGTTAAACAAAATCTAAATGACAGCCTTCACCTAGTTACACATTTTCATCACCAACAACCTCTCATGTGAAGAGCAGTCTTACAGTTAAGCACACACAAACTGAGCTTTTATCTTTAACATCCTTTTCCCACACTGACTGCGTCACACTCTCCACATGCTGACAGCTCCTAAACCCACTGTGAGTGAGTGGAGAGTGTGATGCAGTCAGCTCTGAGTGACAGAGTGATTCTGGCTATGAAGGGGGTCATTTTTACATAGGTTAAATGACCTCCTTCACTATATATTAAAAGCACAAAACAGAGAGGGTTTACTTTAAGCGAGTGTTGGCATGAGTATGATGCCACACTGGATCATCCCTCTTTTTCGAATCCTTCATAATGACAGACAGCTTCCAAATTTTCCAGTGTCCAAAGATAACCTGTTTAACTCTCAGTGCTGTATTTTTGGTTTTCCCAAAATTGATTTTGCCAGAGTATTCCAACATTCTGAGATATAAACATATATAGGGCTCTAATTTCCTGGCGCAACTCAGGGTGGCGCAGCCTGGCGCACCCCGTGCAGTGGTAATTTTGTCCGGCACACCGCCGTGCGCAGCCAATTTGGCACATTTGGTAGACCGGCTGCGCAAGATGGGTATGGCAGCGCACCAGGGGGAAGTGTCAACAGATTCAGCTTGGCGCAGTGACAATTTCGTGCCAAAAAAATGCACAGAAGGTGCGCTGAGAGCTCGCCAGCTCCAACTTGGTCTATTCTCGGCACAGTCGAGGCGCACCCCATGCAGTGGTAATCTGGCTGACAGGCGCACAGTGCGCACAGGTCACCAAAACCTCACAGACATATCCAGAATGTCAGCAACACAGCAACCACTATTTAATGTAACCGTCTGAACCAGCACATACATTTGTATCTATATTAATTGTCCTGTCACATCTGATGTCAGATCAGAGACGTTTGTTATAATGGAAACTCAACCTGACAGCAGCTGTAAGAGTGACGCAAACTAACGAGTTCACATCTCTCAGCCAACCACAAACAGCCACATCATCCGATACGGAGTATCCGGCTTCTCTCAGCTCATAAAACTCAAAAGAAAAGAAAAAAGAGAGAGACGCTCACTGAATAAATTTAAGTCACTCGGTGTCTAAAGGATTTACCTTTTGTCCATATTTCTCTGTTTTAATCTTTATTCTTAACGTGATCTAAAAAGATGGAGTACATTATTGCAAGAAGGATGAGGAGGAGATATATTTTCACCAAAGGTTCTGCTATTTGGCGATGACAGACCAGGAATGCAGGTGGATCACAAGTATGATGATGAATGGATTATCCTGCTGCTGTGTTTAAATGTAGTTATCACTTAATTTTGTACTCATATTTATGAGACAGGGACAGATTACATTTGTCCCATGAGGTGGTCCACACGGTGACGCACATCGGAGGCCTGGTGGCCCCTGCGCTCTCCCAGTTGCTGCAAAAGTGACAGCGGCTCTTACCTTCTTCGCCACCAAGGTGAAATTGTCACTGCGCCTCGCTCGCAGCGCATTTAAAGGCGAGGAGAGGTGTTCATTTGATTGGTGAAGATTACACTTGGCTGTGTTAAACCCACTCACGCCTTCTCTCCTCCCTCTCTGCTGCTTGCACCGGTGGGAGAGACGGAGGCATGGGTGTGCCTCCCTGTGCCAGACTGCGCCATGCACAAAACTTGCAAAATGCCCTGGACACACCCCGTTGGCGCCTACGCGGGTAGGTGCGCCGCATCTGCGCCTGGTCTATGAAATTAGAGCCCATATAGTGTTCATTATTTTCAGCTCATTATGTCTGCCCCCATTAGTGACTGCTGTTTTTTTTCAAAAGTGTCTTAGTCTTAAGCTGTGTGTTGAAATTGTTTTGAATAATATGTTGGGTTCATGATTAAACAGAAGAACATTCCTGGCTTTCTGGCGTTGTAAATCTCATGTTACAGTATTTGTCTGGTAGCAGAACAGAGCACTGGGTCAACTATTTACTCTGGCACAAAAAAACACCTGTGTGGAAACCTGATTGGCAAGAACACCAGGAGGGAAAGAATGATACCAATGAATGATAACAGGGCGTTACTGATTGAGAAATGGGTCACTTGGGTTCTCTGTTATTTCTTGTTTTTCTGGCATTTATTATTTACTGATCTAAATTTTGGAAAACCCCTGTGTTTTTTTCAAAACCTGACTTCATTCATACAGTCTTGAAATTTCTTTTTGAGTCAGTAATATTTTTGTATAATTTGAAAATAGATGACTCAAAAAGCTGATCAAAAAGCTTGGTATTATTACAAAAGATTAAACAAGAGAAGGACTTTAAAACCTATCCTTTGGCTCACAGGAAGTCAGTGTAGCAATCTAAGGACTGATGATATGTGATCTTCACACAGATATACCTCCCGCTGAGACCTGGTGACCCAAAATGCCTAGCTGCTGTTTTTAACTGTCTCAAGGATATCAAAAGTTGGATGGCCCAAAGTTTCTTGCAGTTAAATGAATCAAAGTCAGAAATTATATTGTTCAATTACCCAACTCAAATATCACCCAGATCACCAACACCCTCGGCCCACACTCTGCCAATATCACACCATCTGCTATAAATCTAGGCATAATTTTTGACTCCAACCTCACCTTCAAACATCGCATCAAGAAAACCGTCCAGTCTTGTTTCATACAGATCCGGTCCATCTCCAAAATCAAATCCATCCTTCCCCCTGACAATTTAGAAAAAGTAATTCATGCATTCATCTTCTCCAGGCTAGACTATTATAACTCCCTCCTCTGCGGTATCTCCCACAAATCACTCTCTCGCCTCCAACTGGTCCAGAATGCAGCAGCTAGGCTTTTAACTGGTTTTAACAGACGGCATCACATCACCCCTGTCCTTGCTTCTCTCCACTGGCTCCCTGTCCACTTTCGAATTGATTTTAAGATTTTACCGATCATTTTACTGATCACTTTTAATGCCCTTACAGGTCTGGCTCCAACCTATATTTCTGAATTATTAATTCCTTACGAGCCAGCATGCGGCCTCAGATCCTCGGGCGGGGGCCTCTTGGCTGTTCCAAAGTCGAAACTGAAGACTAAAGGTGATCAGGCATTTTCTGTCAGGGCTCCTCGACTTTGGAGCACCCTGCCTGAGGAGATAAGGCGAGCTGAATCAGTGACTCTTTTAAATCACATCTGAAAACTCACTTTTTTAGACTTGCGTTTACATGATCCTTTTTTACTTTATTTTTTAAACTCTACTGTTCTTACCCTCCTCACGGTTTCTCGTCGTTTTAGTCCTGGTTTTACTATCTTTTCTTGTTTTGATATATTCCATTTTTTATTATCATTATTTTTATTCCATTTTATTTTATGTATTTATTTATTTATTTTATTTTATGTATTTATTTATTTATTTAATTTTTCTTTTACCTGTCCTCTATCTGCCCTCTTCTTTTCTATCTTCCTGATGTGATGTCGTCAACTTTCAACATTCTTAAATTTATCTATGTATCTGTAAATCTATTACCTATTTACTGTCTTGTCGTCTCCTCATCATGGTACATAAAATAAAATACCTTCTTCACCAATGTTCTTCATCTGTACGTGAAGACATGGTGAGCTATACAAATTTGGTGTATTCCTAAATTACATCAGCTGTTTCAATCCTACCAGTTTATACTATTTTCTTTCATTTTGCTGCTTTAGTTAACATGACCCTCTGTGCCTTTTCCTTTGACTCTCGTGGTCTCTGTTGACCTGATTGTTGATTTTATTGTACCCCGAAGTTGTGCCTTTTTTTGCCTTTGTTTTGTCTGTTAAAGCACTTTGTAAACTTCTGTTTTGAAAGATGCTATAAATAAAGTTATTATTATTCTTTCTTGGTGTTGGTGAGGACTTGAGCAGCATTGTTCTGGTCACAACCAGTGCATTTAGGCACACAGACATGGTCAAGACGACCTGGTGAAGGTCAAACTGAGCATCAGAATGGGGAAGAAAAATTTATTATTAGTATTCATGTATTTGTCATTATCCATCCATCAGTATCTATACGGCTTATCTCTTTTGGGGATGCAAGGGGCTGGAGCCTATCCCAGCTGACAATGAGCAAGGGACAGGCAACAACCTGAATTTGTCGCTGGCCAATCACAAGACCAACCTAGAGAGCCATTTACACTTATAATCACGCCTATGAGTTAATTAGAGTCACCAATAGAACAACCAGAAAAAACACCTGCAGGAGCAGAAACTCACCAAAACTAAGTACAACAACAGAAGTGCTCAAACGTGGAGAGCGGATTGGAGCAGGAAAAGCGTGTGAGAGACAGACGAGAGAGAATGCAGTCAAATCAGCCACTCCTAAGTTTGAAGTGCTCATGTATTTTAACCTTTACGGTAAATGCCCTGTGCCAAGCGAGAGGAGGTCAGCAGACAGGTTGAGCAACTTAATCATGCTCCTTTATTCCTTTGACAACCAATTGTGTGAAATACAGCTCGGTGAATGGATGGCACAGTTTATTTTGAGCCCTTTGGGGCATATATTAAAATGAAATAACTTTTTTTTTTTTTCAATTTAAAGGCTGAAGAAACTAGTACCAGTGTAAAGAGGACCTTCTTGACTATAAGCAGTGTGGACTACTTTAATGGAGCTTTTTCTGAGTAAGTGGTATTTTTGTGTAATTTAAAAAAAGATTGCTCAAAAAGTTGATCCAATATTTTTTACAAAGGGTTAAACAACAAAAGGCCCTGACATGGCTGCTGGTTTCTTTCTCTCTCCCCCTTTAGGGGCCTGTCTGCTGTCTCTCTTCTATCATTAAAGGCATAAAAAGCCCCAAAAATATACTTTAAAAAGAAAAACAATCTTGATGTGGTGCATAAGCACTAACCTGCTGCACCACAGCCTCATTTTCACCTCCACAAAGGAGCTTGTTTTTGCCAGCATTTGTCTGTCTGTTAGCAAAATAACTCCAAAGGTTCTGATCAGATTTTGATGAAATCTTCAGGGATTATTGGTCATGGCACAATGAAGAAGTGATTTTGTGGTGATCCAATTTTTTTTAAGTCTTATTTAACATTTTGCAAGAAGGCAACTAGTGTCAGAAATGCCTTGGTGGAGGGTTTTGCTCTCTGAGCATTGCTTGTTATAATTATTGTGTTTTAGTTTTTACATTCTTATTACTATTATTATTATTATGATCAAGATATATTCAAAAATTGCAACCAGTATTTGAAGTTATTTATTTTTTTGTACTTCACAAAGTTTTAACAGTGTGTAACTTTCTAACTTTACACTTTTGTGTAGTTTAAATCAGGTCGATGTTGCGATAAGAAAATGTCATCATAAAAGAAAAAAATCAACACAATGTCCAAACATTATCTGTTTATCTCTTAGTGCTGTTTTTTTTGTTTGTTTGTTTTCCTGGACTGGCTTCTTATCAGTCAACGTGATTTTGCCAGATTATTCCAACATTCTGAGATATAAACATATACTGTTCATTATGTTCAGCCCATTATGTCTGCCCACATTAGTGACTTCTGTTGTTTTTCAAAGGTGCCTCATTGGGTATATGTTGAAATTGTTTTGAGTAATATGTTGGGCTTATAATTGAACAGATGACTTCCTAACATTCCTGGCTTCCTGGTGTTGTAAATCTCATGTTACAGTATTTATCTAGTAGCAGAACAAAGAACTGGGTCAACTATTTACTCTGGCACAAAAAACACCTGTGTGGAAACTTGATTGGCAAGAACACCAGGAAGGAAAGAATGATCCCAAAGAATGATAACAGGGCGTCACTAATCGAGAAATGGGTCACTTGGGTTCTCTGGTATTCTTGTTTTTCTGGTGTTTATTATTTACTGCTCTAAACTTCATAAAAATCCCAGTGCTTTAAATACCTTATTCTGAATCGGACTTTAATCATACAGTCCACACACATTAGGCCTGCATGACATGAAGAAAATGTGAGGTTACAAAGTTAAATTTGGCAACTGTATGAGCATGTCTGCTTTATATAGTACCAGAATTTAGTAGGCCAGAAACATTGAGCTTTTTTGACTGGTTTATAATCCATGCCAAGTGCATGAATCGCAGTCTGCAAACAGTTTTGTGTTTCAGTTGAATTGTATCATATTTTTCAAATCTGTGTGTATGAGTAAGAGCAATGGTTTTCAGCTGGTAGTTAAGGGCCTAAAAAGGTGGGTCAACCTGTTTTCTTTGGATTGCAATTTCGCAAATTAGTGCCTGAAAAGAAAACCTAATCCTTGTTAAAAGTGTCCGTACAGAAGTCGTTAGAAAACATTAATCCACTTACATTGACTTCACTAGGTACACCTGTTCAACTGCTTGTTAATCCGAATCAGAGTCAGAATTGATATTTTTTGCCAAGTACATTTGCACACAAGGAATTTGACTTGGTAAATTGGTGCAAAAACAACCAACATATTTATAGAATCAGAAGAAAAATAAGGGAATAAAAAAGTTTAAAAATAGGTAGAAAATGGTGCAAAATTGATTTTGGTATATATGAAAAGTATACAAAAATTTACAGAATATACAAAAGGCATGAAAAAGTACAAAAACACAACCCAACAATATATACAAAAGGTGCGGTGAAGGAGCTGTACAGATGGGCACTGAACTTTTTAATAGTATAATATGATATTAGTATACATACATTGTGCATGTGTACAAAAATAAAAATTTGGCTGGGTTATAGGCTGCTTTATGGGGGGTTGGTGGTAGGGCTGGGGTACAGTTCATGAAACCCAGTAGCTTCGCCAGTAGCAGCAACCCAGTAGCAAATCAGCAACTCAACACATTAAGCATGTAGACACGGTTAAGACGAGCACCGGGCATCAGAATGAGGAAGAACAGTGAATGTGGCATGGTTGTTGGGGCCCAACTGCTTACCTACTGGGATTTTCATACACAATTATCTCTACTGTTTACAAAGAATGATCCTGATCCTTAAAAAGAGAAAATATCCAGTGAGGGGCAGTTTTCCAACCAAAAATGCCTCATTTGCCTCAAATGACCACCCAGTATGACAAAAATATGCAGAAAAACTTTTCTGAATCTGTTACACATTGGGCCTGATCTGCTAAGGTTTGTGTGTATAAAAAAACATGCAAACTTGACAGAGTGAAGCTGATCTACTAACCGGGTGCACTGAGGATTGTTACTGCCAAATGAGCAAAATAGCACCTACAATCCATTAAGCACGTCCATTGTTGGATTTTTTTTTTCTTTTTTTCCACACATTTGTTTTTCCATTTCTATCCCTGTTGTTAATTGTTTTATGCTGCTTTGTCCTTTATTTGTTCACATGTTTTGTCCATTTAACTTGCATTTCACTTACATCTCATATTGTTTATTTTTCAGGCTTTTCTCGCTCTAGTTTTAGCTTTATCTGCGACGCCATATTAAGGCCACTTAAAGAAATTCTAAAAAATATATACATTTTTGATAAAGAAAACTCAAAATTTTCAAGTTTATAAAGTCAAAATTTACAAATTTATAATGTCTCAAATTTATGACTTTATATAGCTGCAAATTTACTACTTTATAAATTGACATTTCGAGTTTGATTTTCACAGATTTAGCCTTGGGTAAAGTTTGAAAGATATTCACTGATTCAGACTTGACGGGTCAATAACTCATCAATAAAAACAACATGGTTACAAACCCAACCCCTCTTTAATCACTATCATAAAGACTGTGAGCTTCAACCCCCTTTTCCTCCAAACGAGCCGTCCTCTGAGCCAGACAGCTATTTTTTATTATTTTTTTAATATTGAAGTACGTTTGTCAATAAGCGATGCCTATAGAACTGTAATAACTGTACTGTTGTTGACTGTTATGACACCAAACTCGTACTGATGATCAAACATCTCCTTTAGTTTATACTACAGCTCTTATTTAAAAGAAATAGATTTTAACGTAATTGATGTGATTTTTTTTTAATATTGACATATGATCATCAGGCTGAGTTTGGTGTCACTACAGTTAACAACAGTACAGTTATGACACTTTTTATAGTCATCTCCTACTGATAAACATACTTCACTATATAAAAAATCATATAAATTAAATTTAAACATATTTCTCTGAAGTTCGAGCTGTAGTATAAACTAGAGGAGATGTTTGATCATCAGTATGAGTTTGGTGTCACTACAGTCAACTACAGTCCAGTTATTACATTTTTCATAGTCATTTTTCATAGTCATTACTTATTTATAAACGTACTTGACTAAAAAAAATCACATAAATTAGATTTAAACATATTTATCCTAAGTAAGAGCTGTAGTATATACAAGAGGAGATGTTTGATCATAATTATGAGTTTAGTGTCACTAAAATCAACTAATGTACAGTTATTAAAGATTTTATAGTCATTACCTATTGAGTAACATACTTCAACATAGAAAGATCATATAATTAAATACAAAGACATTTTTCTAAAGTAAGAACTGTAGCATAAACTAGAGGACATATTTGACGGCTCATTTGGAAAAACGAGGTTGTAGCTCACAGTCTTTATGACAGTGATAAAAAGAGGGGTCGGGTTTGTAACTACATTGTTGTATTGATTAGTTGAGTTATTGACCCGTCAAGTCCGAATCAGTGAATATCTTTCGAACTTTACCCTAGTCTAAATCTGCGTAAAATCAAACTTCAAATATTATAAAGTCATAAATTTGTGACTTTAATAAACTTAAAATTTTTTAATTTAGTTTCTCGAAAATGTTTTTTTTTTCTTTCAGTGGCCCTAATGCGCTGTCATATGTATCTGTGTAACTTTTAACTTTAACTTTTATGTTCTCAATACTGCTTTCTTGTTTTCAGACTGCTTTTATTGTTTACTCATATTCTTTTTTAAAATTTTATTCATATTTAACTTATTTTATTTTATTCTTCTTTGTTCATCATGGTCTCATTTTATTCTTATGTTTCCATAACATATTGATCAAGTTTATATTGTTCTTAGGTTGTTTTGTATTGTGAAGGTATGCTTGTTTGTTAGTTTATTGATCTGCCTGATGGCCCAACTCTGTCATTTTAGTCTAGTTTTGTGTGATTGACTGAAAAAAACCTTTTTGTCAGAGTTTTGATCATCAAAGATCCGTTTTTAGTGAGTAATTGTCTGTTTTTGTCCTTAAAAAAGTAATTGACAAACATTTTTAGTCATACTTCTTGATGAGGAGTGTAAGGTTGATTCATTGAAGGTTAAGGTGCTGAAATTTGTGGATTGCTAGAAATATATTTGATTATGACTCTGTATTTTCTTTTCCAGGAAGTCTTTGTGAGCAAAAATGACATTTCCAGGGGGGTTGTTATTCCTCCTGATTTGTCAGATTTTCACTGCAGGCACCACAGGTAAACAATCTGACTTCATCTGATCATGTCTTTGACAAGACAGTTTCTTCAGAAATATATTGATTTTCTCTGTTATGGCACTACGACTGCATATTTATCTATTTTAAGTTGTCACTGCACCTTAACTGATCATAACTTCTCGCTGCACAACAACAGTTCGTTAGTTTATTTACTCACTGCTCATTAACTGCTCATTAAATGTTTAATTATTCAGTAATTATTGCACCTTAACCTTTTACCAACTATTGCCTCACTACTCAGTGATTATTCATTACATATTTACTCAGCTGTTCATCCAGTACTGCACCCTAACTCCACTTGTCTGTGTTCTCTCTACTCAGTAACTGTATTTTAGGTATTTATTCATTAAGCGCTGCATCATAACCATTTCCCAGACTTTTAACTCGCTATTCAATATTTGTTCATTTGGCATTATAACTTATTTTTTCATCCAGTACTGCAACCTAAATGTTCACTTATTAATAGTGCCATGAAAAAGTATTCGCCCCTTCCTGATTTCCTACTTTTTTGCATATTTGTCACACTGAAATGTTTCAGATCATCACACAAATTTTAGTATTGGACAAAGATAACCTGATTAAATACAAAATGCAGTTTTTAAATGATGATTTTATTTATTAAGGGAAAAAAGCTCTCCAAACCTACATGACCCTGTGTGAAAAAGTCATTGACCCTTGAACCTAATAACTTGTTCCACCCTTGGCAGCAATAACTGCAATCAAGCGTTTGCGATAACTGGTGATGAGTCTTTCACATCGCTGTGGAGGAATTTTGGCTCACTCTTCTGCGCAGAATTGTTTTAACTCAGCCACATTGGAGGGTTTTCAAACATGAACTGCCCATTTAAGGTCGCACCACAGCACCTCTAATGGATTTAACTCCGGACTTTGACTCTCCAAAACCTTAATTTTTTTTTTAAAGCCATTCAGAGGTGGACTTGCTAGTGTGTTTCAGGTCGATGTCCTGTTGCCTAACCCAAGTGAGCTTGAGGTCACAAACTGATGGCTGAATATTCTCCTTCAGGATTTTCTGGTAGACAGCAGAATTCATGGTTCCATCAATCACAGCAAGTGGTCCAGGTCCTGAAGCAGCAAAGCAGCCCCAGACCATCACACTACCACCACCATGTCTGACTGTTGCTATGATGTTCTTTTTAGCAAATGATGTGCTGTTTTTATGCCAGATGTAATGGGATGCACACCTTCCAAAAATTTCAACTTTTGTCTTGTCAGTCCACAGAATATTTTTCCAAAAGTCTAGGGGATCATCAAGATGTTTTTTGGCAAATGTGAGACGAGCCTTTGTGTTCTTTTTGGTCAGTAGTGGTTTTTGCCTTGGAGCTCTCCGATGATGCCATTTTTGCTCAGTCTCTTTCTTATTGTTGAGTCATGAACACTGAGCTTAACTGAGGCAGGTGAGGCCTGCAGTTCTTTAGTTGTTGTTCTGGGTTCTTTTTGACCTCCTGGATGAGTCGTCGTTGTGCTCTTGGTGTTATTTTGATAGACCAACCACTCCTGGGAAGGTTCGCCACTGTTCCCAGTTTTCTCTATTTGTGGATAATGGCTCTGACCGTGGTTCACTGGAGTCCTAAAATCTTAGAAATGGCTTTGTAACCCTTTTCAGACTGATAGATTTCAATCACTTTGTTTCTCATTTGTTCTTGAATTTCTATCAAGAATCACAGTTAACTCATGATTTAACGAGGGGGGGCAATGACTTTTTCACATAGGGTCATGTAGGTTTGGAGAGCTTTTTTCCCTTAACAAATAAAATCATCATTTAAAAACTGCATTTTGTACTTACTCAGGTTATCTTTGTCTAATGTTAAAATTTATGTGATGATCTGAAACATTTCAGTGTGACAGATATGCAAAAAAGTAAGAAATCAGGAAGGGGGAAAATACTTTTCATGGCACTGTATTTACTCTCTGCTCAATAACTGTATTTCAGGTATTTATTCATGAAATGCTGCATCATAACCACTTATCAACCTGCTATGGGTGTGAAAAAGTATTGGCCAGCAATATATTGCAATATTTTGTAGTGCACAATACTGAAGCAGTGTTTTATGGCATAATTTTATCTCATTAGTCAATAATTTATAGAAATTTAGGACATTTGTGTAAGGGATACACGATATTGGATTTTTGACAATATCCGATATGCTTATATTTCCAAACTCATGATAGCCAACATCTTTACTAAGTTAAACATGTTCTGTGCATGGTAACAGTGAAGAAAGAAAAACAGCATTTGACTTTTTTTGTAAGTAATATTTTGATCTATCAAGATGGACATTCAGTGATGAAGAAGTAAACCATCATGGTTCAATTGTGCAGTATTACAGCCAACATCTGGGATATTTATGGACAGTATTTATGGTTGAAATTTTGGCTGTAAATATCAGCAAAAATGCTCATATATGCTGATACCGATAATCTACTTTTTAGGCAAACATCTGCAGATCCTGATATTGGTTCAATTATGTTGTGATCCCTAGTTTGATTTGAACAGCAGTTCAGCCTCCCACCCCTAGTTGGCAGTAGGCATTTCTTCCTTTGACTCTCTTTCCCTATGTTACATTTATTTTCAGTTTTTCTTTCATTAGGACAGACAATAAAATGCATCAGTATTGCAGGAAAAATAACTTATATAAATAATACTTGAACTGTATTTTTATATAAATGATATAGTGGATCCAAATACTGTGATTTTTTTTCAATAGACTATTTAGAAAAAAGTGTGTTCTTGCATCGTTGCTGATGATGAGGTATGTGGCAAAAAAAATGAAATGTACAATTTTAGTTCATCGTGATAATCTGTAAAAAAAAAAAATCACGTTTTTTAGGCTTAAACATAAAGGTGAGAGTAAAAAACTAATATTAAGATATTTTGTAACTATAAGATGGCAGTCTGACTTACCCCCACATTCCTTGTAAAGCAAAAGCACCGCAACACGGCCGCAAATCGTACTGTGGAGCACTTCTCTCCCTCTCTAGTCTATGAGAGCAATTCCACTGCTCGCGCTCTGGCGTGGCAGCAACACGTCGCTGGAGCGCCATTGAGCGCCAGTGAGCACTGCTTCGTCTGAGACACGCTGCAGGTCTATATTCAGCGCGGCCGCTTCCAAACCTTGGAAATTCACTGTTGTTCAGAAAGCATCAGAAAGGGAAGTCACGTGTAGAGTTTTTGGTACTTTCAAAATAAAACACAATGCACGGACTCCCGAATGTAAATTTCCTAATAGATTGTCATTACGTCACAAGCGGAGACATGAGCAATAGTCGGTCAGAGGGTCCACGACACCATGGATGAAGAAAAGTTAATCGTGGAGGTGGAGAAATAGAACATCTTATATGACCCCAAACATCATTTCTACAAGGATACAGTCAGAAAGGACAAGGCATGGACTGAAGTTTCAGAAGTTCGGGGAGTGGACGGTGAGTTTACTACTCTATGAGAATATCAATTATTTTTAATGAGTTTGACTTTAAGTACTTGGTAATAGCAAATGTTAT
This sequence comes from Cetoscarus ocellatus, assembly GCA_037902135.1. Classification (NCBI taxonomy): domain Eukaryota; kingdom Metazoa; phylum Chordata; class Actinopteri; order Labriformes; family Labridae; genus Cetoscarus; species Cetoscarus ocellatus. The sequence goes on from JBAMNC010001245.1 coordinate 622,395, forward strand.
TTAGATCAACAGCCACTTGTAAAACTGTTTTGTAACCTTGCATCACATGTTACATTATTCCCTATCTTGTAATTATTCTGCCATGATCAATTATCAAGTATTTTAAATTTATACGACGTATTTGAATGTTAATGTTTTTTTCTTTTAACTTTAACTGTTTTGACTGCAGCAGTACGATGTCTTTAACCCCATGTGAATAATTTTTATCCAATGTCAGAGGATTTTGCTGTTAAACATCAGAGCCTGTCCCAGTTTACTTCTCAATTAGGCTACAGTTTACTGTGGGGGATGGGCTCATTTGGGGCCTGTTGTTTTTCTCATGTGACCAGAGAGTTCAGTCCTCAAGTAGCTTACAACCATGCTGTAATTTTTCGGCTGTCTAAAGAGATTAAAGTAAAACATTTATAGCAAAACTTTATCTAATCTCCTTTAGAAACTTCAATTTTACTCATTAATCGACCATTTTTTTATGTACTTAAAAAAGGTGACAAACAAAACCTTTTTTTCGAATAGTTTATTTCCAAAATAAACATGTTTACAAAACAAAACTTTTTCAAAGAAGCAGTATATACATATTGACACAAGACCTCAAAGAAGTGAGTACAGTTCAGAGTAATTTAAGACCATCCTGTCCTGCCCTCAGCAGAGCTGAAGAAGGTGCAGGGAGTCTCCCTCACAGTAAAAGCCTCTCTTGACGCTTTGTTCCCCCCCATGTTCTGCACTGGTGCCATGCGACTCCCCAGCTGTGCTGCGCTGTCCAGCATCCTCTGGTTTTCATTTAGGGCAAGCAAAAAGTTGTGAAGGATGCATACAGCAACTAGAGGAGTGTCAAAATTCTAGGGATGCAGGTTGATCCTCCACTTGGAGGACAGTATCCCAAAGGCATTTTCAACCATCCGTGCTTGTGACAGTCTGTAGTTGAATATTCTCTTCATCTGAATAAGGTTCTGTACTGGGTAAGGTCTCATCAAATATGGCTTCAGAGGGAAAGCTGCATTTCCCACCATGACAAAGGGCATACTACCCAACTGAGCAGCTCCAGAGGAGCACTAGCTGGCACATCAAGTGTCATACTCGTCATTCCTCTCCCCAAATCTGAACCAGCATTCACCCTGCCATCACTGGTTCTCCCAAAGTCCCCCACCTGAATGTCCGAATGAATCTGTAGTCCGCATCCACAAGGGCCATCAGCACAATAGAGAGTCTTCTTGTAGTTGAAGAACTGACTGCCAGACCAGGGTGGTGCTTGGATGTGCACATGTTTGCCATCAGTCGCTCCCAGACAGTCGGGGAAGTTCTATTTCTCCCAGAATCCATCTGCCATTGCTCTCCATGTTGCTTCTGTTGGCCAAGGAATGAACCTCTCCAACATCAACTTATCAATGGCTGCACATACCACGTGGTCAGAATTTACCACTGTTGTGTGGTGAAAAAGGATTTGCCCCCTTCCTGATTTCTTTTTTTTTTTGCATATTTGTCACACTGAAATGTTTCTGATCATCACACAAATTTTAACATTAGACAAAAAACTGAAAAAGTAATCCCCCCCCCTTGTTAAATAAGAGAATATAAGATAAGATATCCTTTATTAGTCCCACAGGGGGAAATTCCAAAATATACAGCAGCTGCAGGATACAAGAGAAGTACTGAAAGATAAGGTAATTACAAGTCAAATACAGTAATGAAAAAAATAGAAATAATTTTTTTTTAAAAAGTGTAAAAAAAGTATATACTATAAAGTCAGTGGCATAGTTACAGTCCTGATGTACATGTTTGTTGTTTGACAGATGGTTATGTACATGTTGATATTTTACAGGATGAGATTGGTGATATTATAATATAAATATGATGGCTATGTACATGTTTGGTATTTTGCAGTGAAACATTTTAGGTATCACATATAAATATAAATGTGGTTTATTGCACACTGGAGAGGTTTTTGTTATAAAGTCTGACAGCTGCAGGAAGGAAGGACCTGCGATACCTCTCTGTCACACACTTCGGGTGGAGCATCCTGTCACTCACGGAGCTCCTTAGTGCAGTGAGTGTGTGTTGGAGGGGGTGGGAGTCTTTGTCCATCATGGAGGACAGCTTGGTTGTAGTCCTCCTCTCCACCACCTCCTCCACCAGTTCCAGAGGGCATCCCAGGACTGAGCTGACCTTCTTTATCAGTTTATCCAGTCTCTTCCTGTCAGCTGCTGTGATGCTGCTCCCCCAGCAGACCACTCCATAGAAGACTGCAGAGGCCACAACAGAGTCATAGAAGGTCTTCAGGAGTGCCCCCTGCACTCCAAAAGACCTCAGCCTCCTCAGCAGATGAGTTAATTGTGATTAACCACATTTTTTGAAATCTGAGTTCAATTTCACTGACCACACCCAGAATTAAGAAATCACTTAAACAGAACCTGTCTGACAAAGTAAAGTAGGCTGCAAGGTCTGGAAAAGAAACATGTAATGCCACAAAGAAATCAAGACCAATGAGAAACAAAGTGATTGAAATCTATCAATCTATTGCAAAGCAATTTCTAAGGCTTCAGGACTTCAGCGAACCACGGTCAGAGCCATTATCCACAAATAGAGAAAACAGGGAACAGTGGCGAACCTTCCCAGGAGTGGTTGGTCTATCAAAATAACACCAAGAGCACAACAAGGACTCATCCAGGAGGTCACAACAGAACCCAGAACAACAACTAAAGAACTGCAGGCCTCACTGGCCTCAGTCAAGGTCAGTGTTCATGACTCAACAATAAGAAAGAGACTGAGCAAAAATGGCATCATGGGAGAGCTCCAAGGTGAAAACCACTACTGACCAAAAAGAACACAAAGGCTCGTCTCACATTTGCCAAAAACATCTTGATGATCCCCAAGACTTTTGGAAAAATATTCTGTGGACTGACGAGACAAAAGTTGAACTTTTTGGAAGGTGTGCGTCTCGTTACATCTGGCGGAAAAACAACACATCATTTGCTAAAAAGAACATCATAGCATCAGTCAGACATGGTGGTGGTAGTGTGATGGTCTGGGGCTGCTTTGCTGCTTCAGGATCTGGACAACTTGCTGTGATTGATGTAACCATGAACTCTGCTGTCTACCAGAAAATCCTGAAGGAGAACATTCAGCCATCAGTTTGTGACCTCAAGCTCAAGCTCACTTGGGTTATGCAACAAGACAATGACCTGAAACACACTAGCAAGTCCACCTCTGAATGGCTTTAAAAAAAAAATTAAGGTTTTGGAGTGGCCGAGTCAAAGTCCGGAGTTAAATCCATTAGAGATGCTGTGGTGCGACCTTAAATGGGCAGTTCATGCTTGAAAACCCTCCAATGTGGCTGAGTTAAGACAATTTTGTGCAGAAGAGTGAGCCAAAATTCCTCCACAGCGATGTGAAAGACTCATCACCAGTTATCACAAACGCTTGATTGCAGTCATTGCTGCCAAGGGTGGAACAACAAGTTATTAGGTTCAAGGGCCAATGACTTTTTCACACAGGGTCATGTAGGTTTGGAGAGCTTTTTTCCCTTAACAAATAAAATCATCATTTAAAAACTGCATTTTGTACTTACTCAGGTTATATTTGTCCAATACTAAAATTTGTGTGATGATCTGAAACATTTCAGTGTGATAAATGTGAAATGAAATAAGAAATCAGGAAGGGGAGCACTGTAATTGATAGCTGATAGCCAGGCTGATAAGTGAATCGCCGGATGCCAGATACCTGTTTGTAAAATAATAATTTTAAAAAACAGTTCCAAGTCACATTAGTGTATTTACTCATTGTGTCTTTTTTCAGTTGATACCTGCAAGAACAACTGGAAGGCACTCAGAGATGCTTTGGTTAAAAACAGAAAGAGAAGTTCTCTGCCTAGTGGATCAGCAGGGGGTAGCCAAAAGGAGTGGAAATAGGAAAAGATAATGTACTTCATTTTGCTCATTTATTGTTTGTAAAAAATATATAAGATTTTATATCTACAACAGATAATAAGTTGTCCCTGTGCAAATTAGCCCGGATGACTGAAGATGATTTTTAAATTTGCATTTTTTTTCAAATACAGTTCCAAAGGCAGTCTGGCTAAAGTGGCAAGGATGGATGAAAGTGAGAGACCCGGGACTCCTCTCTCTTTCTCGGGATCTGAGGGGCGTCCTAGCACCCTAGGTCCTTCACATCATAGCAGCACAACACCCTCTCCTGCCCCATCCCTGCCACTGCCTTCCACCTCAACAGAGGCTGTAAGACACAGGTCCAATAGCCTCAGAGAGTGAGCCCCAACATCAGCTCACCAGCAGAGCAGCAAAGGCAAAGAACCTCGAAAGAGCTACAAACCACAACACACAAACATCAGTGACCACCTTATATCCATACTACAGGATCCTACCCAAAAACCCCACATGCCAGAGACAGAATTAGACGAATCCTATCATTTTACACTGAGCCTTGTTCCAATATTAAACAGACTGGACAAAAACAGTAGACAAAAAAAAAAGAAAATTGAACCTTCACCTTACACACTTTGGAGAGAGCACAATTTCAGCCAATCACAGTCCCACATTACCCTACTTGTATGCAGCCCCATTATTACTCAACGCCACGTCCCCCCTCAACAATCACAGGCCATCTACCTACACCCGCTTTCCATCACTGGCACAACAACCCCAAACAAACAAAGAGTGACAAGACCGACAGGGCCATTTACACTTGTGGCATCTAAAAGTTCTGAGCAACGATGGGAGGAGGAGAGCTCTGAGGGGGCTTTTTATTCTGACCTTTAGGAAATATAAATAAACAATGTAAATAGTTCCTTCTTTTGTTATCATGTTCATGTTGTTTTATTTGTAAATATTAAAAAAATAAGTTAAAGTATATGTCTGTTTTTTGAAAGTTTGTTACAGATGTTTATATATATTTTTTTTTAATAAAAGTAATTTCTTCTGACTGTACGACACCCTGAAGTGAATACCTGTTTGCTTTAACATTCAGACACATTTAACATTTTTTGAAAATAGTATGTTTAATTCACTGTGTATTTAAAATGAGTAGATGTCTGTTGAAAAGTTTTATTATGCTGGTTGTGTTTATTTCTTTTTATGTTAATATTGTCTGTGTAATTTGCTGCTCACCTCAGGACAACAGCCAATCTTTGTTTGGACTCTGTAGGCTGTAGACTACCTGGTCAGTTCAGGGCCAATGATGGACATAAGTGCATCCATCTGTTCTGCACTCATCCCAAAATACTGGTGGTGGCATCTGCTGTCCTTCCTCAGCTTCGCCACGAGATGATGGAAATCTCCTTGTTGTCTTCGTAGTTGGTTGAGCGGATGCACCAAAAACCGGCTCCTTCTTCGACCTCTCCTCTCTGCCACGTCAAGCAGCATGAGAAAAGCAAAGATTCTCCTCCTACTCATAGGAGCTGTACATGGAAAAAAAGTGAATGATTAGTGATCAGTCGATCAAAGCTGATAACAAAGATTTTAAAGAACGTAGTAAAAAGCAGAAATAATGGTTTATTCTTTATGTTGAATAAACCATACAAACAAACTTAGTAACAAGTTAAGAACGAAATACACTCAATTGTGATCAAAACATAAATCATGTAGTCACCCATGCCAGAAGTAACACAAATCATTGAGCTATACGGTTGGGACAAGCAAAGCCACCTTAAAGAAGCAAAGTAAGGTGTTGTTTATTTCTTTCTCAGCTTAACCCTTTAACGCCTTTAGTATCATATTTGATACATACTTTTATGATACCTCTATCTAATCAATATGATGAACAAATTACTAAAAAAAACATCTGAATAAAATCGGTTAAATGACACAAATGTCTGCAAATGGATTATCAGTTGCCAGAAACACCTCATGTATCAAATGAGATACAAAAATATATATGTTAAATTTTATGGAAATTTGTTTTTTTTTTAATTTAGGTAGAAAGTGAAATAAACATTTTAGCTCCAAAATGTTAGAATTTTCTGGCTATAATTTGTGTTTTCAGCTATTAAAGGGTTAAAACATGTTTTGTTATCGTGTGATGTTATAATTCACAAGAGAGCTTGTGGCTCTCCTGGGATCTTGTGCCCTCCCCCCTCGGGCCTGTGCGGTGCGGTGCATTCCGACGCGGCAAGTTTGCTTTATGTGGAAATTGGGGATTAGAAGCAGCTACTGCACTCCAAAAGTTTAGAGTGGTGGGGATGATGGATTTTAATCCCCCTGTAGAAGTAAAAATGAACTAAACTTTGCGGTCCAGCAGCAGAGTGAAATAATCAATAATGTCACAAATAATGTTCGATGCCACTTTTCCTGGTAAAGTTCATGCATTTATACCTATTTTTGATGTGGTTCATGTTAAGCTGGTACATAACAGGGCCCTTTTTTAATTTCTCTCTAACCAGGCAGCCAGTCAGCAGTTGAGGGTAATGTCCGCCTGGTGAACGGGGGGAACAACACCTGCTTTGGCAGAGTGGAGGTCTTCCACAATGAACAGTGGGGGACAGTGTGTGATGATGCCTGGAGCCTGGTTGATGCTCATGTGGTGTGCACACAGATTGGCTGTGGCACGGCACTGTCAACACTAGCAGAAGCTTATTTTGGACAGGGCACTGGACCCATCTGGCTGGATGATGTCAACTGCGGAGGCAATGAAACCAGTCTCAGTGAGTGTGGACATGAACAGTTTGGAGAGCACGACTGTAGCCACCATGAGGACGCTGGTGTCGTCTGTGCAGGTAAATACAACTGTTGTCTTGTCTGAACAGTATCAGTGTATCACAGGGTCTTGCAAAACATAGCTTTAGGGCCACATGTGACCCTGCCTCCCACTCAGTGCAGACCACAATGTAATTTCACAAATCAATAAAGTATAAACATGAAGAATGAAAAGAGAAAATCTGCAATGAAAACACAAACAATCAGTTTTTTTTTTCATAACATTTGGTTATCACAATCTTTGCAGTAAATTAGTTGTGAGAGCACAAACCTCCACCAAGGTATTTCTGACATTGTAAGGTGAGTTATTTTCAAAATGTGGAAAATTGCCCTATTGCAATGTTAAGAAATCTTTAATAAATTCCTGATTCTGCATCCAGTTTCAGATCACCATCAGAAACTTATCACTTCTTTCTTGTGCCATGACCAACATTCCCTGAAAATTCACTTGAGATGTTTTTTTGAGTTGTTTTGTTTACACACGTGACACACAAGCAGTTAAAAGGAGGTAATACTGAGTATCTTTCCGTTTGTAGTGTGGGCCTCCAACTGTGTGGGTAATATTAATGTGGTGCTCTAGTAGCTGAAGTTGCCCATCCCTGGTCTAAGACTAAGACTGAAAATGATCATCAACTACCTTTTTTCTGGACCAAGAACAAGACTATAAATAGCTTTAAAAAAAATGTTCGGACAAAATAGATTTAGATTTCTTATTTAGCCATAGAGAGACTCAAACAGAAAGAAAAAAATCATAACAATACCATGATATTACATGAAGGTGGAGGCATTATATCATCACAAGATTTCATGTTGTCATTTGGTTTACTTGTCCAAAAAGGAGTGGGCGAGAGTTCACTCTTATTCAGTCCCACCCCTTCTCCATAAGTCACTGAGTATCACTTATCCGGACACAAACCTCAACAATAGTTATTCTCTTTGACACATCCAAAGCCTGATTTGGGGATTGTCTTGGTATTACAGAAAATCAGTTGATTTATCACAAAGTGTCCTTGGATAAACATTAGACAATATCTTACAAGCAATTCATGATTTCAAATATTTCCAATAGTTTTTCATACATGTCCCACAAGTCCCCTAACTCTAAGGCCCCATGTCCTGGAGTGTTTGACCATTTGTCTTGGTGTCTATTGAGCAAGGATTTGATTTGAGTCAAATTAAAAAATGACGAATCTAAATTCTTTAGAGGATCAGATGCAAATCATTTCCCCCCCCCTTTTGAAAAGCTCAGATCAGAGGAGAGGCCACAGGAGGCTATGATACTGATGTCTGCGCTGAATGGCTGCAAAAACGATATCTGATGGGAGGGGTAACAGGCCACAGAGCGGACTTTCAAAACATAATGTCTGCCTGTGAGGAGCAGAAACGCACATGTAGGTGGAGGCTGTATGGCTATGACATCATAAACCCCAGGAAGTAAAAATAGAGCGTTTTAAAGGGATATTTGTAAAGAAGCAGAGTGGATGTTTTCCTTGAACTGAGTACTTAGGAAAAAAGTGTCATGTTCATCTGCCCCTATAGCCCATTCTAACAACTTCAACAGCAATGAAAATTGATTTAGCAGGAAATGGGATCTTTCAATGGTGCCTTGTTTACAAAGAGGACCAGAAAAAAATAAATAAATTAATAAATAAATAGAGTAAATAACTAAGAACAAATGCACTCACAGCAACATTGTAGAGTTGAAAAATTATATTCAAACATTTCAGAGTTGATTTGAGCTCCTAAAGCAATATTAAACTTATTATAGGTTAGATTGTTTTAAATGTTGAAGTTATTTAAACAGTGTTGATCCGATCCATCAGTGTCAACTCAACTCTCTGCAGAGTCAGTTGATTTCAAGCACACAGTGCCACACAACTACCTCACACAATTTTAAATGTGTAACTATTTTAACAGTGTCAATTTGACTCCAGAAAGTGTAGACCTATATAAACCTGCCTGAGTGTTAGAGGTCATACTTTCACTTAAATCACACTATTTTATTCATTATTGATATGTTCCCAATCACTATTGGTAATAAACATCTAGTTTTCATATACAGCGTAGCCCTGACAGTGTTGTACTCTCAGTCCATCTGAGATGCTCTGTTAGAGCTCCTGCCCAAGGCTCCCTTCCCCATGTGGACCCAGTCCGCTCTGATTGGTTTACTGGTCAAGTCTGTGGTAATTGGTCAGTTCTGTGTTGCTTGGTGCCATGTTGTCAATAACTCTGCATGTATTCTACTTCTGTGCTCTGCAATAGCTAAAACTGATGAAAGGTGATTATGGGATGTCGCACTGGTGGGTCTATTTAGGGGGTCCAGCTTGAGATGTTATAGGCTGCAGCTGGCCCCACACAGAGGGGTACGGGGGAAGGAGGAGTGTTAATGCTGCAGACTTTTTTATTTTGTTTACCAAGGTGCTTTATCACGAGGCAGAGACATGTTAAACACACTAAAGAAAGTATGATATGACCTCATGAAAATAAAATCTGTAGGAGTAAAATGAACTCTGGAAACTTTGAGGTCCAACAGCAGAGTAAATAATTAATCAACTCACAAAAAAGCTCAATGCCCTTTTACCTGGTAAAGGTCTTACATCTATACCTATGTTTGATGTGATTCGTGTCAAGTTGGTACATAACAGGGCCCTTTTTTTATTTCTCTTCAACCAGACAGCCGGCCAGCAGTTGAGGGTAATGTCCGTCTGGTCAACGGAGAGAACAGCCCCTGCTCTGGCAGAGTGGAGGTCTTCCACAGTGGACAGTGGGGGACGGTGTGTGACAACCTCTGGGACATGAATGATGCTGAGGTGGTGTGCAGACAGATGGACTGTGGCAGGGCGGTCTCTGCAAAAAGAAATGCCAATTTTGGACAGGGCACTGGACCCATCTGGTTGGATGATGTGGGCTGCTATGGCAATGAATCAGCAATAGCAGAGTGCAGACATTCGGGCTTTGGGGTCCATAACTGTGGTCACAGTGAGGACGCTGGAGTCATCTGTGCAGGTAACTGACTACACTCCTGATAAACACCAGCTCCCAGCACCAGCTTGCATTTGCATTTTCTTAGTGGGCAGCAAGTATTTTGTTTATTTTAATTGTGAGAACTTACATTTGACTTGAGCCTTTTGAGTTTTATGAATAAAACCAGAAAGTACTCGTAGAGCACAAACCCCTGCCAAGGTAGCTCACATATTGCTGTTACATCCATAAGCAATAGTTCCATGATAAAGTTACCATCATAAAATGACTCCTTGACCCTGAACACCCACACCTTGCAGTCTAAATTTTGTTGATATCATTATAAGTTAGACAGTTATTGAGCAAAAATGATAGTTTGCTAATTTCGGTTATCTGGAACTCCACCAAAATCTTTTCATTTTTAAGTTGGGCCATTACCAACATCTCCTGAAAATTTCAGCAAATCTGTTCTGGAGTTTTTGCATAATCTTACTAACAAACAGATAGACAAACATACGCCGACAAAAACATAACGTCCAACATTGAGCAGCTGGGCTTGAATCTTTGAACTTCAGATCAATATGGAGTAACTCTCCAAACTTTGTCACAGACAATAATAAACATTATTAGCACCTGGATTTTGAACAGACATTTTTTTAATTCTGAATTGATTGTTTCATTTCTTGTCAATAAACAGCTTTGAAGAAACATCAAACAAACAAAAAAACAAAAAGAAAGAATTTTTTTTATTCAAAATTAAAGGTCCTAAATGGTCATTATATTTTCCTTGAGAGGAACATCATGAAGTTGCCATCTCTGAATTCCTGGAGCAGTTTGTTAGCAACTGTTCTTTTGAAAATGAAATAACTCTTTAAATTTCACTTTAGGCATATTTTGCGTTGTAGAAAAATAATGCCCAAACGTCTTGTGCTTGTGTTCACCATGGGCCTTATTTTGGTCTGCAGCCAATCAGGGGTCAGTGATGTTAAAATGTTCATCACTTCTGCAATTTTGTGGGAAGAAAATGAAACTACAACTCTGGATAACACATGAGATCAGTAGCCTTTATTTAAAATTAGATTACATTGAATTAAGTCAATTAATCACTCAGTTTGTCAACTCATTGTTTTTAGATCAGCAAGACAATGCCACCACTGTGTTACGCGCATCTGATCCAACAAATGAGACCACCACCACAAACCCGGCAACAGATGACACTAAAAACCCCGCGACGGAAAACACCACAAACACCAGAACAGATAGCATCACACACACCACAACAGATTATAACACAAACACAACAACAGATGACACCAAATACCCTGCAACAATAGACACCACAACCACCAGAGCAGATTACACCGCACACAACACAACGGATAACATCACATACCCCACAACAGATTACAACACGCACTCCACAACAGATTACACCATGTACCCCATAACAGATTACTGTCATGATCACACTTCTGTTTTAATTAAGTTACCCATGTTGTTCTCATGTTTTATGTTTTGTCTCATGCTTCCTGTCTTATTTTGAAAAGTCACCTGTCTTTCCTCATTTCTGTAGGTTTTTCTTCCTGTCTGGTCTTGTCACACCTGATCCTGATTGTGCCTTCCTCAGCTGTGTCTCATAACCCTTCATTACCCCGTGTATTTAAACCTCATGTATTCCACAGTCTTGTCGGCAGATTGTTGAACCTCAAGTCACTTTCCAGCAATCTTTCATAGTCTTGTTTATGTCCATAGACCCATTGTTGCCTCTGTCTTGCCTCAAGCCTTTTGTTAGTTGGATACCTTTGCCTGTTTTGCTTTTGCCTGATTGTGTACTGAACCTTGGACTGTTACTAAACCCTGCTCTTTGTCCCACGGACCTGATTGTCTGCATTTGAGTCTTTTGTGCCTAGAGTCTTTTTCATGACAATCACACCGGATACACCACAACAGATTACACCACACACAACGCAACAGATGACACCACACCAGACAATTGGACTCGAGTCATAGGGACTCGGACTCGAGTCATCTCGAGTCGCTAATTTGACGACTTGCGACTCGACTCGGACTTGCGAGATAAAGACTCAGGACTCGACTCGAACTCGGGAGACAATGACTCCAGACTTGACTTGACTTGGGACAGCATGACTCAGAAAAATTGTAGCATATGTTTTTTTTTCACATGGACATCATATCATTCTAGCATGATCAGAGCTGTCTGTGTGCGCGCTGCGCTCTCTAACAGGATCAGACTCCTATCAGGCTCTGTATTTTTTCATATAATCGAGAAGCACAGACAGGCTGGCAGCACACATGCACTGTGATTGTAACATCTGATGCTCAGGCATTATATGAAGAGCCAGATAGGAGACATACGTAGCTCTTACCTTTTAGATTCACTTTATTGATGCTCCACTCATAGTACACTCAGTCCGCCACCTAGTATGTCCCACACACAACACAGTACACACATATGTTCCTACTACACATCCACGTCCGTTACAGTGATAATCAGTGTATGTAATACAGGCACTACTTGACTCTGTAACATTTAAACAGGAAAATAACTTGCATGAATAATTTTCAGTGTTTCCCCTATAGTTCATTTGGGACGGCGCCCCGCCGTTGCAACTGACACCCCCGCCGTGCCAACAGGATCCTCACCCATAAATTCAATTGCAGATTTAAAGAAAAAAAAAATGATTTGATTTTTATTTTCATCAAGAGGGCGTTTAACAGGCACTCTTTATATTAAATAAAAAAGATTACTCTAATCTTTGCAATTTTAGGGTCTAATGCGTCACTACCGTTTCATTACATTCATTAACATGCAAAATGCATTCCCCCTCTCCTCTGACCCTTCTCTGCCCTGTCGTCTGACTATTTACGCTGCATGCTGTGCAAGCCATCCACTCTCTCCCTCACAAAGTCTGATCGTTCGTGTAAAAACCTTCAACAAAACAAACACTGCCTTCAGTTAAAAAGTGCATAACATGAATGAAACATTCACTGATTTAACTAACGCTTTCACACAAAGCAGAGAAAGAAAGGAAAAGCTGAAGAAGAAGAGAGATTTTCATCCGATGTACATGTGACGTACATGTGAACATTTGATCTAAATCCCCGCTCAGCGTCTTTGAGCGTGCTCCTCCGTCTGCCGGTGAGCGTAAAGACGCAGATAGACACGCATGGCAGGGACAGTGAGGGATCATCAGTCACTCTGTGTGATTTTATCATTCAAACTGTGTCTTGACAGCTCATGTGCCCAGTTCAAGTGAACACAAAGGCTTAAAAAAAGACGAGTCAGCCTTTAGATGGATCACAACATTCTTCATCAGTCCAGCTCTTGTTTTCACTCACTCACTGGTTTCTAAATGATATATTCATCCTGAGGGATCCTGGATCACCTATTCTCCATGATATAAGAACAATCTTTGAAGGATCAAGCTTCAAATACAATCTACTAGTGCAGTCGTTCTCAACCTGTGGGTGGAGGTCCATAAGTGGGTCTCAGAGCTGTTTTCAGTGGACGGTGCATAAATTAGGTAAACTGTGGCAAAAATGTCTTCAGTGTATGGAGGCCCTAAGAGGACAAACATCCATCAGAGTATGTCAGAGTATACCGACTAGAATAAAACAGACTACACCACTGGATAGATAGATAGATAGATAGATAGATAGATAGATAGATAGATAGAAAGGCAATTGTCTGCACCACACACTCCATAACAGATAAAACCATTTACCCAACAACAGATTTTACCCCACACCACAACAGATTACACCACAAACCCTGCAACAGAAGATACCACAAACAGCACAACAGATTACACCACACACTCCACAACAGATTACGCCATGTACCCCATAAAAGATTACTGTCATAATTAAGTTACCCATTTTGTTGTCATGTTTTATGTTTTGTCTCATGCTTCCTGTCTTATTTTGAAAAGTCACCTGTCTTTCCTCATTTCTGTAGGTTTTTCTTCCTGTCTGGTCTTGTCACGCCTGATCCCTGATTGGGCCTTCCCCAGCTGTGTCTCATTACCCTTCATTACCCCGTGTATTTAAACCTCATGTATTCCACAGTCTTGTCGGCAGATTGTTGAACCTCAAGTCACTTTCCAGCAATCTTTCATAGTCTTGTTTATGTCCATAGACCCATTGTTGCCTCTGTCTTGCCTCAAGCCTTTTGTTAGTTGGATACCTTTGCCTGTTTTGCTTTTGCCTGATTGTGTACTGAACCTTGGACTGTTACTAAACCCTGCTCTTTGTCCCACGGACCTGATTGTCTGCATTTGAGTCTTCATCTTCTTCTCACCAGAACAGATAACATCATACACACCACAACTGATTACACCACACACACCACAAACAGATGATACCACATACCCCACAACAGATTACACCTATATCCCCATCCCACCTATATCCGTGGGGCATACCCCACAGCAAACAACGGCTCAGTGGTTGAGGGTGAGGTCCGCCTGATTAATGGAGGGAACAACTCCAGACATCAACTGCGGAGGCAATGAAACCAGTCTTAATGAGTGCCCACATGAAGGGATTGGAAGCCTCAACTGTGGCCACCATGAGGATGCTGGTGTCATCTGTGCAGGTAAATACAACTGTTGTCTTGTCTACACAGTATCAGTGTATCACAGGGTTTGGTAAAAATATGGCCTTAGGGCCACATGTGGCCCTCCCTCCCACTCAGTGCAGCCCACAATGTAATTTCACAAATCAATAAAGTATAAACATGAAGAAAGAAAAGAGAAAATCTGCAATGAAAACATTGACAATCAAAATACAGTATTTTCATAACAACATTTGGTAATGACAATCTTTGCAGTGAATTAGCTGTGAGAGCACAAACTTCCACCAAGAAATTTCCTACAGTGTTAGGCCATTTATTTTCGAAATGTGGATAATTGCCCTATCTCGGAATGTCAACAAATCTTTATAAAATTCCTGATTTTGCATCCTGAGTCAGATCACCATCAGAAACTTATCACTTCTACCTTGTGCCATGAACAACATTCCCCGAAAATTTTCATCAAAGTCACTTGAGACCTTTTATGAGTAGTTTTGGATGGAGTTAGAATCATGATAAAACCTCACAAACACACAAAACATGTACTCACGCCCGACGATTCACAAACAAACTCAGTGTTATTTGAAAATTCAGTACAAAACATCATTCACAAACTAATGCATTTTGTTTTGCAAACAACAAACATACCATCAAACAAATACATCATGCTTCAGAAACAAGCAAAGAGCTACAAAAAAATATTCTTCAAGTACAAAAAGCAATTCTACAACTACGAAAAACTGTCACGGGACTTTTGGCACAAATTTTCCGACCTGCAGATCTACATGCAAATGTACTCTGATCCGTACACAAATG
This sequence comes from Cetoscarus ocellatus, assembly GCA_037902135.1. Lineage (NCBI taxonomy): Eukaryota > Metazoa > Chordata > Actinopteri > Labriformes > Labridae > Cetoscarus > Cetoscarus ocellatus. The sequence goes on from JBAMNC010001245.1 coordinate 637,464, forward strand.
CACTCTGATCCACACACACATGCCAGTTAAGTTTCTAAGCAATGTCCTGCAATTCACACACCACAGCAGCAGGTGGCGCTTTTAATTCAATTTAAGGCTGCCGATTAGGCTAACCTCACTTTTCATTCTATTTCTAACTTGAATAAATTAAACTATGTCCACACATAACGTTAATAACTTGATATATCTTAGTCTGAAGATGGAATTTTGAGGTGAAGACGACCTCAGTCCACACACATTTGTCTTGGAACCATCTGAGGAGTCAACCTGGACTTTATCTCAAACAGGCAAATATAAATGCTTTTAATGCTGTCTGGTGAAAAACAGTAACAGTAACTTTGCCACATCAACTTGGAAGTTAATTAAAAAAATAAACCTAAGTAGTCTTTCTTCAAAATGTTCACTATAGAATTCCTGATGTAAGTGTTTTTCACCACGCAGCACGGCATGTGAAAGCATTTATATTCGCCTGTTGTAGGTAAAGTGCAGATCAAGATGGACAAAGCCAGTTTGTTTGCAGTATATAACCCCCACTGTGGCTGTTTCTGATCAAACATTAACCTCCTGTAGTATTTATAACTGCTACATGAACAAATCAGCGTTTAATATCTCCACGTCTTTGCCTAATTTCATGTAGGAATTATAAAAAGATGTTTGCGCTTTTGATCGCATTTTACCTCCTGTAAACTTTTCACAACAAAAGCCTCCCGTTAAGTTATTTTATCAAACCAATCAGCGAAAGCAGGGTGCTTGTTATATCTGCAGTAACTAAACACGACTCCTCAGACGGTGCCAGGACAGATGTATGTGGACAGAGGTCATCTTCTCCTCAAAATTCTATCTTAAAACTAAGGACTCTAATTTCGTAGACCAGGCTAGGCGCGGCGCAGGATAGGTGCACCGCACCAATGGGGTGTGTCCAGGGCATTTTGCAAGTTTCTTGCACATTTATCTTCTCAATCTTAAATTGAATCAATAGTGCCACCTGCTGCGGTGGAGTGTGAATTGCAGGACATTGCTTAGAAACTTTACTGGCATGTGTGTGTGGATCAGTGTTTATTTGTGTACGGATCAGAGTACATTTGCATGTAGATCTGCAGGGTGGAAAATTTGTGCCAAAAGTCCCATGACAGTTTTTCGTAGTTGAAGAATTGTTTTTGTACTTGAAGAATATTTTTTGTAGCTCTTTATTTGTTTCTGAAGCATGATGTATTTGTTTGATGGTATGTTTGTTGTTTGCAAAACAAAATGCATTAGTTTGTGAATGATGTTTTGTACTGAATTTGCAAATCACACTGAGTTTCTTTTTGAAATGTCAGGCGTGAGTACAACATGTTTTGTGTGTTTGTGAGGTTTTATCATGATTCTAACTCCATCCAAAACTACTCCAAAAAAATCTCAAGTGACTTTGATGTAAATTTTTGGGGAATGTTGTTCATGGCACAAGTAGAAGTCATAAGTTTCTGATGGTGATCTGACTCAGGATGCAAAATCAGGAATTTTATAAAGATTTGTTGACATTCCGAGATAGGGCAATTTTCCACATTTCGAAAATAAATGGATCAGATGCAGATCTTTTTCCCTCCCCTTTGGCAATGCTTGGATCAGAGGCTATGATATTGATCTCTGCACTCATTGCATACAAAAACAATGTCTGATGGGAGGGATTACAGGCCACAGAGCAGACTTTCAAAAAAAAGTCTGTGATGAGTAAGGAACACATGTGCAGGTGGAGGCTGTATGGCTATGACATCATAAACCCTAGGATGTAAAAATCATAATGTTTTAATGGGCACATTCGTTAAAGAGGGCAAGTGCATTTTTTTCCTGAACTGTGATAGAGAGGTAGAGACATGTTAAACACGCTAAAGGAAGCATTATATGACCTCTTGAAAATAAACCCTGTAGGAGTAAAATGAACTCTGGAAACAACAAAGTAATTAATTAATAATTTCACAAATAATACTTCTGTCAAGAAACTGTCCTTTAGTCTTTAATAGTTGGACCCAGAAGCTGAGACGGAGACCATATCGAAGGTTTACTGAGATTTATTGGTTAACACAGTCCAAAAAACCCAAACATCCAGTGATCCAGTGATTAACAAGGCAAGTATTTACAAGTAGAGACGCTGAGAAGAGAGGGAGCAGAGAAAAAATTTAAGTATCCACATAGCACTGAGTCAGAGCACATGCAGATAATAACACACGTAGCAAAAAAACTCCAGAAAGGAGATTCCAAAAAGGCTTAACGCCACAAAGATGCTGAGTGATGGCCAACAAACCACTCGAAATGAGGAAATCCACCGGCAAAGAAGGGGTGACCAAGCAGCCTTTATACCCCTGTAGATGAGTGCAGGAAGTGCAGGTGTGTGAGAGTGGCCGCGTGCAGCGGGAGGTAACCACGCCCACTGCTGGCAGCAGAAACAGTGAGGGAGGGGGAGAGAGACTGAGGAGGAGGGTGAATCCTCACATCTTGTTTTTGATGTGGTTCATGACTTTTTTTTTTAATTTCTCTTTAACCAGACAGCCGGCCAACACTTGAGGGTAATGTCCGCCTGGTGAACTGAGGGAACAGCACCTGCTCTGGCAGAGTGGAGGTCTTCTACAGTGGACAGTGGGGGACGGTGTGTGATGACTTCTGGGACATGAATGATGCCCAGATGATGATACAGAGGTGTGCAAAATTGTTAGTACCCTCGCGTTAAAGAAAGAAAACCCTCAATGGTCACTGAAATAACTTGAAACAGACAAAAGTAAGAATAAATAAAACATTTACTTAAAATTAACTAATGAAAATCAGACATTGCTTTTGAATTGTGGCTCAACAGAATCATTTAAAAAATGAAATAATGAAAATGGCCTGGACAAAAATGATGGTACCCTTAACTCAATGTTTTGTTGGAGGACCCATGGCATGCGGCTGAGACCAAGCTTTCTGACAATGGGCAGCACATTTCGCTCCAGAATACCTTGATAGTCTTGAGATTTCATTGCACCCTGCACAGATTCAAGACAACCTGTGCCGGATGCAGAGAAGCAGCCCCAGAACATAACTGAACCTCCTCCAAGTTTCCAAGCAGGTACAGTGTTCGTTTCTCTGTATGCTTCATTTTTGGGTCTGTGAACATAGAGCTGATGTGGCTTGCCAAAAAGCTCCAGTTTTGTCTCATCTGTCCAAATGACATTCTCCCAGAAGCTTTGTGGCTTGTCAATATGCATTTTGACAAAATCCAGTCTCTCTTTTTTATGATTTGCTTTCAACAGTGGCGTCCTCCATGAAGTCCACTTTGGCTCAAACAGTGACGGATGGTGCAATCTGATACTGATGTACCTTCACCTCTAATCTCTTTGTTCTCGGCTCTTTGGTTACCATTCGTATTATCTGTATCTTCAATTTGTCATCAATTTTCCTCTTGCGGCCTCATCCAGGGAGGTTGGCTACAGTCTCGTGGACCTTAAACTTCTGAATAATATGTGCAGCTGTAGTCACAGGAACATCAAGCTGCTTGGAGATGGTCTTATAGCCTTTACCTTTAACATACTTGTCTATAATTTTCTTTCTTTAATCTCCTGAGACAACTCTCTTTTAGCTCTCTGTGGTCCATGTTCAGTGTGGTACACACCATGGGCTCTAATTTCGTAGACCAGGCGCAAATGGCAGAGAGGGAGGAGAGTAGGCTTGAGTGGGTTTAACACAGCCGAGTGTGATCTTCACCAATCAGATGAACGCCTCTCCTTGCCTTTAAATGCGCCGCGGGCGAGGCGCAGTGACAATTTCACCTCGGTGGCGAGGAAGGTCAGAGCCGCTGTCACTTTTGCTACAACTGGGAGAGCACAGGTGCCACCGGGCCGCGCCTCTGTTCCTGTGTCATCATAGGAGTACAAAATTAAGAGATAATTACATTTAAACACAGCAGCAGGCTAATCCATTCATCATGCTTGTGATCCACCCGCATTCCTGGTCTGTCATCGCCAAAAAGCAGCGCCTTAGGTGAAATTATATATCCTCCTCATCCTCCTTGCAATAATGTAGGCTACTCCATCTTTTTAGATCATGTTACGAATAAAGATTAAAACAGAGAAATATAGGCAATCACAGGTAAATCCTTAAGACACCGAGTTATTTATTCAGCGAGCATCCCTCTCTTTTTTCTTTTCTATTTAATTTCATGAGATGAGAGAAGCCGGATACTCCGTATCGGATGATGTGGCTGTTTGTGGTTGGCTTGAGAGATGTGAACTTGTTAGTTATGACAAACGTCTCTGATCTGACATCAGATGTGACGGGACAATTAATATAGATACAAATGTATGTGCTGGTTCAGACGGTTACATTAAATAGTGGTTGCTGTGATTGTTTATTGCATTGAAATGTGCCTGACACTCTGGATACCTGCCTGTGAGGTTTTGGTGACGTGTGCGCCCTGTGCGCCTGTCAGCCAAATTACCACTGCCCCAAGTGCGCCTCTCCTGCATCGAGAATAGACCAGGTTGGAGCTGGCGGGCTTTCAGCGCACCTTCCGTGTGTTTTTTTGGCACAAAATTGTCACTGCGGCAAGCTGAATCTGTGGACACCTCCCCCTGGTGCGCCGTCACACCCATCTTGGCGCAGCCGGTCTACCAAATTGCCAAATTGGCTGCGTGCAGTGGTGCGCCAGACGAAATTACCACTGCCGGGGGTGCGCCAGGCTGCGCCACCCTGTGCCACAAAGAAGAAATGTGGTCGGAAAAATTTAATGATGGTGATCAGTGATCACTTAAACGTTTGGCCAAATCAAATCAAAGAAAAACAACAGAAGAACTCAGGGGTATGATTAATAGTGAAAGTAAGAGCATTTCCACACACACAATGTGAAGGGAACTCAAGGGATTGGGACTGAACAGCTGTGTAGCCTTAAAAAAAACACTAATCAGTGAGGCTAACTGGAAAAAACGGCTTCAGTTTGCTAGGGAGCATAAAGATTGGACTCTGGAAGAAGGTCATGTGGTCTGATGAGTCCAGATTTACCCCGTTTCAGAGTGATGGGAGTATCAGGGTAAGAAGAGAGGCAAATGAAGTGATGCACCCATCATGCCTAGTGCCTACTGTACAAGCCTGTGGGGGCAGTGCTATGATCTGGGGCTGCTGCAGTTGGTCAGGTTTAGGTTCAGCAACATCATGTGCCCAAAGAATGAGGTCAGCTGACTACCTGAATATACTGAATGACCAGGTTATTCCATCAATGGATTTTTGTCTTCCCTAATGGCACGGGCATATTCCAAGATGACAATTATAAATCTGATTCTCTTTTCACAGAATACAAATTGTAGTGCGGTCTTGAGGATGCAACATTCACAACATGTATTGTGACATTAATAATCAGGTTGTACTCAGTCTGTCCTTGTTTTGTGAATGAAACCATCACTGTTATGTCTCTTGTTTGTTTGTTTGTTTTTCAGCTGCTGCTCCAGTCAGGCTGGTCAACTCCAACAGCCGCTGCTCTGGCAGAGTGGAGGTCTACCACAACAGTCAGTGGGGGACAGTGTGTGATGATTTCTGGGACCTGAGGGACGCCAGCGTGGTGTGCAGACAGCTTGACTGCGGCCATGCTTGTTCAGCTCTACAAAATGTTTTTTTGGACAAGGCACTGGACCAATTCAGTTTGATGATGTTGGTTGCTAAGGCAATGAGACAATAATCACAGAGTGCAGACATCCAGGGTTTGGGATCCACAACTGTCGTCATGTTGAAGATGCCAATGTCATTTGTGGAGGTAACTGTTTACACCTGTTTGAGCTAAAACACACTTTGCATCATAGTAGTTTGACTGAAACAGCAGGGTCATCAGTCAATTTCAGGGCTGTCAGCTTAATCCTAACAGCTGGGTTTAATATTAGTCACACTCAGACCATTTAGCACAAAAAAATGTACTATAAAAGTAAACTATAAAAGATATTATACAAAGATATATTATCCTCATTTAGCTATTTTTTCACCAACATCTGATGTAATTAAAGATATCAAATACCAATTTGTTTAAGATTTTAACTCTTTAAATGCCAGGTTTCTGTCATGAGGCCACCATTTTTCAATGATTTGCAGAAACACTGATTTTTAAGCATCTTATTTTCTGTGCAGTGTAAAATACTCACTCTCACACTGCTTAAAAAATTTGCTTTGCATAAGGTAGCTGTGATTATAAGTTGATTTAATTCCAACTTTTTTCAGGTTGATTTTTAAGCTAACATCAGTGCTAATCACGCACATTAAACATTTGTGAATTCTTAAAGATTTGAGCCCCCTCTGGTTTTCGCCATGTTGCGACCATGTTTTCAGATGAAAATATTCTCAATGTAGTACATCAAATTAATTTTTACCTGTTGAATCATTACAGCCTGGGATGTGTCAGTAACTAGCAGCAGCATTTATTCATAAGCGTTATTGCCTTTTGTGGAGTCTCAAATTTGTGGAAGCCTACAGCAGACATGTACAGTTCATTTATGGCTATTTGTGTGTTTTGTTAACCTGGCACACCAGATGGACCGTTCAATATATTTCACAAGTCCATCTGGAAAAGAGCCCATAGAAAGTGTTTGGGGAGGACGGAACCTTGTAGAAGCATATCCAGCAGGTGATTGGTATATCATTCTGTCAATCAACATTTATTACAGGCCTATGAGATAGCGTTGTAGGCAGGAGCTACTGCGCTTCAGAACGTGAGCCACTTCATGAAGCAAACTCTCATTAGAACATGCGACACAAAAATGTCCTTACTACAGAGAAGTTTGAAGTGTTGATATTTGTGTTTCATTACCTCTGCAAAAGAGGTTATGCTTTCGCCGGCGTATGTTTCTTTGTCTGTAGGTTTGTTGTTTGTTTGTCTGCTAGCAAGACTACACAAAAACTACTGGATGGATTTACATGACAATTTTACCAGAGGTGTGGTTTAGTGCAAGGAAGAAACTATTACATTTTGCTGGTGATCCACATGTTCTGAAAATCCCATAAGTTAACACTGGGATGAATTTTAAAAAATCATAAGTTTCAAAATTTAGAGAATAATTTACATAATTTGTCTCGATCACCAAGGTAAATTTCATGTGGATCTGATCCAGAATGATGTAACAAAAAGGACTGAAGTTTATAACGGGAAATCCCATTCATTTCTTCTCGGCTGCTGTGTTTCGCTCCCTTTACTTAATTATTATTATTAATTATGGGAATTGTAGTTTATTTGCAAACTGATGTCAATGTTTTTCAAGCCTGTGTGACTTCATTTCCCAGCTTGCCTTGGAATGCTGAGGGAGCAGCTCTCGACATGGACAGACATAATTTTATCTTTTACAGGGGTTGTGGAAAAGCCACTGCTGTAACTGAGCTGCTTGACAGAGGTCTGCGCTCTCTGAGTGTTTTTCTAGTTTAATAAAGAAATGCAGTCAAAATCTGATAAAACTGCTAATGGAGCTTTTAGCATCTATGCTAATCCCTGTTTGAGCCGTCACTTTCTGCTGTCATCTAGCTCGTAGCTCGTTCCTCTTCCTGCTCCAAAGGACTCTGCCTACAAATGAGCTGATAATTGTGCAGTCAGCGGGCTGACTGCACAATTATCAGCTCATCTGTAGCCCTGATAAGCTTCATGGCTGAACGCTCTCTCTGGTAACCTGGTGTCTCGCAACTGCACCTGGAGCAGGACGTCCAACGGTGTTGTGTGGTACGAAGTGGACGCTTTGGAGGACGTCTGTGAAAGGACTCTGACGGTATAAAACTCACAGCTGATTTTTTTTTTTGGCCTGTCCTGTAGAAATCACTGTCATTTTTCCTGTTTTTCAGTCAAATATGGAGAAAAAACTCAGACATATGGCACCCAAAAAGTAGTCCCTTTACCCCCTCTACATTCAGATGAGTGCAGAGGAGTGTTGGGGTCTATTAGACATGAGAGGGCTAATATGATTTGAGGGAGATGTTCTTGGTTGCTGTGCATTATGAAAAAGGTTAAAATTACATAAGTAAGCTCAAAATGTTCAGACTGGTATATATTGTATACCAGATAGATATAAAAGATAGATAGAATTTGGAAATTTACTTTTTTTTCTTGATATTTTTCCTTTTGCCCCCAGTAGTTTGTCTTGTTTTTTTCTGTTCATTTCAACCTTTTCCTCAGTATTTTTACTTTCTGTATTTAGACATTTTATCGACATTTCAACTTTTTTTTTATTTTGAAACCCACAAAATAATATAATTTCATTTTGTCTTATTTTTTCTTTAAGTGTACAAAAACAAATTGATGGCCCTAAAGTAAAACAAAATATTAAAAAAGGAACAACAAATCAAATAATCAAATAAGTAAGACAACAGTGAAAACAAACAAAAAAACCCAATCACAATCAAGACTCAAAAATCTAATAATTAACTAATGACTTAGTGAGTGAGAAGTGTTTCTCATTCATTATTCTGTCATTTTAATTTGTTGTGAGTTATTTCTTTGGGTTTTTTTTTCCTAGATTTTTTTACGGTGGGTCTTTATTTGTTTTGTTTTTTGATTTGTGGTTGTGTTTCCAAATATTTTGTGATGTGTTATTTTGCGTTGTTTTTGTCTTTCTTAATTTTTCATTTGGTCCTGTTTGTTGTTTTGTTTTAGGTTGTTGCATTTTCTTACTTGTGTTTTGTTTGTTGTTTATGTTGTTTTCTCAGTTAATATTAGGTCCAAGATATTCTATTGTTTCTTCCCTTTGCTGTTGTATTTTCCTCTCTGTTTTGTTTAAAAAGAGTTTTTTTTTTGGGTTTTTTTTTGTTTTTGTTGTGTTTTTCTGTCTGTGTGTCTTGACAGCACAAATGTTGTTTCATTTGTTTGTTCTTGATTTGTTTTTATAAATTCCTTTTTTATTTTTTATTGTTTTATTATTGTTGTTGGATTTAGTTTTTTGTTGTGTTTCGTTATTTTTTTAATTGATTTGGTAATTGATTTTTCCCTTTTTTTCTGTTTTTTTGTTATGTTGTTCTATTTATTGTTGTATTTTTTTTTTATGTTGTGTTTTCTAATTGTTGTTGTGTGTTGTGGGGCACTATGGTATGAAAACTTTTTATTAATTTACTGAAAGTGCCAGAAAAACTATCCTTTGTTTTCAGGTCAACCGCAGTTATGCGATCTTCCTCAACAGTTTATTCCTCTACACGAATGGTAACCGGTTAAACCTGCCTGTGAGCATCCCCTCCTCCTGTGCCTATCCTCTGGACGCTGACAGCAGTTTGGACGTTGTCCTGCCGTAAGTCACCTCTCAATGGAAGTGACTGATGACACAATTCTTTCAAAATCGCATGATTACAACATCACATAAGAAGAGTTTTACATAATTACCTTTACAACCATGTAGTCATCAATATTAATCATGTTTGATATGAAACTTTTTAAGACTTTACATCAGGGGTGGCCAACATGGTGCCTGCAGGGAACCTTTGAGGTGCCACAAGGGAAACTCTAAAAATATAGTCCTCAGAAATGTTTTGAAACATTTTTTTGGTTGATTATTTCTCCCCTTAAGCCCTATCTCATGTGGAATGAGCCAGCCACATAATGTTGTACAAATCACTCTTAAAGGATAAGTTTGGTTTTTTGACACCTGGACCTTATTTTTAGGATTAAATACGCTCGTAGACTCACCCAGACAATTTTGGCGGAGCTTGGAGCCGTTTTTGAGCAATTTAGATCTATCCGGCGGCGTTTTTCTCTCATGCCATAGTAGCAGACGGGGCCAGAAATCGTATTTTGGGGGGCATCAATACGTGTTTCCTCTGGTCTTAAGTCCCACTCTGAGCAGCAAAGGCACTCCTCCTCTGTTCTGTTTGCCATGCAATGTCCACAACAACACCAGCAGTTAGCCCCCATTCGTGGACGTACAGTGGTTGCTTGTTCTCTGGCCAGCTGATCGGCTCTTTCCCTCTGCATCCTCCTTTCAAATACCTCCTCGTCGGTATATTCTGGCTCAAAACGATATGGGCATCCATTATACTCAAAGTCGTCGTCAGACACTTCTACATCGGATAAATTATCCGCTATGTTGCACAAAAATAGCCGTGTAGCCATGTAGCCTAGCAACAACAGCGGCTCTACTCATGTTCTTGTCTATGACGTCACCAAAAGTTACCCGTCCTTGTAAAGCCCCGGATGACCATAACAACAAAGTTGAGCTGACATGGTGATAACACTGGCCATTCATTTATAAAATGTAGCTGAAATGAGCGAGTTTCGCAGCAGATAATGTCTAATTTAGGGGCTTCGATTTCTGGCCCCGTCTGCTACTACGGCATGAGGAAAAATGCCGACAGATGGATCTAAATTGCTCGAAAACGGCTCCGAGCTCCGCCAAAATTGTCTGGGTGAGTCTACAAGCGTATTTAATCCTAAAGATAAGGTCCAGGTGTCAAAAAAACGAACTTATCCTTTAAGAGTACTTTTAGAGCCCAATATGTAACAATGACCTGAAATGTAACAAAGACCCAAACTGTTGTAAAAAAAAAAATGCAATAAAACCCAAAATGTATCAATTGGTCAATAATGTAACAAAGTGTTGAGCCCTGAAATTTAATTAAAAAAAAAACAAAAAAAAAACACAAAATGTCATAACTGATCGATAATGTAATGTTATGGATGTTCAGTTTCACCTCATTCACTGGACTTGAACTGCTTCGCTTTCAATAGCACTAAAAGAATGGGGCTGTTCTACACTTTGAAACATTAGTTTATATATCTTTGTACAGTCTATGGTTTTTATGTATGATTGCTGTCGCCCAAGTCATTTATCGTCTCCTGTTCTCTAAAAGTGAGAAAAGTTAGAAGATAACACACAAGATATTAAGAGGTCAATTATAGAGACATTAAACTAATACACATAGGACCTGATCTACTAAAGATCTGCGTGTATAAAAACACGTGCAAACTTGATAGCCGTAAAAAGCTGATCTACTAACAGGATGCTCCCAGGATTGCGTCTGTCAAATGAGCAAAACATACAAAATCCTGGGAGGAGGGGATGCAAATATATTCATTTGGCACCCGCAATGTGATTTATCAAACCGGCAACTGCCTGCGCGCAGTGTTTTTGCATCTGAATTTAGCACGTTTGAAAAGCAGGTGCAAAAAAGGCACAGCGTTACGCATGGAGTGCTGCGGTCATTGTAGCAAGAAACAGGGGTCGCATTAACGGAATATTTTCCATCACTGACTGAATATTTTGATGAATTACAGAAAGACGTGGAGGCTGTCTGTCATTATGAAGGACTGGAAAAAGAGGGACGATTCAGTGTGCCGTCATACTTATGCAGACGCACGATTAGGTTAAACCGTCTCTGTTTTGCTCTCTTAATACATCGTGGAGGAGGTAATTTAACCTATAAAAAAAAAAAAAAAACCTTCATAGCCATAATCACTCCGTTTGTCACTCAGAGCTGACTGCATCACACTCTCTGCACACTGACAGCGGGTTCAGGAGCTGTCAGTGCGGGGAGAGTGTGACGCTGTCAGTGTGAAAAAGGCAAGAGTACCCGAGCGGTCTGTGTGTGTGTAACTGTAAAGGTGCGTTCACATTGAACGCGACTTTGGCGACCTCGGCGACCACTCTCCATGCAGAGTCAATGTACAGCCACGATCAGCCTGCAACTGCGCGCAACCAGATCTCACGCGATGCGACGGACGCGTTCTGGCCGACTTGGTCGCATCTTCCGAGACATGGGGCGGCGCCCCTGTTGCTGCAGATGGGATCTCTGGGGTCGCTTTGGAAGTGGAGCAGCGCTCGGTCAACAAAGTTGAAAAATATTAACTCTTCAGGTGATGTCGCGCCGCAAGAGCCAATGAGTGTTGTATGGGTGTGTGATGACGCCTGTGACAGACTGTTTTTATTCCGGTTCACCAAGTGACAATTCATGTCCGTGTGGGGAACATTAGTTAGTGAGGATATTAGTTCTGCCTAGACAGACCGCAGAAAACTTGCAGACAAGCTGCTGCAGGGCCATTAGCTGCAGTGTTTTGTGGTTGGTAGGTGAGTGAAAAGGACACCGTTGGAATAATGTCAGATTATATGTCCTATTATATGATGTGATATGATCGTGGGGTGAAACTCGAGCGGGTGTGACATCACTGACCAACGGCAACAAAATGAGCTCAGTACAGGCGACAGGACTTGGGTTTGCGACGCGATCTTGGTCGCAAAGTCGTACTCAGTGTGACCGCACCTTAAGACTGCTCTTCACATGAGAGGTTATTGGTGATGAAGCTGTGAATGCTGTCTTTTAGATTATGTTTGATTGTAATCAGAAAAGGAACATTAAAAATGATGGATAAAAATATGGCATGAGGGAAAAATAGAAGTCAAAATGACAGACAGCAAAAAGATTACTGCAAGTGTGTTCATTTGCCTCCAAACTCCATGGCTTCAGACTTCATTTTTCATTTACAGCGACAGGAGGTATGGTGACAGCCGGTAGCACACACAAAATCCTCCTTTAAAGAGGGCGGTCCTCAGCGCTTGTGCCTGGTATCAATTGTGCACCCAGTGATAGTAGATCGTCCACAACACGCCCACTAATAGCACTTGCAATTTTTTGCAAGTGCTATTTTTGCAAGTGCTATTTTTTTTAGAGGGCCAGTTTCTCTGGCCCTCTAAATAGACCTACCAGTGCGACATGTCACCATTGTTTCATCATCAGTTTAAGCCCATTGGCTTGTGAAAGCAAAAAAATGGTTAAATGAAGGCAGAGTTGGTGACAAAATGACACAGAGTAGCATTGAACTGTCCACTGACTAAAGAGTAGACCTGTAAACCAATCACAACAGACTGGGCCCACATGGGGAGGGGAGCCTCTAAAGGGAAGAAGCTCTAACAGAGCATCTCAGATAGAGAGAGAATACAGCTGGATCAGGGGGACTCTGTATATGACATTATGAAGGTGTTTTTAACATTAGTAATTGTGAACATACTTCAACAGTCAGCAAAAATGTCCCAGATGTTGAATGTTATATGAACCAGAGTCAAGGCTCTTTAAATAAATACAAGTAATGCAACAATGGAAATACTAAAGTGTTGACATAAAACTTTGTTGCCCTAAACTAAAACATACTTTCTTTACAGGACACCAGGAGCCCTTTCAGGCGTTAAAGGCTCAGGTGCTAAAGCCACAACCACCATGTCTATCCTCCGTGACTCCACCTTCACTCAGACTTGCCCAGCAGGACGGGTGACCCTGCCACTGGGCTCACCTCTGTATGTGGGTGTCTCTGTAGCGGGCAGAGACCCCAGGTTTGTTGTTGTTCTGCAGGATTGTTACGCCACTCCCTCAAACTTCACTGAAGATCCCAGGAGAGACCTTTTCATCCACAACAGGTGAGCGTCTGTTCTCTTAGGATTCAGAGCAATTGTGATCATAGATCTTTTTAGTGTGTTTGGGCACTTTTTCATTTCATCACAGCACCCCTGAAATTTTAACAACAGAGGCAAAGGTTCCACCAGATTCTGTAACCCATTAGGTGATAACATTCAAGTCAAAGATATTATTTTAATGCTGTGGGAGAAATTAGACCTACAAAGTCCCCAAACCTCAGGCTATTTCACTTCAGAGGACTTTCAAGTATAACACATGGACAGTATAGATGCTCTGTTAAATGTAAAGGATTAGATTAGATAAGATTAGATAAAACTTTATCAATCCCTTTGGGAAACTCCCTCTGGTAAATTAAGAAATTCCAAAGCAGTTGAAAAGAAGATAGAAAGATGTATAAAAATGATAGATACAAACAAAAATACAAATAAATAATATAAAATAAAATAAATATAAGAATAAAAAGTTAAATAAAAAAATTCTGCATAAAAACAGCTAAAAAAATGCACACATAACGTGGATAATAACGAGGGATGGAAATCCAAAACCAATCCCAGGTGAGAATAGATAACAATTCCCCCAGGGGATCGATAGCATAAAAAGTCCTGAAATGCTTTTTTTTCCCTCATGATGGGTCTTGAACTTAAATACCGTAGTTCTAATTCTTAATTTTAATCTTAGGCAACAGAATTTTAGATTGATGCCAGAAATAGATAACTAATCAAAACTTTTAGACCAAGTCTTGTTCAGGTCACCAAAAGTAAGCCACTGATCAAACATTATGATAAATAACTTTTTTAATTTTTTTTTTTTTTAATTAAATGACTGAAAACAAGCAAATTGTTCATTAAAAATCTTTCAGTTTCCAGGAAATAACTAAAAGATGCAAGTAACTAACCCAATACTGTCTTAATTGCACACATGTTCACACATATTTAAACACTGTCAGATCATTCCATCCTGTGAAGTATATTTAAGATAAAGTCCTCATCACTGAGAGGAATTTTAGACATATACCTCGTATTTGTTGCGACTTGTGACTTTATTCTGAGGCCTTTTGGTGCACAAGGTCACAGTCAGTTGTCTTCCTTTGTCTAATGCAGTAGTTTTTAAATGGTGTGGCGGCCTTGAGACAAGTCAAGGTGAGCCTTGAGATTTTTTACAACCATGTCTAGTTTTTAATCTATTCTACAATGACCTATTATGTACAATATTTGTATATAATGCAAATTTGGTTACATAACAAAATCTCTGAACAGTACTTTAGGATCTATTATCAGAGAATGCAGGAGAGAATAGAGATTAAAACAGACCATCATTTACACTTTCAACACAAAAAAAATCAGATAATATTCAAGGTTATCAATACTCAATAATTACCCAGATCAAAGCAAAGCAGCAGTAAGTATCAAATTAAATCAAAATGCCATATCTTTTGACTGTTAGCTTAAAAAGACCCAAAAGTTAAGTTGTGTTTCAATACATTGTTGTCATACATCAAAATAATAAACATTTTTTGGTCTGAGACTTTGATAAATTAAATTTTATTTTCTTTAAATAATGCAGTTGTCTGTCTATTTTTTGGTATGTACATAAAAATAAACATGTACATAATGACCAGATATTTTAGCTCATGTAAAAAGGGTTTTTGTAAGGGTATGAATATGGGTGCCTTGAGATTTTGGCCCCATCCTGAGTGTCCCGTGGGCAAAAAGGTTTGAAAACCTTTGATCGAATGGTAAAGAGGGCACTGTGTGGAGATAAACAGAATTTAACTGTGTAGTTTTGTGCTTTCTTGACTTGGTTTCGTGTTTTATTTTCTCTGCCAGGTGTCCCACCAATGCCCGACAGGTGTCAGTGATCGAGAGCGGCAGGTCTCAACATGCTCGTTCGCCCGCTCTTCCTGGAAGGGGAAGAGTTCAGAGACATTTATCTTCACTGTAACATACATCTGTGTGACAGTAGAGGATCCCACTGCACCCCTGTAAGTCCAACAATTTATCATCATAGAACCCACGATTCATGATCAGGAACATGTCAGTTATTGGTGTGGGTGACATGAGAAAAATTTCTAAAATATATAAGAAATAATTTATTACTTGATTGAATATTGAGATTTTTAAATACTGTACTGTAAACAGCAGCACATACTGATCTAAGACTACTCCACAGTTTAATGTGAAACAAACGTCACACCAAAAGTTCTCACAGATGAGGCCCATGTGAAGGATTTATTGTTCATAATAATCAGAGCTCCGATGGTGACATGCACACATAATGCAGCCTTAGCTGTTTGAAGAGCATTAATCCATCAACAGAGACTACAGACACACTTCACTGGTAAACTGAGCTGCATTAAAACAGATCACTGAAGTTTGGATTTTCTGTCAAACCATCCGTGTCCTGTTGTGTGTTGCTGTCAGACTAACCTGACACACCAGAGGGGCCATTAAATATATTTCACTAGCCCATCTGGGAAAGAGCCCATAGAAAGTGTTTGGAGAGGGCAGAACTTTTCAGAGGCAAATCCAGCAGGTGACTGGATTATCGCTTCATCAATCACATTCATTATAAGACAATGTAGTAGGTGAGCACTACTTCGCTACACAACGTGAGCCACTTTGTTAAACAAAATCTCATCAAAACATGTTGGAAGTGGAACCAAAATATCCTCTCTACAGAGAAGTTTATAGTGTTTTTCTTTGTTTTTCATTTAATAAAGAAATGTAGTCTAGCTCTGATAAAAATGCTTCTGTGGCTGTTAGCATCTATGCTAATCTCTGTACAAGCAGTCATCTTACACATAACTCCCACCTCTTCCTGCTCCAAAGGATCCCCGCTTTGGGTTGCTCACAGTCTTTGGAGACTGGAGTTTTTCAAGAAGGATCTGCCTCACTGAATCAGGCAGGTCCAGCTGCTGTGCAGGTTCATGTGCAACAGTTTGTCTAGCACCATCAGATTTTTTCCAGAAGTTTTCACAAGAATCAATGACCAAAACTCAAATATCGAAGCAGACAATTCCTGCATCCTTATCAGGGAGTTAAACACTCTCATGAGCGTCCTCCAGTCTCAGTGTGCAGGGTCAAATATTTTTTACAATTACATTCATAGCACAGGTGAATGAGAGGGAGCACAAGGTTAAACAGTGAGTTTATTTCAGGGCTTACTCTTTCAGGCATCACAGCAGTGTCAGGGACAGAGAGCCTGTGTTTAAAGTCTGCACGGTCAAAGATCTGGTCAGTCTTTCAAAATAAAACACCCTTTGGTCTCTGCCATTCAAAATTGGGAGCTGAAATTTGTTTCTTCACCAAATGATCCATTGCCAGGTAACGGTTAGTGGCACAGCATTTAGGAAAACCTGCCTCACACCACTAGTTCCTTAAAAGAGCAGCACAGTATTATTACAAGACTATACTACAAATAACCGCTCAGTGCCAAACATTGATTAAACCTCTCCAAACACCTCAACTTTTGTGCCCTCCTCAGCCCCTTTTACTAGTCTCAGGTTAATTTTCTGCATTTATTTGGATGCTATTTCTTGGTCTTCTGTTGAAAGAGGTAGTTCTAATTAATTAGTTTATGATAAATTTGATTACAAAATTCTATTCTGTGAAGTTAGAGTACTGTTGATAAAAACTGGTCCAGCTGACATCCATTGAAAACATCATGTTATCTTACTCTATGTAAAGATTAATAAAGGGGATTCTCTATTCTGTTCAACATGTTGTTAGTGGTGCATGTCATGCACATGTATGCCCACTACACACTCAGAGTACATCCATGTAAAAACAAGTGTGTCTTAGATAACAGTTCTAGGAAACAGTGATCATGTGTTTGTCATGGCTTTTTTATTTCTCTGATCCATGCCACTGCACAGAAAATAAAACCAAAACAACTGGTTGTAAAAGGGTACATATATTATTAAAAAGGGATTTCAACCCCTTTAACTTTTTTTAATAAAAATAATGAAACAAAAAAAATTAGAAGGAAATGTTCAAAATTTATATAAAAACATATTTTGATCGTCAGGGGAAATTTTAAATGTTTTATTTAACTGTAGCATTGCACCTAAAGTCATTATGTACCAAAATTAATGTTGTGGATTATCAGTACTCTTGTTGGTGAAGTACTTATAAAATAATCTTATAATATTTAAAGAATGTTGAAAATATTTCATTTATGTTTTTGTTTGCAGATGAAAAATTAACAGACTATAATCCACACTGGCATGTCAGGGTAAAAAATTCATACTCAGGGAGTGGATGTGGCTCAGCCTTCCAGTGCTGTACTCTACTGTTTACTGTGGCTGCACAGGCATGCCTAGACATGTCCCTTTCATTGAAGCCAGCTGAGGACTGTACAAAAACTTTTTCTCTTCCCCTAATAGGGGCAGCACAGTGCTGCAGCAGGTTGTGCACGTGCCTCACAGTGAGAAGGTTGCTGGTTCAATCCCCATGTCGGTCAGGGCCTCTCTGTGTGGAGTTTGCACTCTGACTTCCTCTCACAGACCAAAAAACATGCTCATTAGGTTCACTGGTGACTCCAAAGTTGCTCTTAGGTGTGAATGTGAGCATGAATGGTTGTCTGTCTCTTCATGCAGCCCTGTGATTGGCTGGTGACCGGTTCAGGGTGTAGTCCACCTCTCGCCCAATGCCAGCTGGAATAGGCTCCAGCTCCATGACCCTGAAAGGGATAAAATTTATAGATCATGGATAGATGGATGGATTCCCTAATGGCATCATAAGAGGACATTTTTGAGTAGACAGTTTGAGCACAGACTTTCTGAAATGTGAGGCAGCCAAATAATGATCATAGGAATTGTTTTTATGTCAGGGGGCTTTGTAGCCAGGCCTCGGACACAAATGGGGTATAAAAATGACTTTGAAAGTGTTTTTTTGCCAGACATGTTAAAGATTTTCAATATATGTTTTAGTTTTAAATAAAAAAATATTGGAGAGTAATAAAAAGTCATCAAAGGGGATATTTTTAATCCTGTGAATACATAAAAAAATACATGAAGTTAAACAAGCAAACTTGAAGAATTATGGTACAAATATGGGTTTGAACATTTTATGATCAAAAGAATTGATTAGATTTCCTTGAGGTGATAAAAGGGATAATGTGACAAATATCAAAGTTCAGAGACCTGTTTTTCCCCCAGTTTTAGTGCACCGCATCACTCTTAGAGCTGCACTTAGTCACGGTGAAGGGAAAATATGTCTTTGTCAGGGATCAAAGATACAGAATAACAGGGGGGGACAAGGGGTGGATCACTAGTTTAGGCTTGGTGCGGCTGGTGGGGTCCGGCCCTTTTTGGCTGGGACTCTGTGCTGGGGAGCACATCTCTATAAAGTGGGATGGTGTCGGTGGCTTTTGAGTGCGGCTGGACTCCGGTTCCTGCGGGTGGGGGCCTGGGGCGTCTCCCGGGGGGCGGGGGCGCCCTGCTGGGTTTCATGTCTTTCAGTGGCCTGTGGTGCGGGATCTATGGGCCTGTCGCTCGCTGGGGACCCCGGCATGGGTGGCTGCCTGTGGGTTGCTGCTCTGTGTGGGTGGTCCGGGGACCTCATTGGTCCTTCAGGCACTGGTTTCCAGTGCTTCTCTTGGCCCTGGATCCTCTGGGGGGAGGGGCGTAAGCTCGCCAACGCCACCGCCACCGCACGCCCACATCCCATCCCATTCCGCCCCACCTGACCTTGCTGCGACTGGGACCCAGACCAACATAAGATCGGCCGTGGCCCCCTTCTCCTGGGGGTGGGCCTGGTCCTGGGGGATCTGGCTCCTGGGGGGTGGCTGGGGGCCGGGTAGACGGGTGCTTGGCAGCGCGGTTGCTAAATGCGGGGGGGCTGCTGCCTTGGACTCCCTGGTGTTGTCCGTGGTGCCTTTGGGTCCTCGGGCTGTTCCTGGGTCCGGTGGTTTTTGGGGGCCCGTGTGGTGGGTCTTGGGTGCCCTGGTAGCTCGGGGGATGCCCTTGGCCATGGTCTCTCTGGGTATGGACAACTACTGCTTGTTCCCTCCCTATCCCATCCCTGTGGGCCCACCCCCTGCCATCAAGACCCCACATCTCTGGTGTCCTGGTTTCTTACAGCCTTTACTTCCTGTATGAACTTAGATCAGCACTTGGACTGCTATCTCAAATTAATAGCATTACCTGTTTGTCTTCCTCCCCGTTTGTCTTGTCTCATCCTATCTGTCACGATTTCCCCTTCTTTCACACTGTGGTGTAACACAGCCCTCCCCTTCAGCTCACATCGGGGGTTAAATAAAGTTTGATTTGATGGAGTAGCCTACAGGGAGGGCTGATGATGGTCACTGGTAGCAGTTAATCATACTTATCATATGATTATATAATAAGTATATATTATATCTCTCACTGCAAAGAAAAAAATACATGGGTCTTTTCAACACTGTCATCTGTCACAGTGTTCAACCAGAAAGATAATGCAGACAAGGGGAAAAAAAAAGGAGCTCATAAAGCAGTCACATAAGCCTGATGGTCCACTACGTTTACATGTCCCTTAAAACAGTTTTAACTAAACTAAGAGTTTTTAGAGCTGGTGGTTTTTATTGTTCCTGATGTTGGGGGTTGCTCGGCTCAGTCCCTGGTTGCTAATACCTGTTATTTCTGTCCCCTCTCCCACCTCATAGTTCTGTCCAAGGATGACAGCTCGCTCTCTTCCCAGCTCGGGTGCCACATTGAACTGTGGAGGAATAAATCAACATGTTTTTGTCTCTTTTCCATCTTTTGGGGAAAATTCCAAAGAGTGAGCTGGTTACACAAATACATCTGATAATTTGATAATTCTCTGACTATCTTTGCACTATGTTTTATTTATAAGATTTAAAACTTTTAAGAGTTATGTAAAAATTCATGATTAAATCTTTTTAAGGTGTTTTTTATGTTTTGAATTGTCTGTTCTTTGAGATGATCATGCAACTTAAAAACAATGTAAGACAAATGAATATTTTAATAAAAGTATCTGTAACAGACCTCCACTTCTACTCTGTCGTTATTTCCATAATTGACATTATTTGAGTGTATTATGTGTTCATAATTCGGTATATCAGTACATCACTGGTTTAGCCTCAGGACCCCCTACCAGGGGTGCAGCCAAGAACTGTGGCCTCTATGAAAAGATCTCTCATGTGGCCCCAACACCACAGCCAAATGAGGGGCTCCTTATCATACCTCCATTACACACACACAAAAATGGATGTCCAACAGACTGCTTAGTGACAAACATCCCCAAGAGCAGCTGTTTTCACCTGGTCCAGCCTTGAGATGGATTTAAACCTCTGCATTGAAGCCACATTGTAACCTATGCTCCACGTTGCCCTAAACTCTCACAGAGGACTTTCTCGTAGTCTGATGTGCACGTCCCACATGTTGAAATGACATGAACTGCAAGCCCTGTGATTGGTCCGTTTGCAGGGCAACTGCCAGTCTCCAAGTTCATCCCAGGCATGATTTTGTGAACTGTAATGTGATAAAATGTCTGCAGAAGACAAACCAACACACTGAACATACTTTTCGATATATCAGAGGTGGGGCTGCACTGTGGGGCAACAGGTAGTGCTCAGGCCTCACAGCAATAGAGTTAGTGATTTGACTCCTCAGTTGGTCGGGGTCTTTCTGCGTGCAGTTTGTTCTTCCTGTGCATTTGTGGGGTCTTCTGGGTCCTCTGGTTTCCTCCAATAAACTTGACCCATAGTTTAACTGGTAACTTCAAAATGCAAAGTGTGAGTGCAAATGATTTTAGCTTCATGTTGGCCATGTGATTGGCTAGCAACTAGTCCAAAGTGTGTCCCCGGTCTCACCCAGTGTCAGCTGGGATAGGCGTCAGTCCCCTGCAACTCTCAAAAGGGACAATCATTTAAGATTATAGATTCATGGGTGGATATATTTCTGTCTCACTCAGTGGCCATTTGAGTACAACAAATCTGTTTTCCTATCTCAACTGATTGAGCATCCATCATTTTTTTTTCTTTCCAGTTGACATCTATTCATATATTGAAAAAATAACTGGTTGACCAATCACACTGCAGCTGTTGTTATTTTTAGACAACACAGAAAACTGTACTCAGAACCCTTTTTAACTAGAAAAGCACTCCGAGAGCACAGACCTACGCCCAGCAGCTCAGTTATGGCAGTGGCTTTTCCGCTATGATTGGACGGCCGAGTGTCCATTCATGTCTGTCCATGTGGAGAACTCCTCCGCTGGAGTTGCAAGGGAAGCTGGGAAATGTAGTGACACAGACTTGAAAAACATTGACATCAGCTTGCAAATAAACTACAGTTCCCATAAAGACTTACAAGGGGCAAAACCCTCCAACAGTTTTTGTGTAATCTTGCTAACAGACAAACAGACCTCGGCGAAAACATAACCTTGGCGGAGGTAATAACACCTGAAGCAGGGATGTACGCTATGAAATTTATTTTTCACAATTATTGTGACCAAAATTATAACGGTTATCATTATTATTGTGGTATTGTTGCAATGTGCTCAAAATGTACAAAGAGAATGGATACACAAGATTGAAATCATTTAACCCTTTTAATACTATAATTATAACAGGCTGTCTGGTCTTTTTATATTTTTTTGTCAATAAATGATTCAGGTATTGTCCTTTGAGTAAAATTTTTCACCCTTTTGGATGAGAAGTAAAAGTAAACAATTCTGGCAAGTACTTGTCATTATTATGTTAGAAATGCTTAAAACAGAGTGTGATGTAAAATTATCATACGATGTCTTGTTGGTATCACTGTTTATTAATGAGTTTTACTTTACTCATACTTTTAATGTTTTTAGCTTTCTTAACATACTTTCAATAATGGAATGTTTAATGTTGGTATGTTGGTCATTATAGTAACTCAAGTAACTTTCTTTTTTTTAGCATTAGCTGGGAGTAGTAGTTATATAGTATCATACAAATACAGCGTATGTAACATTGTTGATATAACCAGGCACATATTTTGCCTTATGTTGGGTTTTATATTCAAGGACAGGTTACCTTATATACTGGGCCTGTACGACACCTAGGCCTTTTATGCATGATTTCATATCATCCATAATAGTATTATTATAATATTCCTATATTTACATTTTATAATGTTTATATAGCCTCTTGAATATTTGGTCACAGATACATGTCAAACGCCAGCTTTTAATGTTATTGAGAGGTCCTTACTGAATGTAGAACTGGGTTCAGAATGTATTGATTATTCAGGGTCTTACATTAGTTAGAAATGACCACAGAATTTCTGTTTACGGATTGTTTTGATAATATTTTATAATCTCACACTGTAGTTAGAATTTTCACATAAATGGTATGCATAAAGGGCTTTATTTGTTGTACTTTTTGGTAAGTTTATAAAAGTGTCAAAATACAATGATTTCACAAACACTATCAACAGAATATGTCATACACCATAGAGCCTGAATACATATCTAATGAGGTCCATTGTTCAAAGTTGCAAATATTAAACCAAAAACAAGTATTTAAAGAAAGAACACAATGTACTGAATAATCCTACAGCAAACAGATCTCTCTGAACACAGAGAGGGTCAGGAAAGCACGACCATATTTGGAACTAATGGGAAGCCATCTTGGAGCATGTCAGCCATTTTGTGTAACACCATAGAATTAAGAAAGAAATATGCCTGGTTGTGCCTTATAGCTAAATATAAATAACTTCTGGACTCCATGGGATTGTATAAAGGCCTATGGGAGGGAAAATTACAAAATTATAATTAAGAATTAAAGAAAGTGGATGTTAAAAGGAGAGAGGGAGGGACCCTTCTGGAGCCTTCGAGAAGACGGGAGGAGTCCCTCCCATCGGCTATATAACGTACATACCATAACTCAAGCTTAAGTTGTTTCAGTTGTTCAATTGTTGCTCAGTGTTGTTCTAGGGTGTCGTGACACAAATCATCTCCTGTTTGTTATTTTTCACCTTATGACAGTAATAAATGAGTTTCTGGAAAGTGGACTTTGCCTGCGAAAGGACAGATTTTTACATCTGTTTTTCATCTTAGCTGTCAGTCCTGCGCAGAAGTTACAAGCCAGCTCATTCGGTATTTACTGAAAAAATGAGTCACTACAAGAGTGTAATTACAAGAAAGGAAAAGAAGAATTTTAACTCTGAACAGGTTTCTCTTTATAAACAATTGTAAATGAAATTGTTGAAAGCTTTTGATATGACCAAAAATAAACATAGTCTCCATGCTACAGCTTGTTATAGACCATGTCCATGAGTTTTTTTCATTCATGATAGTTTCTGATGGTCCCCCTACCCCGTGAAAGCTTATGGTCAAACAATGTAAAAACAAGCTTTCTCATCGTACATTTGCCAGACATTTTGGGATTTCATCATCTACAGTCTATAATATCATCAAAAATATTTAGAGAATCTTGGAAAATCCCTGCACAGAAGCAGGTAGGCTGAGAACCAACAATAAATGCCTGTGACCTTAGATTTCTCTATAAAAACCAAGATCCTTCTGTAAAGACTATTACCATGTGGGCTCAGGGACATTTTGGAAGACCACTGTCAGTTCACACAGTTTGTGGCTACATCTACAAGTGCAAGTTAAAGTCTACCATGCAAAGCGAAAGAAAAGAATCAATAACAACCAGAAACTTGCACACTTGAAGGCACAAGTGATGCTGAAATGTACACACAGGTATTGGAGCAACATACGCTGCTACAGAAGTGATTGCTTTTTCAGGGACATCCCTGCTTATTTCAGCAAGACAATTCCAAGCCACATTACAACAGCGTGGCTTTGAAGTGTATGAGCGCGGGTACGAGGCAGGCATACCTGTCTCCTACTGAAAATGTGTGACGCCTTATGAAGCGCAAAACATGACTACAAAGACCCCGGACTGTTGAGCCACTTAAGTCATACAGCATGCCCAATGATTCACCAAAACACCCAGTGTGGATGGCAACTAAAAAACATTGTTCACAAACTAATGCATTTTGTTTTGCAAATAGGAAACATACCTATCAAACAAATACATCATGCTTCAAAAACAATTACAGCTTTTTTTGCACACACAAAGAAACATATTTCTTCAATTTCAAAAACGTCCTTCAAGTACAAACAAACACTTCTACAACTACAGAAAATCTGTCATGTGACTTTTCCACCTTGCAGATCCACACACAAATGAGGGACCTGCCGCTCTACGTTCATTCCTTCCTCTAGTCTTTCCTCCCCCCCCGGAGGAAGGAAGAAAGAAAGGCTTTCCTTCCTGAAATAGGCAGTCAGGTTGATTAAAAAAAAAAGCCAAAAACAAGCAACCTTCAGCTAGTGTTTTTTCTAATGTGACATATTACTTTTTTTAAAAGGGAAGGCTACATGAAATGTGTTTTAATTTTTATCCAGATTACATTTCAATCTCACTGACATTTTTTTCTTATTTGTTTCTTAATTTACATATTCAAGGGAAAGGTTACTGTTATTTATAACTCTGTTATTGTTAACAGTCTGTCTAACCTTGATTTTTGTAACCAAACACACATAGGGCCTGATCTACTAAAGGTTGTAGTGTGTAAAAACATGTGCAAAGCTGATCTACCAACAGGGTGCACCGAGGATTGCGTCTGTCAATTGAGCAAAATCGGGCAAAAGAATGCACAAAATACTGGGAGAAGGAGATACAAATGTGATCATTTAGCACCCGCAATGTGATTTATCAAACCCACAACTGATTGCGCGCAGTGTTTTTGTGTCTAAATTTAGCACAACTGAAATGCAGGTGCAAAACAGGAACAGCGCACGGAGGGCTGCGGTCATTGTGGTGAGAAACAGGGGTCGCATTAACCGAATATTTTCTATCATTGACTGAATTTTTTGATGAATGACGGAAAGATTTGGAGGCTGTCTTTCATTATGATGCACTGGAAAAAGAGGGATGATAGTGTGCCATCATTCTGATGCAGACCCTCTCCGAGGAGGTCATTTAACCTATTTAAGAAAACATCTCCATAGCTGGCTATGAAAGAGAATCCCTCTGTTTGTCACTCAGAGCTGACTGAATCACACTCTCTGTGCACTGACAGTGAGTTTAGGAGCTGTCAGTGCATGGAGAGTGTGATGCTGTCAAGTGCGTAAAAGGCAAGAGTACCCGCGCGGTCTGTGTGTGCGTAACTGTAAAACTGCTCTTCACATGAGAAGTTATTGATAATGAAGCTGTGTAACTATGTGAATGCTGTCATTTAGATTATGTCTAATTGTTGTCAGAAAAGGAAAAAATAAAAATGATGGATAAGAAATTTGGCAAGAAGGAAAAGTGACGACCTTGTCCGTCAAAATTACAGAGAGCAAAAAAAGGTTACCACAAGTGTGTTCATTTGCCTCAAACTCGATGGCCTCAGACTTCCTTTTTCATTTTACGGTCACTCTGCTCTCCCTAACTCTCCATGGTAACAGCCAATAGCACACGCAGAGTCCTCATATTAAGGGGACAGTCCACAACACTTTTGCACCTGTTATGAATTGCAAACACATAGTAGGTCAGCTGCAACACACCCACTAATAGCACGTGTAATTTTTTAGGTTGCACAAGCAATTTAGCACTTGTTATTTTGGATATTAGTAGATCAGGCCCATAGTCAGGCTTTTATTTAGGTTTTATGTTGATCCTCTACAACTTAATTACAGTGAAAACTAGAAAGCACTCAAAAAGTGCAAACCTCTGCCAGGGTAGCTCACATATTGCTGTTACATCTATAAGCAAATAGTTCCATGATAAAGTTACCATCATGATTCCTTGACGCTGAAAACTCACACCTAGCACTCAGAATCATGTTGATATTGTTTTTAGACACAAATGATCATTCACAAATTTTCAGGAGATGTCATTATTGTGGTTTGTTTGCATTCACACTACCAAAATGAACTGGACTTTGGGCTCAAGTGCACTCGGATCCAGGACAGGGCGTCTAGTGTGAATGCACCTTTACTGTCACAGGTGTTTCGTATTTCTTTGTTATTTAGCATTTGTTGATTTCATAAGGATCAAACATTTGTTTGTATTTTGGTTTTGTATGTAGGAAGCTAGATACATATGAATGAAGAAGCTGAATAATTTAGTTTTACTTAATGGGGGGGGGGGGGGGTTAATAAGTTTTTATTTTATGAACAATCACACCTTTTGTACTTCTACATCAAGTTTACACACATGGGTCAGAAATGACCCACATGCATGAAAAGTACATTGTGGGAAGACTTCACTGCTTACTTTGCACATCTAGTAGATATAAGTATTTTTATTTTTTATGATTGTTCCAAACTTACCTTAGAAAAAAGTAGATTAGATTAGATAGTACTTTATTAATCCTCTTGGGAAAAACTCCCTCAGGGAAACTGAGATTCAGTTGTAGTTAATTATTGCATATAAAAAAGATATATATAAAAAATGAAAAGATGATGATAGATGATAGATCCAAACAAAAATGTAAATAAATTTGTATAAATACAAATAAATATGTATAAAATTGAATAACAGTTAAATAAAAATATATGGCTACTGGCTGTTTTACTGCTCCTTCCCATCCTCAGTCTTCCTGTTACTCCTACAGCGTCCTACAGTGAGGACTTGTACGGTCTGATGGCCTGACTGAAAAAAGAGTTTGTCAGTGTTGGTCCTGCCCTTGTGAAGGAGCAGTCTTGGGCTGAACAGGCTCCTCTGGTTGCTGAGAATGGTGTGCAGAGAGTGACAGGCATTGCCCAAAATGTCCAGCAGTTTGTCGAGTGTCCTCTTCTCTGCCACCGTCACCAGAGAGTCCAGCTTCATGCCGACCACAGAGCCGGTCCTCCTGATCAGTTTCTCCAGCCTGGATGTGTCCTTCTTGGATGAGCCGCCCTCCCAGCACACCACAGACTAAAAGATGGCACTGGCTACCATGGACTGGTAAAACAGAGTTTACCGCAGATGCTTAATGAATGAGCCTTCTCAGGAAGTACAACCTGCTCTGTCCCTTCCTGTACAGGTGGTCAGTGTGAAAAGTCCAGTCCAGTTTGCTGTCCAGCCACAGGCCGAGGTACTTGTAGGAGTCCACAGTTTCCACCTCAGCTCCCTCAATCAGAGCTGGTCGTGGTCTTAGTCTGGACTTCCCAAAGTCGATGATCAGCTCCTTTGTCTTTGAGGTATTGAGCTGTCGGTGGTTTGTGTGGCACCAGACAGCAAAGTCTCTCACTAGGCTCCTGTACTCTTCCTCTCTGTTGTTCCTGATGCATCCAGCGATGGTTGTGTCATCTGCAAACTTCTGGATGTGACACAACTCAGAGTTGTAACAGAAGTCTGCGGCGTACAGGGTGAAGAGAACAAGGGCCTGCACCGTGCCCTGGGGTGCTCCGGTGCTGTTGATCAAAGTGTCAGACGTGGTGTCCTTCAGCCTGATGTACTGCGGCCTGTCAATGAGGTAGCTGGAGATCCAGGTGACCAGGCAGGGGTCCACTCGCATCCTGTTCAGTTTGTCCTGAAGCACAAGGGGCTGGATGGTGCTGAAGGTGCTCGAGAATTTTAGAAAGAGAATCCTTACCATGCTGAATCGTGTGAGTGGGCTCGGTGAAGCAGGTAGAGGATGGCGTCCTCCACACCAACACCTGCCCGGTATGCTGTACTGTAGACCATCCTTGGCGTTTTGCACCTGGGGTCTGAGGAGGCCGAAGAAGAGCTGCTCCAACATCTTCATCAGATGTGAGGTGAGTGCCACTGGTCTGAAGTCATTCAGCTCACTGGGCCAGTTCTTCTCAGAAACTGGAACGATGCAAGATGTCTTCCAGAGGGTGGGCACTCTCCTTAGCTGCAGGCTAAGGCTGAAGATGTTTTGTAATGTGTTGTTCCGGAACTGTAACATCTGCATTTCATTGGCTCGAGAAAGGCATTATCACTGGATGCACCATTTCCGTGATATTGTTCTCCTTGGCCATGAATATGCTGGTGAAGTCAGCAGAGGTGGAGTGAAGAGGCCCGCTCACCAACTCGGGTACGCAGCAGCCCCCCATCAGAGCATTTATGGATGATCTGACAGTGACTACAACATCAGTCCCGGGATTTACCAACATGGCATCTTGCCACGACTCCTTTGGCCTCTGCTGGTCTACAATGTGCCAATGACCACCGTTGAGGGCTTCGAGAGGAAGGTAAGCTGTTTCCCGCCGAAGTGGTTGGGCTCCCCGCGAAGTCTCAGCAGCATCGCTTTGTACGGGAGAAACAACAAACTGAAACTGCCCTTCAGTAGTGTGACGGAGGAGTTTATGTTTACCCGAGCAAGAGAGGTGCTGCTGTATAGGGACTCCAGTGACATCAAAGTCTCCTCGGCCGGCATAGAAGTAAGAACCGGCAGGAAGTGGAAGGCTCACGAGGCAGTGGACCAGGCTGAGTCCCGCCTGCGACACATGAAGCTGTTGCGATCAGTGGCCTCCGGTCGTGCAGGCTTTGGGAGCAACCCAAGACCTCACTACATCAAGGCCCAGGGAAAGGAGAGGCGTCAGCTGATCCAGCAGGAGATCCGAGCCGGGGTGGAGGGAGCCCACTGTAGTAGGACAGTAGGGTTGCAGCAACAGGGGATGTGGACCCGATGGGAGGAGGCAGCTGACCGGAAGATAACGTGGACAGAGCTATGGCGATCTGAGCCACACCGGATCAAGTTTCTGATCGAGTCGGTGTACGATGTCCTCCCAAGCCCATCCAACCTCTTCCGCTGGGGCTTGGCCGAGAATCCACTGTGCCCTCTCTGCCAGAGAAGTGGATCGCTGGAGCACATCTTGAGCTGCTGCCCAAGGGCACTAGGAGAAGGGCCCTACCGCTGGCGCCATGACCAAGTGCTGCGGGTTATCGCAGAGGTCATCAGCACAGGGATCTCCACCAGCAAGCACCAGCAACCATCAAGGCAGTCCATCGCCTTTGTTAGAGCTGGAGAGAAGCCACAGAAGAGCCAGGGCCAAGCAGGAGGGCTGCTGGCATCAGCTCGGGACTGGCAGCTGAAAGTCGACCTAGGGAAACAGCTCAGATTCCCGGAGAACATCGCAGTGACCACACTCAGGCCAGACATAGTCCTGGTGTCAGAAACAACAAGGCAAGTGGTCCTGTTGGAGTTGACTGTTCCCTGGGAAGACCGGATGGAGGAGGCCTTTGAGAGGAAGAGGACTAAGTACGAGGAGCTGGCAGGTGAGTGCTGGGGCAGGGGATGGAGGACCCAATGCAACCCCATCGAGGTTGGGTGCAGAGGATTCGTGGGCCAGTCTCTCGTCAGGGCACTCAAGATGCTGGGAGTGAAGGGACTGCAAAACAGAAGAGCCATCAAAAACATCACAGATGCAGCAGAGAAGGCGTCCAGATGGCTGTGGATCAAGAGGGGAGATCCGTGGACCATAACAGCTACTTAGACACAAGCCGGGGACTGATCAACCCCGGCTGGGTCACCTGGGCGAGGGTGTCTGATGTTGTGAGACCCGAAACACCCAATGAACCCAGGATACATCACTGATGATGTGTCTAAGTTGCACCCAAGTGTGTATTAGAACCAGAGGGTGGGCACTCTCCCTAGCTGGAGGCTAAGGCTGAAGATGTTGTAGCTTTCTCCCAGTTCAGCAGCGCAGGCCTTCAGTAGTCAATTGTCAACTGTCAAGATGACATTTCTGAAAGATAATTGTAATAAGGTTTCGGTTACCTTGAGAAAGAGAATACATTTCCTATAAGAGTTAAAAGTAATAACTATTAGCTCGCTACATCGCTAACTAGCTACTGACATAATGCATTTAAGTAAGCTGATTCAAATTTATTTGCTAACCATTGTAGTTAGCTATCCACATAGCTTAAGTGATTGCTAGGCTACTTAGAAAAGTAGTTAAGCTATTTTAGCCAGTTAGCTGATCCATTAACCCTTTGAAGAATAACATCCCTTCTAATGCACAACATGGGTCAAAACTGATCTGACCATTTAGGAGCTTGTTTTTGAAAGCATTTGTCCTGTAATTCAATGAAAATTTCATGTTTTGTTTATCTGTCTTCTTGCTGCTGCCTGTTATCGTTGTTTTATGGACTTTATGTATTTTAAGACTGTAAATCAATCAATAAATAAATAAATACATAATGCTGGCTAAGTTTATCTTTGCAACATCTATTTAAATTAATTAATTTTAGGACTAATTATTCCAAGTATTCTTTATGTCCTATTTTGATTACCACATTTTTTAATTTCATTTTTCCTTTTTTATTATATAAATAGAACCTGTTTTTACATTACAATGTCAAGTTTGCACACATGGGTGAAAAATGACCCATTCCTCCATGTATGATTTATGATTAAATGATTTGATCTTGTAGTAGTTATTTGTTCATTTGCTAATCATTGTAATTAGCTATCTACTCAACGCAGTTAAGGTGGCCAACGAGGGAAAACGGCCTACAACATCTTGATGCAGTTCAATGACAGGAAAATACCTGTAAGAGCAGAAATGCACTGCAAGTTAGAGACAAAATAAAGCCCAAAACAATCAGACCAAGAAAACACCTGAAAGAGCAGATTCAATTCATTTTATTTAAATCAGTTTATGTTTTGAGTTAATTAAAGTCACCAATAAAACAATCAGAGAAAACACCTGCAGGAGCAGAAACTCACCAAAACTAAGTACAACAGAAGTGCTCAAACATGGAGAGGGGATTGGAGCAGGAAAAGCGTGTGAGAGACAGACGAGAGAGAATGCAGTCAAATCAGCCACTCCTAAGTTTGAAGTGCTCGTGTATTTTAACCCGTAAATGCTCTTTGCCAAGCAAGAGGAGGTCAGCAGACAGGTTGACTGATTTAACCATGCTCCTTTATTCCTTTGACTATCAATTGTGTGAAATACAGCTCGGTGAATGGATGGCACAGTTTATTTTGAGCCCTTTGGGGCATATATTAAAATGAAATAACATATATTTTTTTCAATTTAAAGGCTGACAAAACTAGTATCATTGTAAAAAGGACCTCATATACTGTTCATTATTTTTCAGCCCATTATGACTGTGCACATTAGTGACTGTTGTTGTTTTTCAATGGTGTCTTAGTCTTAAGCTATGTGTTAAATTTGTTTTGAATAATATGTTGGGTTTATGATTAAACAGATGACTTCCTAACATTCCTGGCTTCCTGGTGCTATAAATCTCATGCTATGGTATTTATGTTGTAGCAGAACAAAGCACTGGGTCAACTATTTACTCTGGCACTAAAAAAACACTTGTGTGGAAACCTGATTGGCAAGAACACCAGGAAGGAAAGAATGACCCCAATGAATGATAATAGGGCGTGTTACTAATCAAGAACTGGGTCACTTGGGTTCTCTGGAATTCTTATTTTTCTGGCGTTTAGTATTTACTGCTCTACACTTCAGAAAAAATCCCTGTGTTTTTAAAAACCTTATTCTGAATCGGACTTAATTCATTCCTGCCCCTAAATTTCTTTTTGAGTAATATGTTTGTGTACTTTGAAAACAGATTACTCAAAAAGTTGATACAATATTATTACAAAGGGTTAAACAAGAGAATGATTCTAAAACTTCTCCTTTGGCTCACAGGAAGCCAGCGTAGAATCTAAAGACTGATGATATGTGCTCTTCTTTCTTGGTGTTGGGGAGGACTCGAGCAGCATTGTTCTGGTCACAACCAGTGCATTTAGGCACACAGACATGGTCAAGACGACCTGGTGAAGATCAAACTGAGCAACAGAATGGGGAAGAAAAATTTATTATTAGTATTCATGTATTTGTCATTATCCATCCATCAGTATCTATAAGGCTTATCTATTTTGGGGATGCAAGGGGCTGGAGCCTATCCCAGCTGACAATGAGCAAGGGACAGGCAACAACCTGAATTTGTCGCTGGCCAATCACAGGATCAGTCTAGAGAGCCATTTGCACTTATAGTCACACCTATGAGTTAATTAGAGTCACCAACAAAACAATCAGAGAAAACACCTGCAAGAGCAGAAACGCACCAAAACTAAGTACATCAACAGAAGTACTCAAACATGGAGAGGGGATTGGAGCAGGGAAAGTGTGTGAGAGACAGACGAGAGAGAATGCAGTCAAATCAGCCACTCCTAAGTTTGAAGTGCTCGTGTATTTTAACCTTAAAGTTAAATGCTCTGTGCCAAGCGAGAGGAGGTCAGCAGACAGGTTAAGCAACTTAATCATGCTCCTTTATTCCTTTGACAACCAATAGTGTGAAATACAGCTCGGTGAATGGATGGCACAGTTTATTTTGAGCCCTTTGGGGCATATATAAAAATGAAATAATATATATATATATATATTTCAATTTAAAGGCTGAAGAAACTAGTATCAGTGTAAAGAGGACCTCCTTGACTATAAGCAGTGTGGACTACTTTTATGGAGCTCTTTCTGAGTAAGTAATAGTTTTGTGTTCTTTGAAAATAGACCACAGTACTGCCCCATTTTGATCTCCACCAAGAAGCTTGTTTTTGCCAGCATTTGTCTGTCTGTAAGCAAGATAACTCCAAAAGTTCTGATCAGAATCTGATTTTGATGGTTTCTTCATGGAAAATTGGTCATGGCACAAGTAACAAGTGATAAGATTTTGTGGTGATTAATTTTTTTTAAGTCTGATATAACATTTCACAAGAAGGCAACTAGTGTCGGAAATGCCTTGGTGGAGGGTTTTGCTCTCAGAGTACTGCTAGTTATAATTATTGTGTTTATTATTATTGTTATTATTATTATTATTATTATTATTATTGTTATTATTATTATTATTATTAAGTTTTACTTAAAAATTGCAACCAATATTTAAAGGTCTTGAATTTTTGTACTTTAAAAGGTTTTCACAGTGTGTAGCTTTCTAACCTTACACCTTTATGTAATTTAAATCAGGTCGATGTTGCTATAAAAAAAATGGGTGACCATAAAGGAGAAAAAAAAGAAACACAAAATTCAAAGATAATCTGTTTGTCTCTCAGTGCTACATAATTGTATTCAAACTGACTTCTTAGTCAGCGTGTTTCTACCAGATTATTCCAACATTCTGAGATATAAACTCATACTGTACATTATTTTTCAGCTCATTATGTCTGCACACATTAGTGACTGTTCATGTTTTTCAGTGGTGCCTTACTCATAAGTTGTGTGTTAAATTTGTTTTTAAAAAATATGTTGATGATGTTTATGATTAAACAGAAGGACTTCCTAACATTCCTGGCTTCCTGGTGCTATAAATCTCATGCTATGGTATTTATGTTGTAGCAGAACAAAGCACTGGCTCAACCATTTACTCTGGCACAAAAAACACCTGTGTGGAAACCTGATTGGCAAGAACACCAGGAAGGAAAGAATGATCCCAATGAATGATAATAGGGCGTGTTACTAATCAAGAACTGGGTCACTTGGGTTCTCTGGAATTTTTGTTTTTCTGGTGTTTATAATTTACCGCTTTAAACTTAAGAAAAATCCCAGCATTTTAAAAACCTTACTCTGAATCGGACTTCATTCATACTGTCCTGAAATTTAGATCAAGTCCACACACATCAGGCCTGCATGACATGAAGAAAATGTGAGGTTACAGAGTTAAATGTGGCAACTGTGTGCGCATCTCTGCTTTATATAGTACCAGAATTTAGGAGGCCAGAAACATTGATTTTTTCGACTGGTTTATAATCCATGCAGAGCGCATGCATTTGCAGTCTGCAGCCACTTTTTTGTTAAAGTTAAATTATATCAGAGTTTTCAAATCTGTGTGCATGAGTAAGAGCAATGGTTTTCAGCTGGTAGTTAAGGGCCAAAAAAGCAGGTCAATGATCTGGTCTCTGTGGGTTGCAATTTCTCAAATGGGCTTTTTACAACATAATTGTTGTAAAAAGCTTCCATACAGAAGTCTTAAGAAAACTTTAATCCATTTACATTGACTTCACTCGGTACACCTGTTCAACTGCTTGTTATTCCGAATTAGAGTCATAATTGGTATTTATTGCTAAGTGCATTTGTACCCACAAGGAATTTGACTTGGTAAACTGGTGAAGAACAATCAACATATATATAGAATAAGAATAAAAATAAGGGAATAAAAGAGTTTAAAATAGCTATATGTCAACAGTATACAAAATTTATAGAATATACAATATAAACAAAATATATAATGGAATAAATATAGTATAAATAAATATAGATACAGTGTACACGTGCATAAAAATAAAAGATGGCTGAGTTACAGTCAGTTTTATGGGGGTTTGAGGGTAGGGCTGGGGTACAGTTCATGAAACCCGATAGCTTCACCAGTAGCAGTAACCCAGTAGCAAATCAGCAACTCAACACATTAAGCATGTAGACACGGTAAGGACGACCACTGGGCGTCAGAATGAAGAGGAACACTGGGATTTTCATACACAACTATCTCTACTATTTACAAAGAATGATCCTGATCATGAAAAAGAGAAAATGTCCAGTTAGGGGCAGTTCTCCAACCAAAGCCCCCCTGATTGATACCAAGAAGGGACACTGGCCTCAAATACAGTCAGCTCTCTTTGATGAGTCACCACAAAACCATATGACACAAGAAAATATTTTTAGACATAAGCATCTGCTCAAGAGAGTGAATACCTCAGGACACCATATAAAGATAAAACTTCACCCCTGGTTAAAAATCACTCCACCACCTGTTCTTAAGGGGTCAAAAAGCTGCCTAAAAAGATGTCAGATAACTTGATGTTGTTTCAACCCCTTGAGTCTAAATAAAACATTTCCCCAAAAATTCCTCACACAGCATTAACCAAATATTTTCCGTCAGTGACCAAATTTTTTGATGAATGACGTAAAAATGTTAGGGCTGTCCGTCATTATGATGGACTGGAAAAAGAGGGACGATCCAGTGTGCCATCATACTCATGCAGAAATGGCCGCCAGACACTTCAGGCAATATAGGCAAATGCTATGGGCGCCGTGGCCTTCAGGGGGCGCCACAAGTTTGGAAATAAAATCCCCTTCAATATAATTCACGAAGCTGTCGCTGGTGACAGAAAAAGAAATGAGAGAGATTCAGACTATCGTAACTTCTCTAGTATCCACGCTATCCAAATTATTCCAACAGATTCTGAAATCTGAGAAGCAGAGCTTTCCTTTGATATATGATGCACAATGGTAAAAGCTGTATTGCCTGTAGTGCCTTGCAGTATTTTCTGTGTAAATAATGTAAAGATATTATAAAAAAAAAGAATAGCATTCGTATCATTCTGGAGTGTTTTCTTGCCGATCTTTTGTCGTGTTTAGCCTGGGGAGGAAGAAGTGACCTGTGTGCAAAAATAGCATTTCTTGGATGTTGGAGAAGTGCAAACATCACCTTAGAGAATTATATGTATATGTGTATTTGATATGTATATATGCATATATGTGTATCCATAAATGAAGAGTTTGTCTTCAGTCTGCTTTATTGTAAATTGTCTTGAGATAACACTTGTTATGAACTGGTGCTATACAAATAAAGACCGATTGATTGATTGATTGATTGATTGATTGATTGATTGACAATTTGGTGTAACCAACATGAATGCATGGATGTATCCTGCTGGTGTGGGAAATATTTTCTT
Source organism: Cetoscarus ocellatus (assembly GCA_037902135.1). Lineage (NCBI taxonomy): Eukaryota > Metazoa > Chordata > Actinopteri > Labriformes > Labridae > Cetoscarus > Cetoscarus ocellatus. The sequence continues at coordinate 673,396 of JBAMNC010001245.1, forward strand.
GGCACACTTCAGGCCCCTTAGTACCAACCTGACATTGTTTTTACGCCATAGTCTACTTACATATTGTTGCTGACCATGTTCATCCCTTTATGACCACAGTGCACCCATTTTCTGATGCTACTTAAAACAGGGTAATGCACCACTACACTGTCACTAAACTTAAATCATCTTAAACTAGTTTCATGAGCATGAAAATATTTCACTGTATTCCAGCTTCCTCCTCAGTCACCAAATCTCTGTCCAATATAGCTGCGGGAGAATGGGAGATTCTCATTACGAATATACGGCTGACGAATCTGCTGGAACTGTGTGATGTCAACATGGAGCAACATCTCTGAGGGGTGTTTCCAGCACCTTGTTGAATCTATAACACAAAGATTTAATGCAGTGATGAAGGCAAACAGGTCCAACCAGGCGGCATCCTCCTGAGCTGAGAATGGAGGTCAATGTGGAAGTGTCAAAACCTGTAGAACCCCGAATGTCCACTTGAGGCTGGCTGCAGAAACCTGACACCCAAATGATTGTGTGGGGAGAAAAGAGGGTTTTTTACACCCTGCTTAAAAAAACAAAAAACAAAAAAGAAAAAACAGTCTTCAGTCTAAATACTTAATCTATGAGCTTTCACTGTGTATGTTATTTTGCGCCTGGTTTTCTCAGGATGAGGATTTCTTGAGGATTTTCAGTGGACTCGCTATTGGTCACGTAGTCTTAAGGCCTGCCTCGACATGGCCTCTCTGTCTGTGAGTAGGTAGATCTAAAGTTTGATTGAGATGAAATGCACAGTATGGCAGAGTCCATTAAAACCAAACAACAGTGTCCCAAAGGTACCTTTGTTAATGAAAGGACTGACGTCACATCTTCTACTGATCTATTGGTCCAACCCAAGGTGTTTCTAATAAAGTGGCCAGGGAGTGTAGGTTAAAAGGAATTTGCAAATAACTGTAGTTTATTTTTTTTCATATTTCACATGCTGCTCAAACTCTCTCTGAGTTTGGGGTTGTCAATGTAGTTTCTTCATTTAGTATAACCATAGTATCATAATCTTCCTCTCCACCTGCCTCATGTGCATGCGTAGGCACTCGGTTTTCCCCCTACAGACCAAAAACATGCTCATTAGGTTAACTGGTGACTCCAAATTGCCCTTCAGTGTGAGTGTGAGTATTGTTGTCTGTCTATCTATGTGGCCCGGTGATTGGCTGGGGACCGGTTCAGGGTGTACCCTGCCTCTCACCCTATGTCAGCTGGGATAGGCTCCAGCCCCAGCAACCCCAAAAAAGATAATCAGTGTAGGTAATGGATGAATGGATCTTCTCCATTTGTCCTCTTTTTGTGTGTTCCAGAGCAAGTACAGCTCATTTGATTTAATAGATGACTGGATAACTTGACAAATCTGCAGGATGAACATCAGTCTGATTAAACAGCTCATTTTCAGTTTTTTGTAGATTTCATTCCAGTATGCAGAAAAAATAAGTGTTAATTTAAGTCACATTTTATTCATTATTGCTGCCAGGACTTATTATTCTTGGTTTTGTTTGCAAAAACTTGAAACATTTTAGTTTTCTTTTATAGATAATGCATTGTCAATACATTGACTAATTAATCTAAACTAATGAACATGCTGACAAACCTCGAGTCAAATGAAATGCCATATAGCCCAATATTTAGGAGGTTGTTTTTCAGTGTCAGCACCCTGATTGAAATAACCAGCTAGTCCAAAGTGATACCATCATTACTTTTGTTCGATATCAGTGACATCTTTTATATCTAAAAATGTAAAGGCTTGCTCTTATGTCAATCAATCAATCAATCAATCTTTATTTGTATAGTGCCAATTCATAACAAGTGTTATATCAAGACACTTTACAATAGAGCACAAAGCTCTTCATATTATGGATACACATATATGCATAGATACATATATACATATATAAAATACACATATACGTATATATACAAATATATACATCCAACACCCAACATGAATCCATATAGCCAATCATGAATCCCTCCATCATGGTGGCAAGAAAAAACCTTCTGTTAAGCAGCAGGGAATCTTGAATGTGGAGCCCAGTCTCATGATGAACAGCAAATCCACACAATGCTGTGTTGGGTGTGTGGGCAAAGGAAGGGAGGTAAGTGGAGACAAGTGGAGACAAGTGGACTAAAGAAAGAACTAAAGCTAGTGACAGATCAATGGACCAATCATAGACCTGTCGTCGTCAAATTTGTTTCTGCTGCAAACAAATTTATTAGAGGTTAGCCTCTTGAGATGCTACAACTTGTTTTCAGGAGGGTCCTCATGTCTGTGTGGTTGTGGTAATAATTTTATAGAAGTATAATTAATAAAAGTCTTACTGAAAATAAGAATTTATGATAGTGACGAACTCATGGTTGCCCAGACCACAAGTGCATCGCTACCATATTTGTCTCTGTTAAGTATAAATGTATTCATGGTAGACCTCTTGAGATGTGACACCTCATTTTCAAGAGGGATCTCATGTCCATGTAGAGCTAGAGATAGTTACTATAGGTGTATCAATTATAGATAGAAAGATCATGTTAATATCTACATTAATGATGATTATGAACTGGAGTGAGATGGCCAAATATGTGTTATGTCTGTAATTGTAGTTATTGAGGCTTCGTGACTCCACAGCAGCAGGCAGTCTCCACCAAGGATCCCAGGCTACCTAAAAGACAAGAGCCAGAGACGAGTACAGGAGCAAACAGAAAGGGGCAGAGGCAGATATGGAGAGAGAGTGTGAGAGAGAGAGGGATAGAGCCCAGTGTGCCAGATCCCCCCGGCAGTCTAAGCCTATGGCATCTTAACTATGTGTCTAAACTATGGACTATGAGCTGGTCCCTAACTGAAAGCTTTATCAAAGAGGAATGTTTTAAGTCTAACCTTAAAGGTAGAGTGGGTGTCTGCCTCCTGAACCGTGGTCGGTAAATGGTTCCAGAGAAGAGGAGCCTGATAACTGAAGGCTCTACCTCCCATACTACTTCTAGAGACTGATGGAACCACGAGCAGGCCAGCATTTTGGGAGCGTAATGTTCTGGAGGGGTTGCACAGCACTACAAGCTCTTTGAGATAAACTGGTGCCTGTCCACTGAAGAGCTTTATAGGTGAGAAGAAGAATCTTGAATTCTATTCTATATTTAATGGGAAGCCAATGCAGAGAAGCTAATACAGGAGTAATGTGGTCTCTTCTCCTAGTTCTAGTCAGTACACGTGCTGCATTTTGAACCAGCTGAAGCATGTTAAACAATTTACTGGGACAGCCTGAAAGAAGAGAATTACAATAGTCCAGTCTAGAGGTAACAAAGGCATGGACGAGCTTTTCAGCATCATTCTGGGACAGGATAGGCCTAATTTTAGCGATGTTATGAAGATGAAAGAAGGTTGTTCTTGAAATTTGCTTTATGTGAGAGTTAAAGGATAAATCCTGATCAAATAGAACCCCAAGATTTCTAACACTTGTGCTTGGCGTCAGGCTAATGCCATCTATGGCAGTCAAATCATCAGAAAAGGTTTCTCTAAGGTGTCGAGGGCCCAGCACAATGATCTCTGTCTTGTCTGAGTTAAGAAGAAGAAAACTTTTGGCCATCCAGGTCCTGATGTCCTTTAGACACGTGTCAAACTTTTTTTCAGAGTTTTGATCATCAAAGATTCATTTTTAGTGAGTAATCATCTGGTTTTGTCCTTAAAAAAGTAATTGACAAGCATTTTTAGTCATACTTTTTGATGAGTAATGTAAGGTCGATTCAAAGAAGGTTAAAGTGCTAAAAATCATGGATTGCAAGAAACATATTTATTTTTGACTCTATTTTCTTTTTCAGGAACTCCTTGTGAGCAAAAATGATGTTCCCAGGGGGCTTGTTATTGCTCCTGATTTTTCTGAGTTTCAATGCAGGCACCACAGGTAATCAATCTGACTTTTTCTTATCATGTCTTTGGCAATATAGTTTCTTCAGAAATATATTCATTTACTCTGTTATGGCACTGTGACTGTATATTTATCTATTTTAATTAGTCACTGCTTATTAACTGCTCAGCAGATGTTTAATTATTAAGTAAGTTTTGCACCTTAACCATTTCCCAACTATTGCCTTACTACTCAGTGATTTTTCATTACATATTCACTCAGCTGTTCATCCAGTACTGCACCCTAACTCCACCTGTTTGTGTTCTCTCTACTCAGTAACTGTATTTTAGATGTTTATTCATTAAGTGCTGCATCATAACCAAACTGCGATGGGTGTGAAAATGCACACAATTCAAGCAGTATTTTATGACATATTTTTATCTAATTAATCAATAATTTATAGAAATTTAGGACATTTGTTTTAGGGATGCACGGTATTGGATTTTTGCAGATGTCCAATCAATCAATCAATCAATCAATCAATCAATCAATCAATCTTTATTTGTATAGCGCCAATTCATAACAGGTGTTATCTCAAGACACTTTACAATAGAGCACAAAGCTCTTCATATTATGGATACACATATTTTCATAGAAACATATATACATATATAAAATACACATATACATATATATATACAAATATATACATCCAACACCCAACATGAATCCATATAGCCAATCATGAATCCCTCCATCATGGCGGCAAGAAAAAACCTTCTGTTAAGCAGCAGGAAATCTTGAATGTGGACCCCAGTCTCATGATGAACAGCAAATCCACACGATGCTGTGTTGGGTGTGTGGGCAATGTCCGATGTGCTTATATTTCCAAACTCACTATCATCAGTTTCTTAACTGAACTAGACCTGTTTTGTGCATGGTAACAGTTCATTTGTGGAAGAAAATGAGGTGAAGCCAGAAAAACATTAGATTTTTTTGTAAGTAATATTTTTGATCTATCGGCGATAAGGAGGTTCAATTGTGCATTTTGCAAATACCAAGACAAATATCAAGACAATATTTATTGTCAAAAAAATGGCTGTAAATATCAGCAAAAATGCTCATATCTGCTGATACTGACAATCAATGTTTTAGGCCAACATCTGTAGATACTGATATTGGTCTGATTATAATGTGCATCCCTAGTTTGATTTGTACAGCAGTTCCCACCTGTAGTCAGCAGTAGGCATTTCTTCATTTGACTTTCCCTCTGTTACATTTATTTTCAGTTTTTCTTTCATTGGGACAGACAATAAAATAATGTAATAATTGCAGGGAGCATAATTTATATAAATAACCCTGAAACTGTATATTTATACAAATGATAGAGTGAATCCAAATACCATAATTTTTTAAAAATAGACTATTTGAGGAAAAAAGTGTTTTCTTTAATAATTGCTGGTGATAAGATATGTGGCAACAAAATGAAATGTAAAATTTTAGTTTATCGTGATAATTTGTATAGACAAACCAAACTTTCACAAGTTTTTAGACTTAAATGTAGGTGACAGTAAAAAACTAACAGACATTTTGGAACTACAAAATGTCATTCTGACTCAGAAGCAGTGACTGCACTTCAAAAGTTTAGAGTGGTGGGGGCTGATGTAATTTACTCCTCCTGTAGGAGTAAAATGAAGTCAGCAGAGTGAAAAATCAATAATGTCACAAATAATGTCAAATGCCCTTTTTCCTGGTAAAGGTCTTACATCTATACCTCTTTTTGATGTGGTTCATGTCAAGCTGGTACATCACCGGGCCCTTTTTTTCAATTTCTCTTTAACCAGACAGTCAGCCAGCGGTTGAGGGTAATGTCCGCCTGGTGAATGGAGAGAACAACTGCTCTGGCAGAGTGGAGGTCTTCCTCAATGAACAGTGGGGGACGGTGTGTGATGATGACTGGAGCGTGGTTGATGCTCATGTGGTGTGCACACAGATGGACTGTGGCACGGCACTGTCAGCACCACCATTTGCTCATTTTGGAGAGGGCACTGGACCCATCTGGTTGGATGATGTCAACTGCAGAGGCAATGAAACCAGTCTCAGTGTGTGCAGACACGAAGGGATTGGAATCCACGACTGTAGCCACCATGAGGACGCTGGTGTCATCTGTGGAGGTAAATACAACTGTTGTCTTGTCTGAACAGTATCAGTGTATCACAGGGTTGGATAAAATTTGGCCTTGCAGCCACATGTGGCCTTCCCTCCATTTTGGTGTTGCCCATAATGTCATTTCAGAAATCAATAAAGTGTAAACACGAAGAAATAAAAGAGAAAATCTGCAATGAAAGCATTGACAATCAAAATATTTTAGTAAGAGAATTTGGTGATCACAATCTTTGCAGTAAATTAGCTGTGAGAGCACAAACCTCCACCAAAGCTTTCCTGACATTGATGGGCGAGTTAATTTCAAATGTGTAAAATTGTCCTGTCTCGCAATATTAAGAAATCTTTAATAAATTCCGGATTCTGCATCCAGTTTCAGATCGCCATTAGAAGCTTATCACTTCTTCCTTATGCCATGGCCAACATTCCCTGAAAATTATCATCAAAGTCAGTTGGGACCTTTTTGAGTTGTTTTGTTTAGACATGACAAACAAGCAGTTAAAAGGAGGTAACACTGAGTATCTTTCCGTTTGTAGTGTGGGCCTCCAACTGTGTGGATAATATTAATGTGGCCCTCTAGTAGCTGAAGTTGTCCATCCCTGGCCAAGGACTAAGGGCTCTAATTTTGCATACCAGGTGCAGGCGCAGCTCACCTGCCCTGCGCTGCGCCTGCACTGTAAACCCGGATAAATATACTCTACTTAAAAAAAATCAAGATAACTCGTTGCCTTTAATTTTTAAAGCAATGGAGCATTAGTTGAGTAAGTGAGTGGACTACGTTCAATGTACTTGAAGCTCCTAATGGAATGGAATGGAACATTTAAATTGAATAAACTAATAACCGAGTTACAGTAACTGAAGATACTTAGCTAAAACAATCGTTCCCCACCCATTTATTTAACTCAGCTTGTTAAGTAAGCTTTACTCGTTTACCAATTCAACTAAATTGTACATTCTAACTGGCCAAACTGAACTTTTTTAGTTCCTGAAACTCTAAATATGTCTTTCAATCAATAGAACTGTGTAAAATACATACACTGCAACATTACATTGATTAAATTTTTTTTGAAAAACAAAAGAAAGAAACTTTTTAGTTCCTGAAACTCTAAATATGTCTTTCAATCAATACAGCCATGTAAAATACATAGATACCACAACATTACATTGATCCAATTTTTTTGTAATTGAGCATCTTTTTAAAAAACAAAAGAAAAAAATAAAGCCATGGCCTAATAGGCTGTAGATTCCTCAGTGATGGCATGAAAAGATCTTTCTCACAAACTCGTTCAATACAAAGTTCTCTTCCTCTTTGGGCTCTAATTTCGTAGACCATTCGCAGGCGCAGGTGCGCACAGCGGGGACACAACCGGATGTGTCCAGGGAATTTTGCAAGTTTCCTGCACGGCGCAGAGAGGCGCACTCTTTCCCTTACAAATGGCACAAATGGCAATGAGGGAGGAGAGAAGACGTGAGTGGGTTTAAGACAGCCGAGTCTTCACCAATCAAATGAAAGCCTCTCCTCACCTTTGAATGACCTGTGAGCAAGGCGCAGTGAGAGTTTCACTTCGCTGGCGAAGAAGGTCAGAGCAGCTGTCACTTCTACAGCAAGTGGGAGACCACCTCATGTGGACCACCTCGCGGGACAGATGTAATCTGTTCCTGTGTCATGAACAGGAGTACAAAATTAAATGACCGTTACATTTAAACACAGCAGCAGGTTAATCCACTCATCTTGCTTGCTTGTGATTAACCTGCACTCCTGGCCTGTCATCGCCAAATAGCAGAACCTTTGGTGAAATATTCTCTCCCGAAATCTCCCCCTCATCCTTCTTGCAATAACGTACTACATCTTTTTAGGTCACATTAAGAATAAAGATTAAAACAGAGAAATATGGGCAATCACAGGTAAATCCTTAAGACACAGAGTGACTTACATTTATTCAGCGAGAGTCTCTCTCTTTTTTCTTTTCTTTTGAATTTCATAAGATGAGAGAAGCCAGATACTCTGGATGATGTGGCTGTTTGTGGTTGGCTGAGAGATGTGAACTTGTTAGTTTGTGTCACTCTTCCAACTGCCATCAGGTTGAGTTTCCATTATGACAAACGTCTCTGATCTCATATGAGATGTGACCGGACAATTAATATAGATACAAATGTATATGCTGGTTCAGACAGTTACATTAAATAGTGGTTGCTGTGATTGTTTATTGCATTGAAATGTGTCTGACACTCTGGATACCTGCCTGTGAGGTTTTGGTGACATGTGCACCTGTCAGCCAGATTACCACTGCACCGGGCGCGCTTCGCCTGCGCCAAGAATAGACCAGGCTGGAGCTGGCGAGCTTTCAGTGCGCCTTCCACGCAGTGTTTTGGCACGAAATTGTCACTGCACCAAGCTGAAACTGTCAACACCTCCCCCTGGTGCGCGGTCACACCTATCTCAACGCAGCCGGTCTACCAAATTGCCAAATTGGCAGCGCACAGTGGTGCACCAGATGACATTACCACTGGGCAGAGTGAGCCGCTCTCCTTGCCTTTAAGTGTGTTGCGGACGAGGCGCAGTGCCATATTTAATTTCTCTTTCTTTTACTTTAGCCTCGGTAGGCTGGCGGATGCAGCCAAAGGCCTCCTGCCGCAGGGGACATCAACGCCCCGCCCATGCAGGTGGCCGTTGAGACCCCTCACCAGGGGAGGATGGCTCTCCTCAGGCTCTGTCCTTCCTTCTCCAACCAGCAGTCCAATCCTGCGAGGAAGAGGAAGGAGACGCGTTTACATAAAACTTGTATTTCTCATGAATGATGTCGTGTATCTTTAATGTGACTGAGTAAATTGTGGCCAAAACATGTATAAACGCTAGGCATATACTCACATTTAAGGACAGAGCTGTGCAGCCAGGTGGTCTGTCCTCTCCAGTGCACTCTGCTGCTCTCCATGTCGATACGGCACATGCAGTTCAGCCTGGAATCAGGATTTGATTTGAGTCAAATTAAAAAAATGAAGAATCTAAATTCTTTAGATGATCAGATGCAAATCATTTTCCCTCCCATTTGGAAACACTCAGATCAGATGAGAGGCCACAGGAGGCTATGATAATGATATCTGCGCTGAATGGCTGCAAAAACGATGTCTGATGGGAGGGGTTACAGGCCACAGAGCGGACTTTCAAAACAGCCATGATGTCTGCCTGTGAGGAGCAGAAACACACATGTAGGTGGAGGTTGTATGGCTATGACATCATAAACCCCAGGAAATAAAAATACAGCTTTTTAAAGGGGTATTTTTCTGTAAAGAGGCAGATTCCATTTTTTCGATGAACTGAGTAAATGGCGAAAAAAAAGTCCCATTGGAAATAAATGGAGAAAGAGAGTCTGAAAACACAACAAACACCTTTTTCTGATCCCTACTGCTTCACCATACTTTTACTTACAGACTTCATTCCAACTATTAAAGCAAGCATTTTTGTCCTCTCTTCAGGAATGTCTTTGGTATGATGATGGGTGTACAGTTTTCAATACAACTTCCCTCTTTTGACTCAAACCATCTGCCTTTGAGTGAGCTCAAGACTTTTCAAGACTTCACCTAAAATCATGGCAAATTACTCATCATCCTGACCAAACTACACATGGGAGGCAAATTATTTTTTGCACAGCAGATGGCCACAGCTCCTGGGCTTCATACAAACCTATTTTGAAACCCTTCCTCTTTTCAAATGAAATGGGAACCAGCTGTTAACTCAAAGTCTATGACAATCTCTCATAGGCACCAATGCATTCTGAGCTTGACTTTAATTGAAATAAGCATTAACTCTGTCATTTCTCTCAGTATCTTCAAAAAAAAATTCCATATTCACAATCCCAAGAAGTGTCTGACACTCACGATCATTACTTGTCACCTAGCATTAATGGTTTTCCTAAAATTTACATTTGTTCTGGAGCCTCTCAGAGAAGAAATTCACACACACAGCACTGAACAATGGCAACACAGACTTTTTCAGGGGCACTTCAGACATGTTTATATGTTATAAAACAGTACATTATACAGCTCATTATGGGCCTTAACCAGTGACCGCCTTTTTCGAAGCCTGGACCGCCATTTAGACAATTTAAAGCCACTGCCTGCCCTAACGTCGCCCAGCCTGATCCCTATGGCCGCCGATGCTTGGCCACATCCCTCCTACTCTGCCTACCCAGATGCCACACATTCATTTTGGGCCATATCTCTGTCATGTCTTGAGCTAGAGACGTGACATTTTCACTGATAATTTCTCTCCCCAAGCCAACCAGTCAGCTCGCATTACCGCTAGGCCACGCCCCCCCCCCACACAGATGGATCATTTTGGGCCATGTCTTGGCCAAAAAAATATTGATTTTTTTGAGTCCTATGTCAGCCATGGTGTGAGCTAGAGACTTAACATATTTACTGGTGATTCCTTTCCCCCAGTTGGCCAAACAGCATGTGTAACCGTTAGGCCATCCCCCCCCCCCCCAAGGCCACCATCACAGACACCACACTTTCGTTTTGTCCTACATGGACATGACCTAGCAATAACAAGAGGGTCATAAATGACCTTGCAAAGAAACCAGCAGCCCTGCCCCAAGCCCCTCTAACGATTTTGACACCTGAAAATTGTTTAGTTTAAACAGTGTTGATCCATCAGCGTCAACCCAACTCTCTGCAGTCAATTGATTTCAAATCTAAAGGTAAAGCCTCCTGCACTTTCTCTGGCTGTGCCACAGCACACAGGGCCACACAAGTACCTCACACAATTTTAAATGTTTCACTATTTTAACAGTGTCAATTTGACTCCAGAAAGTGTAGACCTATATAAACCTGCCTGAGTGCTAGAGGTCATACTTTTACTTAAATCACATTATTTCATTCATTATTGATGATACGTTCACAATCACTAATGTTATGTCCATGTGGACCCAGTCCGCTCTGATTGGTTTACAGGACAACTCTGTGGTAATTGGTCAGTTCAGCACTGCTCAGCCCCATGTTGTCAAAAACTCTGTATTTATTCTACTTCTGCACTCTGCAACAGCTAAAGCTAATGCAGAGTGATTATGGGATGTCACACTGGTAGGTCCAATTGGGGGGCCATTGTTCAGTGCTGTGTGTGTGAATTTCTTCTCTGAGAGGCTCCAGAACAAATGTAAACCCCGGGGTTCAGAGGAACGAGGTATTATAGTGCTTTATCACGAGGTAGAGAAATGTTAAACATACTAAAGGAAGCATGATATGACCAATTTGAAATAAACTCTGTAGGAGTAAAATGAACTCTGGAAACAACAACCAAGTCAGTAATCAATAATCTCACAAATAATGTTCAATCCCCTTTTATCTGGTGAAGGTCATATATTTGTACATCTTTTTGATCTGGTTCATGCCGAGCTGGTAGATAACAGGACCCTTTTTTTTTTTTTAAATTTCTCTTTAACCAGACAGCCGGCCTGCAGTTGAGGGTAATGTGCGTCTGGTAAACGGAGGAAACAGCGCCTGCTCTGGCAGAGTGGAGGTCTTCCACCGTGGACAGTGGGGGACGGTGTGTGACGACCTCTGGGACATAAATGATGCTCAGGTGGTGTGCAGACAGATGGACTGTGGCGGGGCGCTCTCAGCAAAGAGAAATGCCAATTTTGGACAGGGCACTGGACCCATCTGGTTGGATGATGTGGGCTGCTTTGGCAATGAATCAGCAATAGCAGAGTGCAGACATCTGGGCTTTGGGGTCCATAACTGTGGTCACACTGGGGACGCTGGTGTCATCTGTGAAGGTAACTGCATTTGTTTTGTATAAGTTCAGCCGTTAATTGCTTGTTAGCTGCAGACATTCAGCCATTGACTTTGTCTGTCAGTTATATTTATTGCATTATAAACATAATACATTTCTGATAGATTAGATTAGATTACATTACATTAGACAGAATAGCAGATAAAAAGATATATAAAAAAGATGAATATAAACAGATATAAAAAATAAATATAAATATGAATAAATATAAATAAAAACAGAAATATGGCTACTGGCTGGCTTTTGCATTTAATGTGGTTATAAATATAGTCTATGATAATCAATTAAAGAAAAAAGACTGGTTTTGACAAAGAGGTACACTGCCATCATATGTTTTGATAAATTGTATTGTCACTCTTATATCACAATATGTATTGATTCATTTGATTCCTGCTTTCACTCCGTACCCATTTTGTCCTACAACACATTTCACAAAGTTTAGACTGTTTCTTTTGTCCTCAGTATTTTATTTCAACTATATCCTTGACGTGTGTACTTCAGTCTTGCCTTTTTGACTTTCTTGTGTGACATGATTTTTTCTCTTCCTGTCATTTTTTTTTTTCATAACCATAATGCTCCTCCGCATGTCAATGTATTTGGGCCACACTACATCAAAATGATCTTTACATTTTCAAGAAAATAAATGATTTTTAAAATAATAAATGTGTAAATTAACAAGAAATCAAACACATATTATTTTAGTTTAAAAAATTGTTTTGGCCATTAATTCTCACCCTTTTAAATCATAAAGTATAAATAAGTTTATTATGTGGAGGGAAATTATTGCAGATGAAACCTTGTATCTTGCCTGCAGTTTAGAGCTCGATCAAATTTTTCTTTTAGTTGGATTGAGTAATGAGAAAGTATCAGCGTTTTTTGCCCAGTTTTATGAGAATTGAATTTGAGTTTGAAAAGCTATTTTCTAGTCTGCCCAAGGACACATTGACATGTGACAGCAGCTGCTTGGCTCGAACCTACGACCTACAGGTTAATATGAAGTAACTCTCCAAACTTAGTCACAGACAATTATCACATTATCATTACCAACTTTATATTTAATAGATATTGTATTAACTAAGAATTGGTCCATTTTTTTAAGATGAAGAATTTACAACAATTTTTAACTTAAATATTTCAAGTTTAAGTTCCTGCCAGTTCAAAACTGTAATAAAAAAAATTCCTGTTTTTTTTTTTCTCAGAACTAACAAGTCATTGATGGTCCATGTATTTTTCTCCAATACACCATCATGAATTACCATCTCTGAAGTCCTGTAGCAGTGTTTTAACAGCTGTACTTTTGAAAATGTGACAATTCTTTATATTTCAACAATGGGACATTTTCAGTCATATTTTCTGTCCTCAAAAAATAATGCCCAAATTTCTTGTGCTTGTGTTCACCATGGCCCTTTTTTAAGGAATTTATTAAAACAAACCTACACTAAATTCCCATAGACTGGGAGACCAGAAAAACAGAAATGCTAAAATGTTCATCTGGATTTCTGGACTCACAACTGCATCACTCTATGAAAACAAAGCTGCACTTCAGTCCTTTAGGCTCCACTTCAGATCCTTTAAATCTCAAATATGACACCCTGTGGGGAGAAAACGAAATCTTTGAATAACACATAAGATCAGTAGACTTCATTTCCGTACAGATTACATTAAAATAAGTCAATTAATCAGTTAATCTGTCAACTCATTGTTTCAGTTCTGCAAGATGATACCACGAATGTGCTACCCATTCTTGATCCAACTGAGATCACCATCCAGATTACACCAAACACACCACAACAAATTACACCAAATACCCTAAAACAGATTACACCCCATATCCCACAACAGATTACATTACACACACAACAGATGACACCACACACTATGCAACAGATGACACCACAAACCCCACAACAGATTAGACCACACACACCACAACAGATGACACCACAAACCCCACAACAGATTCCACCATACACACCCCAACAAATTACACCGAACACACCAAGACAGATGACCATACATACCCCACAACAGATGGCACCACACACACCACAACAGATGACACCAAATACCCTAGAACAGATTAGACCACACACACCACAACAGATGACACCACATTCCCCACAACAGATGGCACAACACACACCACAGCAGAGTACACCAACCACAACACAACAGCTGACACCACGTACCCCACAAAAGATTACGACAAACACACTACAACAGATGACACCACATACCCTTGAACAGATTACACCACACACTACGCAACAGATGACACCACAAACCCCACAACAGATTACACCACACACACAAAAACAGATGACACCACATACCCCACAACATATTACACTTCACAAACCCCAACAGATTACACCAAACACACCAAGACAGATGACACCACATAACGCACAACAAATGACGCCAAACACACCACAACAGCTGACACCACATACCCCGACAACAGATTACACCACATACCCCAGAACAGATGGCACCACGCACACCACAGCAGATTACAACAAACACACAACAACAGTTGACACATCAAACCCCACAAAAGATTACAATAAACACACCCCAAAAGATGATACCAGATACCCCACAACAATTTACACCACGTACCGCACAACAGATTACACCACATACCCTACAACAAATAACACAACATACCCCACAACAGGTGGAACCACACACACCCCAGCAGAGTACACCAATCACAGCACAACAGGTGACACCACTTACTCCACAAAAGATTACAACAAACACACCCCAACAAATTACACCGAACACACCAAGACAGATGACAATACATATCCCACAACAGATGGCACCACACACACCACAACAGATGACACCACACACAGCACAACAGATGACACCATGTACCTCACAACAGATGGCACCACACACACCACAGCAGATTACACCAAACACACCAAAACAGTTGACACCTCATACCCGACAACAGATTACAATACACACACCCCAAAAGATGATACCAGATACCCCACAACAATTTACACCACAAACCCCACAACAGATTACACCACATACCCCACAACAGATAACACAACAGACCCCACAACAGATGACTACACATACCCCACAACAGATTATACCACACACACAAAAGACAACATCACATACCACACAACAGACTGCACCACACACACAGCTACTGATGACACTACATACCCCGCAACAGATTACACCACACACACAAAAACAGATGACACCACATACCAAACAACAGATTACACCACATACCCCACAACAGATTACATCACACACTCCCCAACAGATTACACTAAACACATCACAACAGATGACACCACATGCCCCAAGACAGATTACACCACACACACCCCAACAGATGACACCACATACCCCTGAAAAGATTACACCACACACAGCCCAACAGATTTCACCACATACTCTACAACAGATCAAACAAAAAACTCAACAACAGGTTACACCACATACCCCACAACAGATTGCACCAAACACACCACAACAGATGACACCACATACCCTACAACAGATTACACCTCACACACCACAACAGATTACACCTAATACCCCAAAACAGATTGCACCAAACACACCACAACGGATGACACCACATGCCCCACAACAGATTACACGAAACACACCGCAACAGCTGACACCACCCACACCCCAACAGATGACACCACATACCCCACAACAGATGACAATACATACCCCACAACAGATTACACCACACACACCACAACGGATGACACAACATACCCGGAAACAAATTACACCAACCACACCACAACAGATGACACCACATACCCCACAACAGATTACGACCAACACACTACAACAGATGACACCACAAACCCTCGAAAAGATTACACCACACACACCACAACATATTACGCAAAACACACCACAACAGATGACACCACATAACGCACAACAAATTACACCAAACACATCACAACAGATGACACCACATACTCTACAACAGATGACACCACATAACGCACAACAAATTACACCAAACACACCACAACAGATGACACCACATACTCTACAACAGATCACACAAAAAACTCAACAACAGATTACACCACATACCCCACAACAGATGACACCACATACCCCACGACAGATTACACCGCATACCCTACAACAGATTACACCTCACACACCCCAACAGATTACACCACATACCCCAAAACACATTACACCACATACCCCAGAACAGATAACACAACATACCCCACAACAGATGACTACACATACCCCACAACAGATTATACCACACACACAAAAGACAACATCACATACCACAAAACAGACTGCACCACACACACAGCAATTGATGACACCACATACCCCGCAACAGATTACACCACACATGACCCAACAAATGACACCACATACTCCGCAACAGATTTCACCACACACAACACAACAGATGACAATACATATCCCACAACAGATGGCACCACACACACCACAACAGATGACACCACACACACCACAACAGATGACACCACATACCTCACAACAGATGGCACCACACACACCACAGCAGATTACACCAAACACACCAAAACAGTTGACACCTCATACCCGACAACAGATTACAATACACACACCCCAAAAGATGATACCAGATACCCCACAACAATTTACACCACGTACCGCACAACAGATTACACCACATACCCCACAACAGATAACACAACATACCCCACAACAGATGACTACACATACCCCACAACAGATTATACTACACACACAAAAGACAACATCACATACCACACAACAGACTGCACCACACACACAGCAATTGATGACACCACATACCCCGCAACAGATTACACCACACATGACCCAACAGATGACACCACATACTCCGCAACAGATTTCACCACACACAACACAACAGATGACAATACATATCCCACAACAGATGGCACCACACACACCACAACAGATGACACCACACACACCACAACAGATGACACCACATACCTCACAACAGATGGCACCACACACACCACAGCAGATTACACCAAACACACCAAAACAGTTGACACCTCATACCCGACAACAGATTACAATACACACACCCCAAAAGATGATACCAGATACCCCACAACAATTTACACCACGTACCGCACAACAGATTACACCACATACCCCACAACAGATAACACAACATACCCCACAACAGATGACTACACATACCCCACAACAGATTATACCACACACACAAAAGACAACATCACATACCACACAACAGACTGCACCACACACACAGCAATTGATGACACCACATACCCCGCAACAGATTACACCACACATGACCCAACAGATGACACCACATACTCCGCAACAGATTTCACCACACACAACACAACAGATGACAATACATATCCCACAACAGATGGCACCACACACACCACAACAGATGACACCACACACACCACAACAGATGACACCACATACCTCACAACAGATGGCACCACACACACCACAGCAGATTACACCAAACACACCAAAACAGTTGACACCTCATACCCGACAACAGATTACAATACACACACCCCAAAAGATGATACCAGATACCCCACAACAATTTACACCACGTACCGCACAACAGATTACACCACATACCCCACAACAGATAACACAACATACCCCACAACAGATGACTACACATACCCCACAACAGATTATACCACACACACAAAAGACAACATCACATACCACACAACAGACTGCAACACACACACAGCAACTGATGACACTACATACCCCCCAACAGATTACACCACACACACCACAGCAGATTACACCAAACACACCAAAACAGTTGACACCTCATACCCGACAACAGATTACAATACACACACCCCAAAAGATGATACCAGATACCCCACAACAATTTACACCACATACCGCACAACAGATTACACCACATACCCCACAACAGATAACACAACATACCCCACAACAGATGACTACACATACCCCACAACAGATTATACCACACACACAAAAGACAACATCACATACCACACAACAGACTGCACCACACACACAGCAATTGATGACACCACATACCCCGCAACAGATTACACCACACATGACCCAACAGATGACACCACATACTCCGCAACAGATTTCACCACACACAACACAACAGATGACAATACATATCCCACAACAGATGGCACCACACACACCACAACAGATGACACCACACACACCACAACAGATGACACCACATACCTCACAACAGATGGCACCACACACACCACAGCAGATTACACCAAACACACCAAAACAGTTGACACCTCATACCCGACAACAGATTACAATACACACACCCCAAAAGATGATACCAGATACCCCACAACAATTTACACCACGTACCGCACAACAGATTACACCACATACCCCACAACAGATAACACAACATACCCCACAACAGATGACTACACATACCCCACAACAGATTATACCACACAAACAAAAGACAACATCACATACCACACAACAGACTGCAACACACACACAGCAACTGATGACACTACATACCCCCCAACAGATTACACCACACACACAAAAACAGATGACACCACATACCAAACAACAGATTACACCACATACCCCACAACAGATTACATCACACACTCCCCAACAGATTACACTAAACACATCACAACGGATGACACCACATACCCCACGACAGATTACACCACACACACCCCAACAGATGACACCACATACCCCACAACAGATGACACCACACACACCCCAACAGATTTCACCACATACTCTACAACAGATCACACAAAAAACTCAACAACAGGTTACACCACATACCCTTCAACAGATTACACTTCACACACCACAACAGATTACACCTAATACCCCAAAACAGATTACACCACACACACCACAACGGATGAAACCACATGCCCCACAACAGATTACACGAAACACACCGCAACAGCTGACACCACCCACACCCCAACAGATGACACCACATACCCCACAACAGATGACAATACATACCCCACAACAGATTACACCACACACACCACAACGGATGACACAACATACCCTACAACAGATTACACCTCACACACCACAACAGATTACACCAAACATACCGCAACAGCTGACACCACCCACACCTCAACAGATGACGCCACATACCCCACAACAGATGACACCACATACCCCACAACAGATTACAACAAACACACTACATCAGATGACACCACATACCCTAGAACAGATTACACCACATACACCACAACAGATTACGCCAAACACACCACATCAGATGACACCACATACCCCACAACAGATTACACCACATACCCCACGACAGATTACACCACACACACCACAACAGATGACACCACATACCCTACAACAGATTACACCTCACACACCACAACAGATTACACCTAAAACCCCAAAACAGATTACACCACAAACAGCACAACGGATGACACCACATGCCCCACAACAGATTACACCAAACACACCGCAACAGCTGACACCACCCACACCCCAACAGATGACGCCACATACCCCACAACAGATGACACCACATACACCACAACAGATTACGCCAAACACACCACAACAGATGACACCACATAACGCACAACAAATTACACCACACACACCACAACGGATAACACCACATACCCCACAACAGATGACACCACACACACCCCAACAGATTTCACCACATACTCTACAACAGATCACACAAAAAACTCAACAACAGATGACACCACATACCCTACAACAGATTACACCTCACACACCACAACAGATTACACCTAATACCCCAAAACAGATTACACCACACACACCACAACGGATGATACCACATGCCCCACAACAGATTACACCAAACACACCACAACAGCTGACACCACCCACACCCCAACAGATGACACCACATACCCCACAACAGATGACACCACATACCCCACAAAAGATTACACCACACACACCACAACGGATGACACAACATACCCGAAAACAAATTACACCACCCACACCCCAACAGATGACGCCACATACCCCACAACAGATTACGACAAACACGCTACAACAGATGACACC
This sequence comes from Cetoscarus ocellatus, assembly GCA_037902135.1. Lineage (NCBI taxonomy): Eukaryota > Metazoa > Chordata > Actinopteri > Labriformes > Labridae > Cetoscarus > Cetoscarus ocellatus. Next base: position 693,358 of record JBAMNC010001245.1, read on the forward strand.
ACATATCCTACAACAGATTACACCACATACACCACAACGGATGACACAACATACCCGAAAACAAATTACACCAACCACACCACAACAGATGACACCACATACCCCACAACAGATTACACCAAACACACCACAACAGATGACACCACATACCCTACAACAGATTACACCTCACACACCACAACAGATTACACCTAATACCCCAAAACAGATTACACCACAAACACCACAACGGATGACACCACATGCCCCACAACAGATTACACCAAACACACCGCAACAGCTGACACCACCCACACCCCAACAGATGACGCCACATACCCCACAAAAGATGACACCACATACCCCACAACAGATTACGACAAACACACTACAACAGATGATACCACATCCCCTAGAACAGATTACACCACATACACCACAACAGATTACGCCAAACACACCACAACAGATTACACCACATAACGCACAACAAATTACACCACACACACCACAACGGATGACACCACATACCCCACAACAGATTACACCACATACCCCACAACAGATTACACCAAATACCCCACAACAAATTACACCACATACCCCACAACGGATGACGCCACATCCCCCACAACAGATGACACCACACACACCCCAACAACAGGTTACACCACATGCCCCACAACAGATTACACCAAACACACCACAACAGGTTACACCACATACCCAACAACAGACTACACCACACACAACACCACAGATGACACCACATACCCTACAACAGATAACACCTCACACACCACAACAGATTACACCTAATACCCCAAAACAGATAACACCACACACACCACAACGGATGGCATCACATGCCCCACAACAGATTACACCAAACACACCGCAACAGCTGACACCACCCACACCCCAACAGATGACACCACATACCCCACAACAGATGACACCACATACCCCACAACAGATTACACCACACACACCACAACGGATGACACAACATACCGGAAAACAAATTACACCAACCACACCACAACAGATGACACCACATACCCCACAAAAGATTACACCAAACACACCACAACAGATGACACCACATACCCTACAACAGATTACACCTCACACACCACAACAGATTACACCTAATACCCCAAAACAGATTACACCACACACACCACAACGGATGAAACCACGTACCCCACAACAGATTACACCAAACACAACGCAACAGCTGACACCACACACACCACAACGGATGAAACCACGTACCCCACAACAGATTACGACAAACACGCTACAACAGATGACACCACATACCCTAGAACAGATTACACCACACACACCACAACAGATTACGCCAAACACACCACAACAGATGACACCACATAACGCACAACAAATTACACCACACACACCACAACGGATGACACCACATACCCCACAACAGATTACGCAACATACCCCACGACAGATTACACCACATAGCCCACAACAGATTACACCACATACCCCACAACAGATGACACCACATACCCCACAACAGATGACACCACATACCCCACAACAGATTACACCACACACACAACAACAGATGACACCACATACCCCTCAACAGATGACACACACCATAACAGATTACACCACACACCCCACAACAAGCAACAGCTCAGCGGATGAGGGTGAAGTCCGCCTGGTTAATGGAGAGAACAGCTCCTGCTCTGGCAGAGTGGAGATCTTCCTTCATGGACACTGGGGTACAGTGTGTGATGATGCCTGGGACCTACATGATGCGCTGGTCGTTTGTACCCAGATCGGCTGTGGTAGGGCAGCGTCAGTCCCACAACAGACCAATTTTGGACAGGGCACTGGACCCATCTGGTTGGATGATGTCAACTGCAGAGGCAATGAAACCAGTCTCAGTGAGTGCCCACACAGAGGGATTGGAAGCCACAACTGCGATCACAGTGAGGATGCTGGTGTCGTCTGTGAAGGTATGTAAACTTTGTATTTTTTTGTCATAACAGTGTTAATTTAGTCACCAGAACCCGGACCACAAATATGTTAAATATAATTTATTACAAACATTTATACATAATTTGTGACATGTAGGTTACCCATGAAATAAGTGTGGATATATATATATATATATATATATATATATATATATATATATATGTATGTATGTGTGTGTGTGTGTGTGTGTGTGTGTGTGTGTGTGTATATATAAATATATAGATATACATATACATATAGATAGATAGATATAGATATATATATATATATACACACACACACATATATATACATATACACATATACACACACACACACACACACACATATATATATATTTATATATATACATATATTTATCTATATATATGTATATATATATATATATATATATATACAGAGAGCGAGAGAGTGGGAGAGAGAGAACAAGAAAGGGAGAAATTGGATTAGATTAGAATAGAAACGATTAGATTAGTTAGATTGATCTTTATTAATCCCTTTCGGAAACGCCCTCAGGGAAATTAGGAAGTTAATTCTGCGAAAGACAATATCACAGTTTTTTTTTTTACAAAGAAAACCAGAAAAACTACTTTTTTATGTAAGGGAACTGAAATTAAATATCAAAACACCTATTACAAAACATTTCTGAGTCTACAATATTTTTAGGAGCCCATATCAGCCATGGGGCCCATACTGTGTCGGTGCCCCGTGTAAAACAATGTAACTTAAATTTCAGTATGTCTTTTCTTTTATTTTCAATCCCAACTCAGCCCACAGACTGCACAAATATCAGCTCATCTGTAGCCCTGATAAGCTTCGATTGGGGCTGGATATTGTTGACCCTACTTCAGGGCTGGACGCTCTCTCTGGTAACCTGGTGTCTCACAACTGCACCTGGAGCAGGACGTCCAACGGTGTTGTGTGGTACGAAGTGGACGCTTTGAAGGACGTCTGTGGAAACACTCTGATGGTATTAATCTCACTGCTGAATTTTTTTGCCTGTCCTGTAGAAATCAATTTCAATTTTCCTGTTTTTGGTCACATATGCAAGAAAAACTCAGACTGGGCCCTTGAAAAGAGTAGTCCCATGACCCGCTCTTGATTAAAATATTTAAATGAGTGTAGAGGAGTGTTGGGGTCTATTTGACATGAGAAGATTACTGTGAGTTTAGGGAAGTGTTTTTGATTATTGTGCATTTTGAAATAGCTTGAAATTATTTAAGTATATGACAAATGTTCAGACTGATTTAAATATAGTTTGGAATTTTACTGTTCTTTGACATTTTAACTTTTATTAATTGGTTACTTCATTTTAATTTCTTGGTTTTTGGGTTGTGTTTCTGTGTCCTGTTTGTTTTTAGTTATTGCATTTTCTTGTATTTATTTCTCTGGATTTTTTTTATGTTTAATTTAAAGTTATTTTCTTAATCTTCTATTTTTCTTTGCTTTGCTGTTGTATTTTCCTCTTTGTTTTGTTTTTCAGATGCAAATTTTTTTGTTTTGTTTTTTATTTTTGTTGTGTTTTTTCTGTCTTTATTTCTTGGATAGTATTTTGTTGTTATGCTGTTTGATTTGTTGTGTTCTCAAACTACTTTTCTTCAGTATTATTTCAAGTGTTTTTTTTGTTGGATTGATTGACTTATTGTGTTTTGCTATTTTTTGTAATGTGTTTTTTTGTGTGTAATTGATTTGATTGTGTTTTCCCATTTGTTGTTTTGTTTGTGTCTTTGTTTTGTTTATTGTTGTAGGTTTTTTAATTTGTATATTTTCTTATTTGTTGTTGTGTGTTGAGGGGCACTGTGGTACAAAAACCTTTTAATCATTTACTAAAAGAACCGTAAAACCAGTCTTCCCCCTGTGGGAACTTTTTATTCCCTCTTACTGAAGCTTGGCTGTGGTTGCTGCTTATTTCACTTTTACTTAATCTGATGTTAAATGTCAGTGAACTTTCTGCAACCATACATTGTTTTTCAGATCAACAGCACTCATGCAATCTACTCCAACACTTTATTCCTCTACCCGAATGGTAATGAGTTTAACCTGCCTGTGAGCATCCCCTTCTCCTGTGCCTATCCTCTGAAAGCTGACAGCAGTTTGGACGTCGTCATCAGTCCAGTCCTGCCGTAAGTCACCTCTCAGTGAAAGTGACTGATGATCTTTCAAAATCAACCAAGAACATCACATGATTACAACATCACATAAGAAGAGTTTTACATGATTATCTATACAAGCATTTGGTCATCAACATTAATCATGTTTGATATGAAACTTTTTAGACTTCACATCAGGAGCAGTCAACATGGTGCCTGCAGGGAGCCTTTGAGGTGCCACAAGGGAAACTCTAAAAATATACTCCTCAGAAAAGTTTTGAAACATTATTTAGATTGATTGTCTCTCCCTTTACACCCTAACTCATGTGGAATGAACCAGCCACATAATGTTTGATAGATCAGTCTTAAAGAGCCCATAAGGCACCTTTTATAGTTTTAAATGCCCTTTACTGTGTTTAACATGCCTCCACCGCATGACAGAGCACTTCAATGAACAAAACAAAAAGTCTGCATCATCAAGGCTTCTGTAATGGAATCAATCCTCTGTGTGTTTTAAACATTGGACCCAAAGCAAAAGTTTGAGGCAAACAAAGGTTTGACAAAGATTTATTGGTTAAAGTCCACAAACACAGGGAAAAGGACAGTCCAGTGCATGTAGGTGAGTATTTACAAGTTGGCAGAGTGAGAGCTCTTGGAGACACTATGAAGAGAAGGAGCAGAAGACAAAGGTAAGTATCCAGCAGCAAAGTGAACGAAGGCACATTCAAAAAACAATCTTCTTTCAAGACAAAAACTCCTAATGGAGAACAAAAAGCTTAGAGCCAAAAACAAGCTTAGGTAGAGGAGGAGATACGGCCAACAAACCAACTCTGAATGAGGAAATTCACAGGAAAGGAAGAAGTGAATCCAAGCAGCTCTTATAGTCTGGGTAATAGGTGATCAGGTGCAGGTGTGAAGGCAGCAGAGGAGAGAGGCTGAGAGACAGGATGAATCCTCACAGCTTCTCCCCCGCCCCCTCTTTACAGCACCAGTAGGTGCCTCAAAATGTCAAGTTTTTCTGGCCCTCTAAATAGACCTACCAGTGCGACATGTCACCATTATTTCATCATCAGTTTAAGCCCATGGGCTTGTGATAGAAAAAAAAAAAAGCGGTAAAATGAAGGCAGAGTTGTTGATAGCATGGCACAGAGCAGCGTTGAACTGTCCATTGACCAAAAAGTAGACCTGTAAACCAATCACAACAGACTGGGCCCACATGGCGAAGGGAGCCTTTCAAGGGAAGAAGCTCTAACAGAGCATCTCAGATAGAGAGAGAATACAGCTGGATCAGGGGAACTCTGCATATGACATTTTGAAGGTGTTTTTAACATTAGTAATTGTGAACATACTTTAGCAGTCATCAAAAATGAACCCGATGTTAAATTTTATATGAGCCAGAGCCAAGGCTCTTTAAATAAGTACAAGTAATGCAAAATAGAAATACTAAAGTGTTGACGTGAAACTTTGTTGCCCTAAACTGAAACATACTTTCTTTACAGGATACCAGGAGTCCTTTCAGGCATTGAAGGCTCAGGTGCCAAAGCCAAAACCACCATGTCTCTTTTCCGCGACTCCACCTTCACTCAGACTTACCCAGCAGGACGGGTGACCCTGTCACTGGGCTCACCTCTGTACGTGGGTGTCTCTGTAACAGACAGAGACCCCAGGTTTGTTGTTGTTCTGGAGGATTGTTATGCCACTCCCTCACATTTCCCTGAAGATCCCAGGAGAGACCTTTTCATCCACAACAGGTGAGCGTCCGTTCTCTCAGGTTTCAGAGCAAATGTGATTATAGACCTTTGTAGTGTGCTTGGGCACCTTTTCATTACATCACAGCACCCCTGAAATTTTCCAGTTAAAGCAGGGGCAAAAGTCCAACAAGATTTTTGAACTTGTTAGGTAATAACATTATATCTTAAATATATTCTTTGCATGCCGTGGGCGAAATTAGACCTACAAAGTCCCAAAACCTCAAGCTGCTCACTTCAGTGAACTTTTATTTACTAACATTTACTTCAGAAAAGTATAACTCATGGACAGCATAGATGCTCTGTTTAATGGAAAAGCTCTGCATTGCTTTATTTATATAAAAGAATACAGGCATTGGCATACCATAAGTAACTTCTGTAATACTAAATGGCTAAAACCATAACACACACAAAACACGTGACTAATAACTAGGGATGGGGATCTGAAGCCAAATCCAGGTAAGTATCGATAACTAGCTCAAGCGATCAATAGCATTGGTTGTCTTGCTTAAAAATTCCCTGATCAGTTCCTTCCCCTTTGATCAACTTGCAATGTAAATTAAGGGACATCACACTCTTAGAGGTGGTCAGCTTAAACAATAACAAGGAAGTAAAAGATTTGATCGTTGCAGACAGGAAACAGGTGTTCAAAATTGCAGCTCAGTTTTACACAATATGACGCTAACTACACAACATCCAGCATCTGTGTGATCTCAAGCAAGAACTGAAACACTTATCAGAAGTACCACGTGTTTGATAGTGTTGCCACTAAAAACCTTGTAAACCAAATTCTTTCCACAAGCAAAATCCACAGTATCCATAAAGAATCGTATCAATAAGTACAATCTATAATGGCATCGGGGTCATAAAAATCTTATCACCCCCCCCCCCCCCCCCCCCCCCCATTAACACCCATCTAAAACATATCAGTATTGAAAAAACCAAACAAAAAAAAAATTCCGTCCTAATACACTTGTAACATATTCATCACAGGTTCCTATAGACTGCTGAACTTGTTGATAGAATTTCACTGGGCAACAGTGATATTGTTCAGTATTGTAAATTATTCTAAAGGGTTTGTTACTTGCAAAAACATCTATGTGTTATTGTTTCTTTTTGGAGCTTAATAATCCTAAACTGTGTGAAAAACTGAATTTGTGCAGTGTGAAGTAATAGTTAAAAACATTCCTGGATCTGTATCCAGATTTGGATCACCAGCAAAATCTATTGACTTCTCCTTGTGTCATGACCAACATTCCCAAGAAATTGATATTTACTATTTTTTACTAAAATTTAATATTTCTCAGCCATTAAAAGTGAGACCAGTCTTGCAGTGAGCTACATGGAGCAGTTTCACATCTTGGCTACTTCTTTGTAATGTTTTCCAGTGCTAGGTTTGATCCCATCATACATGTTCTTATGGTTTATTATAGGCTGATAATGGCAAGCAGGTGGATTTCTGTCAAACAGATCAAAAGTTACAACTCAATCACCATTGTTTTAAGGGTTTGCATTGATAGATGTAGGAATTTCATGACAAAGACATCAATAATCTCACCCAGCACATTTTCCAAATGCTATAAAACTCAGGGGGCCAGATTGGGAGCTTTGGAGGGCCTGATGTAGCCTGCAGGCCATCAGTTGGTGATCATTGCTGTACAGGGTTTGTGAAGATCTCTAAAAGTCTTTAAAATTTGAAAACTTAAGGACATTAAAAAGTCCTAAAATGTCTGCTTTTTAACTATGAGGTGTCCTGAATTTATGATAGCACAATTCTAATTCCTAATTTCTAATCTTAGGCAACAGACTTTTAGATTGATGATAGTTCATTAATCACAACATTTAGAGCAACAGTCGTGTTCAGGTCACCAAAAGTTACCCACTGATAAAAGATTATGATAACTAGAAAAGCACTCCGAGAGTGCAGACCTCCGCCAGCCAGCTCAGTTCCAACCAAAAAATTGTGGTTTCCACCCAACATTATAGTCCTATACTTATTTTATACACACATTGTGGAATGAAAAATATAAATCTAGAAGAAGTGTGATTATTGTTGATATAAATGTCATCCAAAAGAGTGACCTAGTTTTCAGTGGATCTTGTATCTTGTTGACTGAACCAATTTGCTGCTGACAAATCCCCAGCTTAGCTCCATTCGATACCAGTCTCCCTGGTGGAGACACTGGTATAGATGTCTTTTATAATATTGATGTGTTTTATTAAGGTGTTGTGTTGTCTGTTTGTATTTGTATTTTTTGTTTTGTTTATGGACCTCGAGTCTGTTAATAAAAGTATCTATCTATCTATCTATAATTAACTTTTGTATAAAAATGTATATTTGGTAACTTAAAAAAATCCTGAAAAGTACTTTAGGACATGTTAACAGAGAAGCAGGTTAGGATAGAGATTAAAACAGACCATTGTTTATACTTTCAAAACACAAACGTCAAATAATATTTGAAGTTATCAATACTTAATAATTATGTGAATCAAAGCAAAGTAGCAATAAGTATCAAATTAAACCAAAATGTCACATCTTTTGTCTGTCAGCTTAAAAAAGACCCTGATAAAATCTGAGTTCTGTTTCAATACATTTTTGAAATCTGTGTTGACTTTGGTATAGTTAAGGTCAAATTTTTAACTCAACAAGCTGGTATGTGGTTACAATATGATATGTTTTAAGTCAGCTGAGAAAAATAACTACTTGTCATTAAATTTACATCATGATGTATCAAATGTACCATCAAGATAATAAACATGTTTTGGTCGGGAACCATGATAAATTCTATTTTATTTTCTTTAAAGAATACAGTTCTTTTTTGTTTTGCTTTTTTTTGTAAGTAGATACGAGTAAACATGTGCATAATAATTCGGGATGCATGATATTGGATTTTTGCTGATATCCGAGATGCTGATATTTTTTAATTGATTATCACCAATATCAATGCTGATATTTGTGGTCCAGAGCACAAGCTCTGTACTGAACAAAAAATTACTTTTTCCTTTGTTACGCACCCATCTAGGGGGAAGGTGCCTAACATATTTGAAAGGGAATAAAGGGAAAACAGAAAATCCCTCTCGGTCTCCAAATCTCAAATAACCAAACAATGATCAAAATTTTCACAATTTATTTACACCAAACCAAAAACAAGCCAAAGGTAAAAAGGTATGTACAAAAAAACAAACTTAAAAAGCTGAGATCCTAAGCAAAAATGGGTACAAAAACAAAAGTTCACTAAGGCTGGCACACAAACTAAAGAATTACCTGAAACCACAAATGAACTAACTAAGACAAGAAAAACGACTAAGAACTGCCAATTAACAATTTACGCTATTAACCAAGTTTATCAAATTTTGGAGGCCGACAGTGACATGGAGCTGCTGCTGTCAGAAAAGATGCAAACTTCCATCTCCTGACTGAGGCTATTTAAATTGAAGCCGTTCTTCTTGGGCCAATAGCAGGGCCGCTTCTCCCTCAGCCAATCCAGCACCTCAGCCAATCACCCCCAGAAACCTGAAGTACTGCTGCGAAGATGTGGAGAAGAGCTCTCACTCAACAAATATCAGCTCCAATGAAATACATAACAATATGCGGCCAGGGCCGTAACACCTTTCAATAGTACAGTATACTTTTGCGAGGAACAGATGTAAAGCAATAAAAACAGCATTTAACTTTTGCAAAAATGGAACCCTTGGTTTTTAAATGTACCCATATAGTGATGAAAAGTGCATCAATATTGTACATTTCTGTAATTTGTCAATATTCTATCTTCAAAAATTTTAATATCAGCCAATACCAATATCAAACCGATAATATTGTGCATCCTTAATAATGATTATATAGTTTAGCTCATGCTCAAGAGGCTATTTTGTAAGGGTATGGATATGGTGTGCCTTGAGATTTTGGCCCCCTCCTAAGTGTGCCTTGGGCAATAAAAAGTTTTAAAATCTCTGATTGACTGGTAAAGACAGCACTGTGCAGATTTTAACAGAGGTTAACTGTCTAGTTATGTGTTTTTTTGACTTGGTTACATGTTTTATTTTCTCTGCCAGCTGTCCCACCAATGCCCAACAGGTGTCAGTGATCGAGAGCGGCAGGTCTCAACATGCTCGTTTCGCCGCCCTGCTCTTCCTGGAAGGGGAAGAGTTCAGAGGCATTTATCTTCACTGCAACATACATTTGTGTGACAGTAGAGGATCCCACTGCGTCCCTGTAAGTCCAACAATTTATCTTCATAGAACTAACAATTCATAATCAGTGTGGGATGTTGATAACAGGGACATGTCAGTTATTGCTGTGGGTGCCATGAGAAATATTTCTAAAACATTTCTCAAATTTAATCCATGAATAGATTAAATGTTAAGATTTACTGTATTGTAATCAGCAGCACATACTGATCTAGGACTACTTCACAGTTCAATGTGAAACAAACTTCACACCAAAAGTTCCCACAGATGAGGTCCATGTGAAGGATTTCTTCATAATAATCAGAGCACTGAGAGTGACATGCCCACATAATGCAGCTTTAGCTGTTTGAGGAGCATTAATCAGAGACTACAGACCACAGTGCTGTTCACACACTTCACTGGTAAACTGAGCTGCATTAGAACAGATCACTGAAGTTTTGGTTTTCTGTCAAACCACCTGTGTCCTATTGTGTGTTGCTGTCAGACCAACCTGACACACCAGAGGGGCCGTTAAATGTGTCTAACAAGTCCATCTGGGAAAGAGCCCAGTGAAAGTGTTTGGGGAGTGCAGAACTTTTCAGAAGCATATCCAGCAGGTGATTGGACAATCACTCTTTCAATCAGTATTTACAGGCCAATCAGATAATGTAATAGGCTGGCACTACTGCACCACAGAACTTGAGCCACATCGTAAAACAAACTCCCGTCAAAACATGTCAGAAGTGGAGCAGAATATCCTCACTACAGAGAAGTTTGTAGAGCTGATATTTGTTTTTCATTTAATAAAATGAGTGACCTAGTTTTTCGTGGATCAAGATTTAATAAAACTGCTGCTGAAGCTTTTAGTTAGCATGGTTGTTAGCATCTATGCTAATCTAATACGAGCTGTCCAGCTGTAATCTAGCTCATAGTTCCAACCTCTTCCTGCCCCAAAGGACTCTGATTGGGTCATCCTGCTTTCGGTTTTTCACAGTTGTTGATGATTGGAACTTGGCAGGATGGAGCTGCCTGATTACAGATGTTGAATCAGGCAGATCCATCTGCTGTGCAAGGTTACAGTACAACATTTTGTCTAGTAACAGAAGGACCCATATGCACAGTTAACTTCTTGATTCAAGGTAAAGTGAGCACAGAGATGGGCTGCAGGCCACCAGGCAAGTCTGAACCTTTCCAGTGGCTCCACACCGTCAGATTTGTTTTCAGAAGAACCAAAACTTAAATATCAAAGCAGACAATCCTGCATCCACACCAGGAAGTTAGACACTCAAGTGCTTCGAGTGTCCTTCAGTCACAGTGTGCAGGATCAAATATATTTTTAAAACTATATTCATAGCACAGGGGAATTACAGGAAGCACAAGGTTCAACAGTGAGTTGAAAGTCTGCACGGTCAAAGATCCGGTCAGTCTTTCAAAATAAAACACCCTTTGGTCTCTGAAATTTGTTTGTTTCATTTCTTTGTGGCCCTGCACCAAATGATCCATTGCCAGGTAACGGTTAGTGGCACAGCATTTAGGAAGACCTGCCTCAAACCACTAGTTCCTTAAAAGAGCAGCACAGTATTATTACAAGACTGTACGACAAATAACTGATCAGTACAAAACATTGATTAAACCTCTCCAGACAGCTTAACTTTACCTCTCTCGACTAGTCTGAGTCTAAATTTCTGCATTTACTTTGGATGTTATTTCTGAGTCTTAAAAGAGGTAGTTCTAATAAATTAGTTTCTGATAAATTTGATTACAAAATTCTATTCTGTGAAGTTAGAGTACTGTTGATAAAAACTGGTTCAGCTGACATCAATTGAAAAAATCTTATCTTCCTCTACGTAAAGATTAATGTAGGTGATTCTTTCATCTATTCTCCATGTTGTTAGTGGTGCATGTCCTGCACATGTATGCCCGCTCCTGCAGAATCAGAGTTTTTCCATGTGCAAACAAGTGTATGTATAATCTTAGATAACAGTTCTAGGAAACAGTGATCATGTGTTTGTCATGGCTTTTTTATTTCTCTGATCCATGCCAGAGCACGGAAAATAAAACCAAAACAACTAATTGTAAAAGTGCACATATTTTATTAAATCAGGACTTGATCCCCTTTAACTTATTTTCATAAAAATAATGAAACAAGAAAATCAGAAGAAATCGTCCAAAATTCATATAAAAACATCTTTTGATCGTTGGGGAAACGTTTAATTTAACTCTGACATTGCAAAAAAAGTCATTATGTACCAAAATTAATGTTGTGGATTATCACTGACTCATGTTAGTGGAGTACGCTATAATCTTATAATATTTAAAGAATGTTGAAAATATTTATGTTTTTGTTTGCAGATGAAAATCAGTGAACTATGATACAAACTGGCATATCAAGGGTAACAAATTCATACTCAGGAAGTGGATGTGGCTCAGCCTTCCAGTGCTGTACTCTATGACTAGACATGTCCCTTTCATTGGAGACAGCTGAGGGCTGTACAAATACTTTTTTTCATTCCCTAATGGGGGCAGCAGGTGCCTCACAGTGAGAAAGTTGCTGGTTCAATCCCCATGTCGGTCAAGGCCTTTCTGTGTGGAGTTTGCATGTTCTCTCTGTGCATGCGTGGGTTCTCTCTGGGCACTCCAGCTTCGTGCCACAGATCAAAAAGATGCTCATTAGGTTGATTTGTGACTCCAAATTGCCCTTCGGTATGAGTGTGAGTGTGAATGGTCTCACTATGTGGCAACCGGTTCTGAGTGTACCCCACCTCTCACCCAAAGTCAGATGGGATAGGCTCCAAACGCCCGTGACCCTGAAAGAGATAAATGGTATAGATAATGGATGGATGAATGGATTCCAAAATGGCATCATAGGAAGGACATTTTTGAGTAGACAGTTTGAGCACAGATTTTCTGAAAGGTGAAGCAGCCAAATCACGATCATAGAGATTGTTTTTAAGTCAGGGGGCTTTGTAGCCAGGCTTCGGACACAATTGGGAGATGAAAATTACTTTAAAAGTGTTTTTTTTTTTTTTTTTTGGCCAGAGAGAGTAATAAAAAGTAATTTAAAGGGGATTTTTTTTAAAGCTGTAAATACATTAAAAAAATACAAGCAGTTAAACAAGCAACCTTGGAGGATTATGGTACAAATATTGGTTTGACCATTTTATGGTCACAAGAATTGATTAAATTTCCTTGAGGTGATACAAGGGATAATGTGTGTACAAAAATCAAAGTTCATAAAGCAGTCACATAAGCCTGATGATCCACTATGTTTACATGTCCCTTAAAACAGTTTTAACTAAACTAAGAGTTTTTAGAGCTGGTGGTTTTTATTGTCCCTGATGTTGGGGGTTGCTCTGCTCAGTCCCTGGTTGCTAATACCTGTTATTTCTGTCCCCTCTCCCACCTCATAGTTCTGTCCAAGGAGGACAGCTCGCTCTCTTCCCAACTCAGTTGTCATGGAGTCTGTCACCATCGGACCAATTGTTTGTAAGTATCATTTATTATTTAAACTCAGGTCTGATGTCTGAACACATTGAACTGTGGAGGAATAAACCAACATGTTTTTGTCTCTTTTCCTTCTCTAGGGGAAAAATCCAAAGACTGAGCTGGTTACACAAACACATCTGATAATTTGATCTTACTCTGACTATCTTTGCACTATGTTTTATGTACAAGATTTAAAACTTTTAGGGGTTATGTAAAAAATCATGATTAAATCTTTTTACAGTGTTTTAATGGGGGTTTTATGTTTTGAATTGTCTGTTCTTTGTGATGATCATACAGTCTAAGAACAATGTAAGACAACTGAGTGTTTTAATAAAAGTATCTGTAACAGACCTCCACTTCTACTCTGTAGTTATTTCCAGAATTGACATTATTTGAATGTATTATGTGTTCATAATTCAGTATATCAGTACATCACTGGTTTAACCTCAGGACCCACTACTATGGGTGCAGCCAAGAACTGTGGCCTCTATGAAAAGATCTCTCATGTGGCCCCACCACCACAGCCAAATGAGGGGCTCCTTATCATACCTCCATTATACACACAAAAAAAAATGGATGTCCAACAGACTGCTTAGTGACAAACATCCCCAAGAGCAGCTGTTTTCACCTGGTCCAGCCTTGAGAGGGATTTAAACCTCTGCATTGAAGCCACATTGTAACCTATACCCCAGGTCAACATTGCCCTAAACTCTCACAGAGGACTTTCTTGTAGTCTGATGTGCACGTCCCACATGTTTAAATGACATGAATTGCAAGCCCTGTGATTGGTCTGTGATTGGGTGGGTGCCGTTCTTTGAGTTAACTGAGGCATGATTTTGTGAACTGTAATGTGATAAAATGTCTGCAGAAGATGAACCAACACACTGAACATACTTTTAGATACACTATATTGCCAAAAGTATTCGCTCACCTGCCTTGACTCTGTGGTGGAAAATTATCGTACGATGTCTTGTTGGTATCACTGTTAATTAATGAGTTTTACTTTACTTTTACTTTTAATGTTTTTATCTTTCTTAACATACTTTAAATAATGGAATGTTGAATGTTGGTATGTTGGTCATTATAGTAACTCAAGTAACTTTCTTTTTTTTAGCATTAGCTGGTAGTAGTAGATTTACAGTATCATACAAATACAGTGTTTGTAACATTGTTGATATTACCAGGCAAATATTTTGCCTCATGTTGAGTTTTGTATTCAAGGACAGGTTACCTTATATACTGGGCCTGTACAACACCTAGGCCTTTTATGCATAATTTTATATCATCCATAATAGTATTATTATAATATTCCTATATTTTCGTTTTATAATGTTTATATAGCCTCTTGAATATTTAGTCACAGATACATGTCAAACGCCAGCATTTAATGTTACTGAGAGGTCCTTACTGAATGTAGAAATGGGTTCAGAATGTATTGATTATTCAGGGTCTTACAATAGTTAGAAATGACCACAGAATGTATGTTTCGAGATTGTTTTAATAATATATCATAATCTCACAATGTAGTTAGAAGTATTACACAAAATATTATTCCTGTAAAAGTTTTTTGGTCATATTAAGGTAATTTTTTATATATGTGAGTAAATATAAGGATCTCACCAACATGATTAAAAGTTTATTTCCTACACCATAGAGCCTTGATACATATCTAATGGAGTCCAAGGTACTTTTTGAAATTGTTTTGATTAAAATGTCAGGTTTATGATTTATCAGAAGGACTTCCTGGCATACTGTGGTATAAAACTAACTTAATGATATTTATGGTATTGTAAAACAAAGAACTGGGTCACCCATTTACTCTGCAACAATGAAAACATCTATGTGGAAACCTGATTGGCAAGAACACCAGAACGCAATGATTCCAAAGAATGATTATAAGGCGTGTTACTAATTGAGAAATGGGTCACTTGGGTTCTCTTTTATTTCTTGTTTTTCTGGCATTTATTATTTACTGCTCTGCACTTCAGAAAAATCCCTGTGTTGTTTTTACAAAAAGAAAATAAAAAAACCTTTTCTGAATCAGACTTTAATCACACAGTCCTGAAATTTAAGATCAAGTCCACACACATTAGGCCGGCATGACATGAAGAAAATGTGAGGTTACGGTTTTTCATACATCCTTTGATGCTCTAACTTGGACACATCTTCAGTGTTGTATCCTGGTATCATCAGGTGTTTCGGGTCTTACAACATACACCCTCCACCAGGTGACCTGACCGAGGTTGATCAAGCCCCGGCCTGTGTCCAAGTAGCCTACTGCTACTGCCCCCACTGCTCTCCCCTTCTCAGCCACAGGCATCTAGACGCCCTCTCTGCTGCCTCTAAGCTGTTATTGATGGCTCTCCTCCTTTTCAGTCCGGTGATGCCCAGGGTTCCGTAAGCCTTGCTGAGGGTGTGGCTGGTGAACCCCCTGCAGTCCACCTCCACTGGCATGCACTTGGTTTTCGAGCCATTCCTACAGCAGTCTTCCACGAGCTCCTGGTACTTCTCCCTCTTCCTTTCATGCGCCTCTTCCATTCGCTCCTCCCATGGCACAGTTAGTTCCAGCAGAACAAGTTGCGTGGAGGCCTCAGAGACCAAGATGATGTCTGGTCTTAACGAGGTCTGGGTGATGTGAGATGGAATTTTCAGCTGCCTTTCGAGGTCAACTGCCATCACCCAGTCATGTGCTGTGGACAGCAAACCAGCAGGACACTGTTTGGGTCTGTCCTGTGGCCTCTGTCCCTCCCTGACAAACTCGATTCTTCCAGCCATGGCGTGGGTGTATCTGCTGCACCTGATCCCCTTGCTGATCGATTCAGCGATGGATTTGAGGACCTGGTCATGTCTCCAGCGATACCGCCCCTCACCTAGTGCCTTGGAGCAGCTACTCATGATGTGTTCGAGTGTGCCTGGCTTGGAACACAGGGGGCAAGCTGGTGTGTCAACTTTGCCCCATGTGAACAGGTTGGACATCATAGACCCCCTGGATCAGGAACTTAATCCTCTGGGGGTTCCATTTCCACATGTCCTGCCAGGTGACATTCCGCTCCATTGCCTGTTCCCATTTCATCCAGGCTCGCTGATGGCGCATTGCCACGGCCTTGATGGCTCGTTCTTCCTCCACTGAGGCGCATATCTCCGCCTGTAACAGTTTCCGCCTCTCCTTCCCGCTGGCGGAGTAGTATCGGCTGGATGTTGTTGTGCTGCCGAGTCCTGCTCTGCCCTGCACCACTGTCCCAATAAGGGTCTTGTGTTGGAGTCGACCTTCTGCCTGCTGGACTGCTCCACCTGCACTCCACTTTCTCCCTGTCTTCACCACAATCCCTGTGCCGGACACTTTGGTGTCTTTTGATCCAGTGTACTGCAGGTGTTCTCGTGCCCGTGCCACCATGAACTCCTCCTTCACTCAGCTGAATGGAAGCCTGAGCTTGTTGTTGTTCCCATACAGCCCTATGTCACTCAGGCTGTGTGGCAAGCCTAACCATCTGCGCAGGTACCTGCTCACCTTGCGTTCCAGGCCTTCCACGACTGTCATGGGGACTTCGTAGATGAGCAGAGGCCAGAGAATTCTTGGGAGGATCCCGTGCTGATAGACCCATGCCTTGAATCTACCAGGGAGCCCAGACTTGTCTACGGTCTTTAACCACCCCTCCAAGTCAGCACAGGTGGCCTTGATGGATTCTGAGTCCTTCAAGCTGCAGTTGAAGACTTTTCCCAGACTCTTCACTGGCTTTTCTGTGACAGTTGGTATCTGGATTTCGCCCAGCTTAAAGCGGAACTTGTCGGTGACCCTCCCTCCCTTCAGAACCAAGGATCTGGATTTAGCAGGTTTAAAACTCATGCGTGCCCATGTCATGAGTTTCTCAAGCCCCTGGAGGATCCACCTGGCTCCTGGCACTGCAGTTGTTGTCACAGTCAGGTCATCCATGAAGGCTCTGATGGGTGGTTGCCATACTCCTGACTTGCTGAGAGGCCCTCGGCACTCCGTTTCTGCCGATTTGACCAGCATGTTCATTGCCAGCGAAAAGAGGGTCACCAAGATGGTACATCCGGTGATAATCCCCACCTCCAGCTGGTGCCAGTCTGATGTTATTTGGCCAGAAGAGACTCTCAAATGAAACTTGCTGTAGTAGTCAAGGATCAGTTCTGTCATCTTCTGGGGTACATGGTGCCTCTCCAGTGCCACTTCGACTAGCTTGTGGGGTATTGAACCGTAGGCATTGGTAAGATTGAGCCAGAGGACTGCCAGATCCCCTCTGCCCTCTCTCGCCTCCCGGATAAGCTGGGTCACCACGCCTGTGTGTTCAAGGCAGCCAGGGACGCCTGGAATGCCTCCTTTCTGCACAGACGTGTCGATGTAATTGTTTTCCAGCAAGTAGTTGGAAAGCCTCTTGGTAACAATGCTGAAGAAAATCTTGCTCTCCACACTGAGC
The DNA here is from genome assembly GCA_037902135.1 of Cetoscarus ocellatus. Classification (NCBI taxonomy): domain Eukaryota; kingdom Metazoa; phylum Chordata; class Actinopteri; order Labriformes; family Labridae; genus Cetoscarus; species Cetoscarus ocellatus. The sequence continues at coordinate 711,286 of JBAMNC010001245.1, forward strand.
AAGGAGATAATCCGGAATTGATCGATGTTCTCAGATCCCTCCTCCTTCGGAATGAATACTCCTTCAGCATATCTCCAGGGCTCAGCGATCTTTCCTCTTCTCCAAACCACCTTCAGGGCCTTCCAAAGCCGGTGGAGTAGCTTTGGGCAGTTCTTGTACACCTTGTAAGGCACGCCACTTGGTCCTGGTGCTGAGCTCGATCTCGCCCTCCTCACCACTTCCTTCACCTCTCTCAGGCAGGGCTCTTCCAGATTGAACTCCGTTTTCGGCTCTGGTGGTGTTATCAGTGCCTTGCAGAGACCCAGTGGGTAGTCTCTCTTGCTGTCACTGTAGGTGTGCTTGAGGTGATTGTTAATGTTTTCTATGGAGCAGGTCAGACGGCCTGACTTTTTCTGGCCCGGCAGTTGCTTGGTCACCAGGAAGGGGTTTGCCAAGAATGCTGTTCTTCTCCTAGCTCCTCCTTCTGTGGTTCTCAGCTCTTCTCAGGGACAGGAGCTCCTTCCTAAGGATTGCTCGAAGATCCTTGAGACCTTCCTTCTCGACTTCTCCTGCTTTCTTGAACTGCCTCTTGAGGGACTTGAGTTCTTCCCGGAGACACTGGATTTTCTTTGTTCGATGGTTTGGAATGTAGGCCGGTGATGTGGGCTTGGTGTCCTTTGTCCCAAATCGCTCAGCTGCAATATTAACTATGATGGTAGACATAGTTTTCAGCCTGCAGTTCACGTCTCCCTTGGCGATCCCTTCCAAGATCCGGTCCACATCCTCCTCAAACAGCTGCCACTCAGTTTTCTTCGCAAATGGGGGCCATTGGATTCTCTGCTGAAAGGGGGGAGCATTTCCACAGACAGCTGATGCTGATGCTTCTTGGTGGCTCTGTAGGCTTTGCATGTTGGAGGTAGCTGGTGGCGTCTGTAAGTTCTGTGCACTGGTGGCCTCTGGAGCAGCCAGTGGAGTGCTGGCAGTGGTTGTGGGCGGCACTAGGAGGCTCTGGGCACTGTGGGTTGCCTCCAGGCCTGGCTCCTCCTGCGTCTCACCAGAAGTTGCTACTTCTGCGCATTGTGTCGCTGCTCCCACTGTCATGCATCTCTTCCTAGCCTGGTGGATTTTTAGCCCCCTTATGTTCTTACAGGCCTTGCCGCAGATGCACATTACTGTCGTTGTCAATTGTCCGTTGTCCCGAGTCGTTAACCTTAGGTCCGTCCGATTAGGGCGCTCATCCTCCCCCCCTCTCGGGCACCCCTGGGGGTATTCTTCCATTGTGGGTTCTGTAGCTTGCTTTGGGTTCTTCCTTTTGGTTCTTCCTTTTAGAAGATGTGGTTTGGGCTGCCAACCCTCTCCACCCCAGTTGCCGTCTCTCCGGCTGTCCTCTGTCTCTCCAGATGTTGTTCCCTGCGCCGGACACTTTGGTGTCTTTTGATCCAGTGTACTGCAGGTGTTCTCGTGCCCGTGCCACCATGAACTCCTCCTTCACCGAGCTGAATGGAAGCCTGAGCTTGTTGTTGTTCCCATACAGCCCTATGTCACTCAGGCTGCGTGGCAAGCCTAGCCATCTGCGCAGGTACCTGCTCACCTTGCGTTCCAGGCCTTCCACGACTGTCAATTTTACTTTTACAAAGTAAAATTTGGCAACTGCATGAGCAAGTCTGTCGTATTTATGCCCAGCATTTAGTAGGCCAGAAACATTGAGTCTTCTGACTGGTTTATAATCCATTCAGAATGCATGAATCGCACTCTGCAAACACTTTTGTGTTTCACTTTAATTATGTAATAGTTTTTAAATCTGTGTTCATAATTAAGTGCAATGGTTTTCAGCTGGTAGTAAAGGGTCAAGTAGGTGGGTCAAAGAGCTGGTTTCTGTGGGTTGCAAATGAGTGCCTGAGTAGATTACCTAATAGTTGTAAAAAGCTTACATAAAGAAGTCCTAAGAAAACATTAATCCATTCACAATGACTTCCTTAGGTACACCTGTTCAACTGCTTGTTAACACAACAAATTAGCAACTCAACATGTCAAGCATGGAGACATGGCTAGGTCTGAGAATGGAGGACAATATGGACGTGTCAAAACTATTAGTACGTCAAGTGTCCACTTGAGGCTGGCAGCAGAAACCTGAATCCCAAATGATTGTGTGCAGAAAAAAAAAAAAAAAAAATATATATATATATATATATATATATATATATATATATATATATATATATATGTGTGTGTGTGTGTGTGTGTGTGTGTGTGTGTATATATATATATATATATATATATACATATATATATATGTATGTGTATATATATATATAGACCTCTTTCTAACCTGGTTCAAGAAGATAGCTTCAGTCTAAAAACATAATATATGTCCTCTCACTGTATACTTTATATAGCGCCTGTTTTCCTGACATTGAGGATTTATTGAGGATCTCCAGTTATGGACACATGGACTCGCTATTGGTCACAGAGTCTAAAGTTTTGAGCCTTGACATGGCTCTCTGTCTGTGAGTAGGTGGATCTAAAGTTTGATTGAGATTACATGCACAGTATGGCAGCATCTATTACAAGGCTTCAACTGCAACCAAAGGAAGCTTTTTAAAATAAAGGGCTGACTTCACAGCACTGCATCTTTTTCTTCTACAGGTCTATGGGTCCAACCCTAGCATGGTGTTCCTAATAAAGTGGCAAGGGAGTGTAGGTTAACTGGGATTTGTAAGTAACTGTAGTTTGTTTTTATTCATGTTTCCCACATTGCTCCAACTCTGAATTTGGGATTGTTGAAATAATTTCTTCATTTGATTTATTTGTATGTTCATCTTCTTTTCCAGATGCTTCACAGCAAGAAGGTTGCTGGTTCGAACCCCATGTTGGTCAGGGCCTTTCTCTGTGGAGTTTGTATGTTCTCCCCTTGCATGCACAGGTTCTCTCCGGGCACTCCGGCTTCCTCCCAAAGACCATAAACATGTTCATTAGGTCAACTGATGACTCCAAAGTTGCTCTGAGGTGTGAGTGTGAGCATGAATGGTTATCCGTCTCTCTATAGGGTCCTGTGATCGGCTGGACAAGGGTTCAGTGTGTACCCCGCCTCTCACCAATTCATCCAATGGATGGATGAAACTTCCTCTCCATTTGTCCAAGGTTCTTGTAATTTTTTTATTCATATGCCTTTGTTTTTTTGACAAAGCATTTTGTAAACCGTTTTTTTCAGCAGTGTTACACACAGTTTATTGTTATGATAATAATTGTTATTTTTTCATAATTATTTATATTTTATCTGAGGAAAAGATGAGTTAGTGTGTTTCTAACAGAAGTCATGGAAAATCATTTATCACCAACACAATTAAAATATCATGAATCTTAAATGCCTGATGGCCAAACCCTGCTGTTTTAGTATAGTTTCGTGTGAATGACTGAAAAAAAAAAGTTTTTGGCTGAGTTTTGATCATCAACTATTCAGTTTTAGTGAGTAATTGTCTGGTTTTGTCCTCATAAAAAGTAATTGTCAAATATTTTAGTCATATTTTTTGATGAGGAATGTAAGGTCGAGGAAGGTTAAAGTGCTGAAATTCATGGATTGCAAGAAGCATATTTAATTTTGACTATTTTTTTAGTCAAAAGGGGGTTGTTATTGCTCCTGATTTGTCAGATCTTCACTGCAGGCAGCACAGGTAAACAATCTGACTTCATTTTATCATTTTTTGACATTATAGTTCCTTCAGAATTGTTTTCATTTACTGTTTTGGCACTACGACTGCATATTTATCTATTTTAAGTAGTCACTGCTCCTTAACTGATCATAACTTCTTACTGCACAACAGTTTAGTAATTTATTTACTCACTGCTTATTTACTGCTCATTAGATGTTTAATTATTCAGTAAGTATTGCACCTTAACCTTTTACCGACTATTGCCTCACTACTCAGGGATTATTCATTACATATTTACTCAGCTGTTCATCCAGTACTGCACCCTAACTCTACTTGTTTGTGTTCTCTCTACTATAGTAACTGTATTTTAGATATTTATTCATTAAGTGCTGCATCATAACCATTTCCCAGACTTTTTAATCACTATTTGATATTTTTTCATTTGGCATCATAACTTATTTTTTCATCCAGTACTGCACCCTAAATGTTCACTTCTTTAGTTATTCTCTGCTCAATAATTGTATTTCAGGTATTTATTGATGAAGTGCTGCATCATAACCATCAAACTGCTATTGGTGTGAAAAAGAACTGGCCAGCAATGTATTGCAGTATTTTGTGCTGTACAATATTGTAGCAGTATTTTACGGCACAATTATATCTTATTAATTTACAATTTTTAGAGATTTGGGACATTTGTTTAAGGGATGCACGATATTGAATTTTTGCCAATATCCAATCTTCCTATATTTCCGAACTCATTATTGCCAATATCTTAAAGATTCCATATTTTGCTTCTTTTCTGCAGTTTAACATGGATCCTTGATGTCTTCATGAAACATTAGTAACATTTTTTGGTCCAAAAAGCCTATGAATAAAGCACAGTTGCATACTTTTCATGCTCACATAACCTCTCTGTTCAGAACGGCTGGTTTTGAGGGCGGTCGCCTTCATATGCTAATGAGCCAGAGCAGCGTACATACGGCAATTCCCGATAGTCCTTCAGTGTAACTCGAGCGAAGCGGGTACTCCAGCCACGGGCTGCTTACAGTTCTGAACACAAACAAACCCTTAATTCATGCCGGTTACCACACACACGGTTACAACAGCAAAGCTCTTTTCCCCAAACATCATAGGCTAATGCACAACATACTAACCGCAGTGGGATGGTCACAATTTAGCCTACCTTCTGAGGTAACATTAGAACAAACGAAGAGACCTGGGGTTGGGTAAAGACCTGATTATATTCAGCCAGCTGTTAAATTTCTCTTCATGAACACACACGAACCACAAATTCATGCCATTTAACGGATAACAGCGGTCACGTTTCACCCAAACATCACAGGCTAATGCACAACATGCTAACCTTGGCCTAGTCATCGCAGTGGGACTGATTATATTCAGCCAACTGTTAAACTTCTCTTGACTAATGTAAGAATGCTCAAACATTGAAGTTCATCCTTCAGACTTTCAACAAGTAAGGTGAACATTGACGAACATGTTGTGCAGTAACCTTTAGTTCACTTCACCCTTCTGATAGCATTAGCTTGTAGCAATGAGCAAAGTAAATACTATACAGCATTAAAATACTCACATTTCCATCATCAGGTTTGGCAACAGATTGTTGACACTGAGCCTGGATTCAGGAAAAGTCTAGTTCCCAGTCCTGTGTTTAACTGACTGAAGTTGAAGAAGCAGTCGGCAGTGAAGTGACTGACACACACATACAGGTTTTAGCCGACTGTAGCTGCTCATTCCCTTCAAACATAAAATTAATCCACTGGGCCCTTTGGTCTTCTGAGGCTGGTAGCCTATATGCGAAGATATATGTGGCTGTTTACAGCCAAAAACCGAGCAGTGACAGCTTCTGAGCTTAGACAAGCTGAACACTGATCTCTCACTAAGAATAAACAACATGGCTGCGCTTCGCAGAGGAATCTCTCCAGCAAAGCGGAAGGGGGACACTCAGGTAGACCAATCAGGTTTGGTATGCAAATCCAAAAATATACTGTTACATAACAGTATATCCATAGACTCAACAGTTCGCCTAATGCTATAAGTTTAAATTCATGCAACTCGCTAAAAACAGGTTTTGTCTTCTAAAATAACATTTTGTGGGCTGGGAAGAAATGTGTTCAAAAGCTTTAAAAAAGTGGTTGTTGCATAATATGTCCCCTTTAACTGAAATAGACCTGTTCCTAGCATGGTAACAGTCCATTTGTTGAAGGATAAGATGTGAAGCAAGAAAAACAACTTTTATGTAAACTCTCTTTTGTAAGTAATACTTTTGATCTATCAAGGTGGTGAACCATCATGGTTCAACTGTGCATTTTGAAAATATTACAGCAAATATCTAGGATATTTATGGCCAACATTCATGTACAAAATATTTATTGTTGATATTAGCAACAATTTTCACATCTGCCAATACTGATACTCAAATTTTTAGGCAAATATCTGCCAATGCTGGTCTGATAATATTGTGCATCCCTAATTTGACTTGTACAGAGGTTCAGCCTCCCACCTCTAGTCGGCAGTAGCTATACATATCTATCTATCTATCTATCTATCTATCTATCTATATATATATATATATATATATATTTATATACATCTATCTATCTATCTATCTATCTATCTATCTATATATATATATATATATATATATATATTTTATACATATATATATACATATATGTATATATACATACATACATACATATACATATAATATATATATATATATATATATATATATATATATATATATATATATACGTATATATGTATATATACATACATATACATATAAAATTATTATTATTATTATTATATCTATAACATTTATTGTTAGTTTTTCTTTTACTGTGACAGACAACAAAATCAATTAATAATTTATACAAATGATATGATGGATCAAAATACTGTGGGTTTCTTTAATAGACTATTTGGAGGAAAGAAAAATGTGTTCTTGCATCATTGCTGATGAGGTATGTGGCAAAAAAAATGAAATGTACAAATTATGTTCATCATGACAATTTGTAAAAATAAACCAAACTTTAGGCAGTTTTTGGGCTTGAATATAAAGGGTGAGAGTAATAAACACATATTAAGATATTTTGGAACTACAAGATGATGGTTCAACTTTGAAGCAGCTACATTATTCATATGTATAACTTCTTGTTGTGACCTACTGTAAAAGATTTTCCTCTTAATCAAATACACAACAACGATTTAAGATTCAAAAGCAAGCAACATCAGACTTGGTGATTTCCTGTTAAAGATTAAAAATCTCATGTGCATGTGTTCACTACAAAATTTATTTCACACATTTATCTGAAACCAATATTCTATGCAGGGTTTGGAACCAGGAAGTGCTAAATGCTAACTCATTTCCACATTTTTGACTCATTCCTGCTGTAACGATTGCCACATGAAAGGAACCAAAAGCAGACTCAGAGACTCAGAGGCAAGTTTCAGTCGGTTTAATCACAAAAAAGGTTTGGTACACAGGAGGTCAAAAGTGATCAGGCAGAAGTACAAAATCAGCAAGCAAAACTCAGGAACAAAAGACTCGGACCAAGGTCCAAACACACCAGTAATCCATCAGGAAAAAAGGCTCAAAGGTATGCTCACAGAGGAAACAAGAAGATCTTGTACAGAGGACAGGGAGTGAGTGGTTTAAATACAAGAGGAAGGGGCCAAACAGACAGGGATCACCAGCACACAGACAATCAACGCAGGTGAAACACATGAGGATGATAGACAAGGAGAACAGGTAGGGGAGGGCAGGAAGGAGTGATCTGGAAAAGAGACACAAGGTAAGTGACCAAGAAAATTAAACAGGGAATAACAAGACTAGAAACATGAGGAGAAAGAAAATGACTAGCTGAACGAGAAGATGTGACACCTGCACCCCTCTATGACACCAAGCTGTAACCCCTTGTTTGAGAATGTCCACCCAATACAGAAATTCCCCCCCAGTGCAATCATTTTCTGGATCCTCAGTTAGAGGGTATACCAGCCTTGCATCTATTTCCTATATCAATAGGGAAATGAAGACAACTATGCTTCGTGCCAAAATCCTTTGTGCTGGGCATTCGATAGAGCCTTATGAGTCTTGGTGTGGTGGCTGCCACAGACATAGCACCCTCCAAAGTAACCAAACAGCTGACTTTTCATAGGCTTTGAGCAATATGTTCAGCTCATACATCAAGCTCTTCTGTTGTCCCCAGGGTCCCCTGTCTCCAGCTGTGACTCATGTCACAGTGAAGCTCAGTGCCTCATGTCCAGAGAAAGAGGCGACACCTTCTCCAGCCAGGTGCTCCACTGTGCCTATAAGGCCAACTTTGTAGGTGATGGCCTTACATGCTACGACACCAAACTCTGCAGGGACTCATCTTGCTGTGAGGAAGGTTATCACTGGTCACCAGATAAGGGCTTTTAACCTGCAAGGCAGGTTATCAATTGTTTCTTGGGCAAATCAGTACTAGTATCCCAGAGAGATGTGTGGCTGAGAACAGGTGTGGTACCCATGCTCCACTGTGGATCACAACTCCTCATCCCAGACAGCCAGGACACATTGAACGTTGCACTGTTATGCCAGGGGAGGAAGCTGCTGCCATTTTGCCTCAGATAGCATTCATGTCAAGCTGTGTCCTGGAAGCCACTATGTCTACAGACTTACCCAGGCAAATACATGTGCTCTTGCTTACTGTGCAAGTATTGATCCATTTAACAGGTCTAACCTGGTTTTCGCAAGATGTACCTAATAAAGTGGCAGGTGAGTGTATATTTTAATGATTGAATGTACTTACAGATGTGTACCTCATACGTTCATTTGTGAATGTGTTATATTGCTAACACCAGGTTAGACCTGCTTTTCCTTCAGTTCTTTGTGGCATAGACTCAGAAAGGTGCTGGAAACATTCCTCAGAGATTTTGTTTCATATTGACATGACAGCATCCCATAGCTGCAGCACATTTGTCAGCTGCACATCTGCAAATCTCCTGTTTAACCACACCCCAAAGATGCTCTATTGGGCTGAGATCTGGTGGCTGCTGAGGCCAATGGAGTACATTGTGATGTTCAAGAAACCAGTTTGAGATGGTTTGAGCTTTGTGACATGGTGCCTTATCCTGCTGGAAGCAGCCATCAGAAGACTAGTGCACTGTGTTCATAAAGGGATGGACATGGTCAGAAACAATACTCTGGTAGGCTGTGGGGTTTAAACTGTGCTCAGTTGATACGAAGGTGGCAAAAGTGTGACAAGATAATATTTCCCACACAGTTACACCACGATTATCCAGTCACCAGAAAAGTATGTTTTTTGAAAGGTTCTGCCCTCTGAAGTCATGTTGGCTGTTCACCAGACAATAACCTTGAAATGCAGTTGGATTCGCCAGATTCTGTCATCAAGCAAATTCATCTTGCAAATCTTCAAGCTGTTCTCAGTCAGAAACTGACCATTTGTTGCTGAGGAGAGGCTTTAGCTATGAGTGTGGTTTGGTTTGTCTTAGCAAGCAGTGTCTGCAAGCCTCTGGCCAGCCGTAATAATGTGACAGACAAAACATTGATTTTTAATCATGTTGTTGTTTTTCTTTCATAGTTCGTCCCTTCCCAATCACTTTCTTTGGGATTGATTCAGTGGTCATGTTCAGTAGAAGTTCATCTTGTTAGTCAGGTTACCCAGATGGAAATATATCCAGTGCTTGTGTTCAGTAGCTCATCTTGTCTGTCAGGTTGGACTAGTTAAATACATTCTGTATAATATACAATACACTATTGAATTGTCAAACTTATCTACCTTGAGTTTGACCCAATTATATCCTCAGTGTCCTGTTCTTTGCTGACAGAATTGGCACCCAGTTTAGTCTTCTGCTACTGTAGCCCATCTGCTTCAAGGTTTGGCCTGTCGTGTGCTTAGAAATGATCACCTTCATAACTTGGTGGTATCAAGTGGTTATTTAAGTTTTGTCCTTCTATCATCATAAACCACTCTAGCCATTCTCCTCTTACTTGGCATCAACAAGGCATTTTTACTGTTCACTACATCCCCTGCTGGGCCTTCTTGAGGATGGAGCTGATGTTCTGCCCCCACTTCAGACTCTAGTCAGATAATAGTGCCCAGGAATCTGAAGCTCTCCACAGTGTACACAGGCTGCTGAGGAAAGTCAACTACCATCTCCACCGTCTTGACTGTGTTCAGCTCCAGGTTGTTCTGACTGCACAAGAGCACCACTTGATTCACCTGCTGTCGATAAGCTGACTCATCACCGTCCTGGGTGAGACCAATGGCGGTGGTGTCATCTGCAAGCTTCAGTAGCTTCACAGAGGTGTCTGTGGAGATGCAGTCATCTGTGTTGAGGGAGAAAAGCCGTGGGGAAAGGACACATCCCTGGAGGGTGCCTGTGCTGGTGGTCCGAATGTCCGAGGTAGCCTGTACCAGCTTCACCTGCTGACTTCTGTCGGGCAGGAAGCTGTAGCTTCACTTACAGAGCGCAGGTGGCACGGTGAGCTGGGACAGTCTGGAGCAGAGGGAGTGGGGGACAGGGCATGTGAGCAGAGTGGAGTGATGAGATTTCCCGCTTCTCATACACAGAGCTGTTCCTTGCGCCTGCTTGTCCCCTCAGAGGGATGCATTGTGCTCTGCTAATTATAGCTCCACCTTCCACTCAAATTTCTACCTGCTCCACTCAAATTGCTTACTGCTCACTCTATGAAAATACGAAAGCACATTACATTCACTGAGTACAAAAAATTAGAGGATTGCAAGTAACTAGCAATAAGGTCTGAGAGCTTTTGTGCTGTCCATGGTGCTGATCTGGTCCATTTGTCAGGTTCAGCACTGTAGACAGCACAGCATTACGTCTCAGTCCACAGCCATCTGTGTGACTGCAGCAGCGGTTGGAGGAAGTTCTCTGAGTCACTACCAAACCGGACTGGATGCATTTCAAATGCATGAATTTGTATCCGTGAAGCATCCTGTGTTGGTTTAACTGCTCCTGCAGAAAGACAGCAACACCAGCATGTCAGACTGGGCTTTACACCTGAACAATCTGAGAGACTTAAAATTTCTGCGCAGTGTTGACAAACGAATATTAACACCATCTTCATTTTTTAAAAACATCAGTATGTCCCAGTGTCTTAAACCGAGAAGATGGTAATAGCAGATTAATTGCAATAGCGCCATCATTGCCACTGTGAGAGGATTTACAGAGATTCTTTTTGCCCCACCTTTCCTCGTGGTTACGAGATCTTTTCTCGTAATAACGAGATCTTGAGCTCATAATTACGAGATAAAGTGTTGAGATCATTGACAAGATTATTGTCATCCCTTAGTCTCACAGGAATAGTACACTTGTATGACCTCTCAGCATCCTTTTTGAAGTACTTGTAAACTCTATGGCCGAGTTGTCAACATCCAATTTCTGACAGAATACAGTGTAGGTGACTGAGTAATTGATTTTACACAGATGCATTCTGGGTCAGATATGCTTCAGACGCATAGTGTGAGTGGTACCGGAGTGAAATTGGAGTGGGTTGGCGCAAAAGATAAGGTGACGCTCCAGCTTTTTTTTGGGTAAAAAAAAGAGATTTGCACTCCAGAAAGTCCTTCTGCCCGTGCCTCCTGATCACTCCGGATCAGCTTCGTTCACATGCTCTGGTGGGGTACGACTCTATTAAATGCCAAGCTAAAGTCCACCAACAGGATCTTTGCATAGGTCCCAGGACAATCCAGGTGCTTCAGGATGTAATGCAGCCCCAAGCTGACAGCGCTGTCCACTGACCTGTTTGCCCAGTAGACAAACTGCAGGGGGTCCAGCAGATTGCTTGTGAGGAACATCAGGTGGGCCAAAACCAGCCGCTCAAAGGTCATCATGACTACAGATATCAGCGCGACAGGCCTCTGGTCATTCAGTCCTGAGATGGTGTTTTTTTTAGGAGCGGCTGGGGATCTGTTGAAGAGCTGAGTGAGGACGGGAGCCAGCTGGTCTGCACAGGCTCACAGACAGGAGCGGGACGCTCCATCTGGACCTGGAGCTTTCCTGATCTTCTGTCTCTGCAGCAGCCAATTCACTTCCTCCTCGCTCTCTTGGAGGGTCTGAGGGTTGGAAGTGCTGGAGGACGGGGTTGGTGATGAGGTTGAGGCGAGGGACTCGATGTCAATTGGTGGTGTTGAGGGAGGGAGGGAAGGCAGAGGAACAACAGAGAGGTCATCCAGTCTTTGTTTAGCTGTGCAATGCTCATTTTGAAGAGTGGAAAGGGATGAATTAATCATGTCAAGGTGTCTCTGGATTGACTTTTTCAGAATCTCCTTTAGCAAGCGTGGATCCCTGTATAGCAATAGCAACTAAAATAGCTTTGCTGGTAGCTGCAGTCTCGCTGGCCGTTGACAATGAAGAAGACTTCTTCTTTTTTCTTTCTTGGTCTGGTTAACAGCCATGGCATTAAAGTGAACTCAAGGTTACTAAGCATTTAAGATAGCCAGTCAACAAAAGAAAATGTAAAGGAGCAGCATTCTATAGTGAAGTGGAGGTTTACAGCACGGTGCTCTGTCAAAACACGTCTGCACCATTACAGCATACGAGAGCCACCACCCGAGAGATGTTTTCTTCAAAATACATCTTGTTCCCCCTCCCCCTGAATAGATCTATCTGTGTGATGTCATACCACTGTTTTGCTGTCAGTTTAAGCCCAGTGGCTTAAGTTAGTGAGCCCTTTAACTGTAGTAATTGGGAAAATACAGTCATCAAAAAAGTGAGTTTGTAGTCCATGCAGTCAAGCTTAGGCGGATGTGTCAGAATCTGGCTAATATTTTTAAACAAATCACCTTTTGGTCTTCATTATTCATAAACAGTAATTAAATGTATTAATTTTGTTTCCTTACAGCCTGATACCAAATGTCGTACAGTACCAGTCTACAGCCTTGTGGTTGGGGACCCTTTCAGGTAGAGCATGCACAGTAGCGGCTGTCTGATCTCAAGGGCTTTGATCAAGGGCAATTTCAGTAGGCTTGAGGTAGCGAGTCCATCGCAGAGCAGAGAAGTTAAAGTGTGTTCACACTGGATGCGACGGACACAACCTGGGTGACTTGGTCACACAACCAGGTCACATCGCTCAGTAGACAAAGTTGAAATATTTGAACTCTTCAGACAATGTCACATGTGGCTGTGCCAAGGCAAGCTCTGCTTACAAGTCTAGCTGTTGCAGATAGTGTGTGTGTATGTTTGTCTGTCTGCATACAGTGGATGTATGCTGGAAAAGATGGAAGTTTTTGCTGGATGAATATGCAGGAAATAAAGACGGAGGGGGGAAGAAGCGGGCCAGCAGCAGGGCCAGCGAAGAAGTGGCGGTTCTCTGTAGTCCTGTCCTTCCTTGACCTGTTTATCAGCCTGAGGGAGGCGAGTAGCAACATGGCTCAGGGGGTTGACGGGAAGAGAACTCCCTACTCAAGGTGAAGCTGACAGATGAGGCTGAGGCAGCAGCAGGGCCATCTTCACCTTCAGCAGAGCCATCAGCTGCAGTGTAGTGTATTGACAGTTGGTAGATGTGTGAAAAGGACACAGCTGGAATAATGTCAGCCTAACCTATACATATTTGGACAGGTTTGTGGTGAAACTTGTGTGGGCTTGACGTCGATGAGCAAAGCAACTGTGAAAAAATTAGCTATTTATGGACATGCAATGCTGATGGGACGTAATATTGGTCTCCAAGTGGCGTTCAGTTTGAACGCATTAGAATGGATGCAGGTGTGTTGACAAGATGGCAGCAAGGAGCAATTAAATGAACAATCACCGCAGGAATGACCCGTAAACTTATAAATTTGGACCGGGCTCATGTGTGGATGGGACCCTTAAAGAAGCAGGAACAAGAGTGTCTCAGATAGAGAAATAATAAAGCACTATCAGGAGTACTTAGTATATGAAAGATAATTTTTTGACATTAATTACTGTGAACATGCTCCAGCAGTCATCAAAAAAGAATGTTTGACTTAAGGCAAAATATGAGCTTTTAAAACTACTATAGTACCAGAGGACCCAAATCTGGGTCCACTGGGGCTCAAGAACAAGCTCCTCAACACGACCGCACAGAGCAGCCAACTGTTTCTTTAAGACTATAGTCATGTTGCACATCAAATCAAACAGGAAAAACTCAACCACACGAACATATAAGCCATGATTATATACACCAAACACAATTAAAACGCCAAGCAAATTAATTATCAAAAATCAAAATCTGTACAGCGCCCCCTGGAATCCCACTCGACACATTTTCGCTATACACACAAACAAACCATCTGTGGAAAGCTGAGACCGAGACCATTGACACCAAGTACATCCTTCTATGACCAAAACTCGGGAAACAAGCAGCCAAAGAAGACGGTACACTGTCGCGGGAGTCCAAAAAATGTGTCTTACCTTTGATATTTTGTCATAAATCGTCGAATCTGAGAGCTTCTGATCATCCCAGGGTGATGCAAAGAGCCTCCATGTTTGTTTAGGGCAAAAAGAACTACATTTTTACGTAATTTCCAGATCCGAGAGCCCTTTATATGCGAGGCGAGCGAAGTCATTTGAAGTTGAGCGAGGCTGAGGAGGGCTGGATCCAGCAGATTTTGGTCGTTCTGGTTGGCCAATGATGCATCAGGGAGAGTTTTGAGCAATTCTATTGGCTCAGACAAGTCTATAGAGGTGTGAATCATCCAAATCGGCCAATCGACAGTCGAGATATAGCCCTTTGTATTTTACCGCATGAGGCCTCAATGGAGATGTCAGATCATCAGATATTACAGTTTTTAGGATTATTTATGGGCACTTTAGAGCAGAAAATGTCAGAACAAACCAAAAGAGGTTATTACATGAATGAAGTGCTGCATATGCATTTTAGACACTACATTTATTAAATTTTTCTTTTATTGACAAAATACATATATTTTTGACCTTTGGCTCAGTATGCAGTCTTTTTCAAAATTCTCGCCTGACCATTTTGTTGTTAAACCTCTGTAATTTTGCTCTGCATCAGTTTATAAGAATAATCCTTCGCAGAGATGATATTTACATATTTTATTATTCATCTTTAGAGTTTTAAAGCTGTTACTGTATCATTTCTAAGGGTTATTCACTATAAAATAGTGGGGGTTTTTTTAGGCAAGAATGAAATCTTCCAATTATTCTGTGTTCTATCTTCGTTTACTCTTTTCCAGTAACATATATACTGATAATTAAACATCTGAACAAATCGCACAAGTGTTACTTTTATTATGACTCCAAAATTATTCAAATAGACCTTGTGGTTGCAGAGATATTCTCTTTTCTTTATGGGCATGTCATTTTTTGAGCAGAAGGCATTAAAAGAGGCTGGGCTGAACTTAAATTGACTTTCACACATGTGGCTCAACATTTGAGAAAGATTACTGGAATATAGTTAGTGTGTGATCAGGGCTACAGAGACTACAAAATAAACAGCTTGTTTTACCAATGAAAAAAGATTTTTATTTGTGGGACTTTCAATACAAGCCAAACATCAATAGGAAACCTGCAAAGAATTGCTTACATAAGGTCTTCTACTACAGTGTTCATTAACGTGATATTGTACATTTGTTAAAACAACAAGGTCCATAAATCCAGCTATATATTGTTGTTGCTAATATAATGCTGTAAAATGAACTGTTTGCACAGTGTGGGTCCAATATATGGGAAACAATTATTCATCCTCTGAGTTTTGTAATTTATTAACTGGGTCCAGCATGTTTACTGAACTATTGTAGCTCTTGGAAAAGTTTGTGATAGGAGTAAGTGAAAATAAACAGCCAAAAAATAGGAATGCATATTTACGGAAGCACACCTGGCCAACCAAAAAAGCTGAAGAAATGTCCAAACATTAGCCAATCTAAACAAAAAAACAAAAACAAAAAGAAAAAAAAAGAAATTATTTTCATAAGGCATGGGACAAATATAGTGTCTCAGAATCAGAGGTGTTTAGTATTCATTTGTTTTTTTTATTTAGCCTCTGTTGATTTATTAAGGATCAAATTTTAGATTGTATTTGATGCAAACTAGTATTTAAGAATGGAATGTCAATTTTGAAATATTTTTTTATGTAGGAAGCTAGAAATTATTAAAAATTATATTTTTTGGAAAGTTATTTATCTTTTTTAGGCAAAGATAATGGCTGACTATTTAATAAGATGCAATGATTGTATACTTAAATATAGATAAATATATAGATAAACTTTATTGTCACTTGCAGGAATTTCTTCTTAGACAGCAGTGCTACTGGCTAAGGGCACAATATACATAAAAACCACCAGACAACATAAAAAAAAGAGTAACATAAGCCAGAGGTTGGTGATATTAATGGTCAGTAGTTATTGCACAAAAAAAGTTAAAGTGAAGTACAATTTACAGTAAATGGTGAAAATAATACATACATACTTATATATCAACAAGGAAGCAGAATAATTTAATAATGCAATGTTTTGAGTTTTTACTTCTTTCCACTCCATTTTGGACATGTAAACCAAATCATTGAGTTATGTTTTTTTTCTTAGGGTGGTCTTTTTGTTTACTTTTGTATTATTATTTTGCTTAGAATATTTACATTGAATCTTTGTTTTTTTACATAGTCAAAGTAAACTACTACCTCATAAGGAACTCAAAGATCTGAAAGCTATTTAGGCTTGAGACAGCTTGAACAAGAGATGGATTTTAAGGGCTCTAATTTCCTGGCGCAACTCAGGGTGGCGCAGCCTGGAGCACCCCGCGCAGTGGTAATTTTGTCCAGCGCACCGCCGTGCGCAGCCAATTTGGCAATTTGGAAGACTGGCTGCGCCGAGATGGGTGCAACGGCGCACCAGGGGGAGGTGTCGAAAGATTCAGCTTGGCGCAGTGACAATTTTGTGCCAAAAAAACACGCGGAAGGTGCGCTGAAAGCTCGCCAGCTCCAACCCGGTCTATTCTCGCGGCAGACGAGGCGCACCCCGGGCAGTGGTAATTTGGCTGACAGGCGCACAGTGCTCACATGTCACCAAAACCTCACAGGCAGGTGTCCAGAGTGTCAGGCACATTTCAATGCAATAAACAATCACAGCAACCACTATTTAATGTAACCGTCTGAACCAGCACATACATTTGTATCTATATTAATTGTCCCGTCACATCTGATGTCAGATCAGAGATGTTTGTCATAACTAACGAGTTCACATCTCTCAATCCAACCACAATCAACTTCTCTCATCTCATGAAATTCAAAAGAAAAGAAAAAACAGAGACACTCGCTGAATAAATGTAAGTCACTCAGGGTCTTAAGGATTTACCTGTGATTGCCCATATTTCTCTGTTTTAATCTTTATTCTTAACGTGATCTAAAAAGATGGAGTACATTATTGCAAGGAGGATGAGGAGGAGATATATTTTCACCAAAGGTTCTGCTATTTGGCGATGACAGACCAGGAATGCAGGTGGATCACAAGCATGATGAATGGATTAGCCTGCTGCTGTGTTCAAATGTAATTATAACTTAATTTTGTACTCATATTTATGAGACAGGAACAGATTATATCTGTCCCACGAGGTGGTCCACACTGTGATGCAAATTGTGTCCTCTGATGCGTGGCCCGGTGGCCCCTGCACTCTCCCAGTTGCTGTAAAAGTGACAGCGGCTCTGACCTTCTCCGCCACCGAGGTGAAATTGTCACTGCGCCCGCAGCGCATTTAAAGGCGAGGAGAGGCGTTCATTTGATTGGTGAAGATTACACTCGGCTGTGTTAAACCCACTCACTCCTCCTCTCCTCCCTCTCTGACATTTGCATCGGTAGGAGGGACGGAGGCGTGGGTGCGCCTCCATGCGCCAGACTGCGCCATGCACGAAACTTGCAAAATGCCCTGGACACACCCCGTTGGTGCGACACAGGGCAGATGCGCCTGGTCTACAAAATTAGAGCCCATGGACTCACTATTGGTCTCACTATTATGAGAAGGTTGATCTAAAGTTTGATTGAGATGACATGCACAGTATGGCAGTCTCCATTACAAGGTATCAAGAGCAATACAAAGGAAGCTTTTT
This sequence comes from Cetoscarus ocellatus, assembly GCA_037902135.1. NCBI lineage: Eukaryota > Metazoa > Chordata > Actinopteri > Labriformes > Labridae > Cetoscarus > Cetoscarus ocellatus. Next base: position 728,980 of record JBAMNC010001245.1, read on the forward strand.
TAATACAAGGGCTAACGTCACATGACTCCATCTGTTTCTTCTACAGGTCTATGGGTTCTAGTCTAGCAAAGTGTGCCTAATAAAATGGCCAGGGAGTGAAGGTTGAATGGGATTTTTAGGTAACTGTATTTTGTTTTTATTCATGTTTCACACACTGCTCCAACTCTCCCTGAATTTGGGGTGTTCATATAGTTTCTTTATTTGATTCATTAGCATGATCATCTTCCTCTCCACATGCCTCCCAGCAAGAAGCTTGCTGGTTTGATCCCCAAGTTGGTCAGGGCCCTTCTGTGTTGAGTTTTTCATGTTCTCCCCGTGCATGCACAGGTTCTCTCTGGGCACTCCGGCTTCCTCCCACAGACCAGAAACGACTCCAAAGTTGCTCTGAGGTGTGAGTGTGAGCATGAATGGTCGTCTGTCTCTCTATGTGGCCCTGTGATTGGCTGGAGACCGGTCCAGTGTGTACCCGTCTCTCACCAAATGCCAGTATAGATGATGAATGGATAGATCTTGCTCTCCATTTGTATTCTTTTTGTGGGTTCCCGGCTTGCACAGCTCATTTGATTTAATGTATGACTGGATATATTAACACATTTGCAGGATGAGAATGACTGAAGGCAACAATCTGATTAAACAGCTCATCAGAACCTTCATTAAAAATACGTTTTATGTAATACTATGACAGACATTTTAAAGGTTCGTGAGCAGAGGAAAGCAACAATTCCAGTCTTCCCCTTAAATGGGAAAGTCAAACTTCTCTGTAATGATAACCTTTCCTCTCTCATTTATAGTCCCTGCTGTTGACCAAAGGTGTTTCAGAAGGGGTTTGTTCAATGTCGGGAAAATGGAGTGATCCTGATATGTGTAAACTTGAAGATTTAGAGTTCTGTTTCAACTCTGACCTGAAACTGATTGAAGAACCATAAAGTATATTGACTCTTGGCTTTATTTGCCAGTTCTGATTGAATTTGATCCCTTTTTTCATTCTGATATAATCAGCAACTCTTTACATCATATACATGGTGTATCAACCATGTTTTCAATGGTGACTTAGTCTTAAAGTATGTGTTAAAGTTGTTCTGATTCATATGTTTGATTTATGATTTAACAGACTTGCTGGTATACTGTGTTATAAAACTTAAGTTAAGGTAATCAAGATCGGCAAGACCGGCAGAACACAATGATTCCAAGGAATGATAACAGGGCGTGTTACTAATCGAGAAATGGGTCACTTGGGTTCTCTGTTATTTCTTGTTTTTCTGGTGTTTATTATTTACTGCTCTAAACTTTAGAAAAATCCCTGTTTAATTTAAGATCAAGTCCACACACATTAGGCCTGCATGAAATTAAGAAAATGTGAGGTTACAAAGTTAAATGTGGCAACTGTATGAGCATGTCTTCCTTATTGAGTAGCAGAATTTCGTAGGCCCGAAACATTGATTCTTTTGACTGGCTTAAATCCATGCAGAGTGCATGAATCTCAGTCCACAAACACTTTTGTATTGCAAATAAATTGTGTCACATTTTTCAAATCTGTGTGCATGAGTATCAACAATGGTATACAGCTGGTAGTTAAGGGCTAAAAAGGTAGGTCAATGAGCTGGTTTCTGTGGGTCTTAAATAAGTGCCCAAAAAGAAAACCTTATCGTTGCAGAAAGCTCACATTAAGAAGCACAAAGAAAACATTAACTCAACTAGAAAAATTGTATTTCCTTGCAGCAAATGCGGTGAAATGCTGAGTCTGAATGCTGGAACTGTGAAATGAAATGGCTAAAAGCAATGCAAACAAAGCTGAAAATGTGAAAATGGGACATAAAATAGTTTGAAGCAGTGAAGCACAGCTGCAAATGTGGGAAATGTGTAATAAAAATGGTTACAGTTGTGAAAGAAAGCTAAAAATTAATAAAAGTGACAGGAAATTGCAGAAAGCTGTAGAAATGTTAGGCCACCATGAAGAAATTGTAATTTATGATTAAAAGAGTAAAATTTGTTAGGGCTAAAATGACAAAGATTGTAATCAGTAGCAGAAGTGTGAAATATGTTAGCACATGAGCTGTCAAGACACCATGTGAATGATAAAATCACACAGTGTGACTGATGATCCCTCACTGTCCCCGCGATGTGCATCTATCTGCGTCTTTACGCCCACTGGCAGACGGAGGAGCGCACACACACACACACACACACACACACGCTGAGAGAAAGTGAAAGTCACACAAGCATGCTGCTATACGTATCCTTGCACATTTTGTTGTGGTTATATGGTATTTCGGGGCGTTTTCTAGTGGGTATATGGCGTATACCCGCGTATGCACCCAGAGTCTGGCGGACTGTAGAGCAGAGAGCAGTGTCCGCGGGCGTCAGAGCTGTCATAGTCGAGCGCACTGCCGCGTAGTATTTTCTTGTGAAATGAATGTGAAAGCCTACATTTCCCACTAACCTTGCGCATTGTTTTCCATTTCTCTGTCATGACGCTGTAGACTGAGGACTAGGAAGAGGAGCTGCTCTGCCTGCTGACTTTGCAAAGCACTAACATGAAGAGGCGGAGGCAGTGTGACATTTAATGTGGGTCGATGATAAAGCTGTGGACTTCCGGGTATACGACCTAATGCTGTGCCAAAACCGTGATAGCTATCAAACAAAAGACTGCACCATGAGCATCCCAAGAATCAGCTGAAATGATTGATATCAGCTTCGTGTCTGTACTGTAGAAAATGTTGACACGAGAGGAGTCTAAAAACGGGCTTGAAAGTGAAGCTGTCGCCTACGTCAGCCTACATTTCCCACAATCCTTTTCGCATGTCTGTGTCATGACGCTGGACACCGAGAAGATGAGGAGACGAAGGTGGTGATACGCCAATGAAATGTGTGGGTCTGACAAGTAATGCGTGACAGCTGACAGACGTGAATTTTTAAGGACTAAAATGGCAAAAACTGTAATGAATAGCATGCGTGTTTATGTATCTTCTGAAATATGCCTGATAATAAAATAATCTTGTCCAGGAATCAAAACCCAGTCTCCTGATTAAACGGCGACTGTGCTAACCAGTCAGCCAACAGCTCAATTGAGTTACAGTGACACACCTGTCAATACAGCAGCAGACTATGTTATGATGCTGTATGCTTGTCCAGAGCGGTGAAGTTAAGCTGGGTACTTCCGGGTATATGGGCTAATGCTGTGCCAAAACCGTGATAGCTATCAAAAAACGGACTGCACCGTGAGCATCCCAAGAATCTCCTGAAAAGATTGATGTAGGTTTCATGTCTGTACTGTAGAAAATGTTGACGCAAGAGCAGTTTAAAAACGGGCTTCAAAGTGAAGCGATCAGCTCTCTGGGGAAGAAAATTTCAATGGGAGCCAATGGGGACTTTGCGGGATACCCGTGGCTCTGAAGCTCACTGAGACTAAACGATGTCAATGTCAAGGCTGAAACGAATTTCAGCTAAAAGAGGAGAAGTGTAGGTTCATTTTGATGTATAAATCATATCTGTGGAACAAAGTTTGAATCTTTTATCGCAGTTTATCCGCTAGAAATTTTGGACTTTTTAGGCGAAGCTCACGCTCTAACAGGTCACGTGACACGCTCTAAGAACAGAGAAATCCTCAAAACTTAGTGTTGCCTAAACAGTGATATCTCAAAAACTGTAGAAGACAGCAAAAAGCTGAACACATGTAAAAATAGTTACCAAGTCAGTGAATCTGTGAAAGCAAGAATGAAGTCTGTAGGTGGAAGTATGCCGAAGCTGTACAGCCTGAAAGTTCAAGCACTTTTCAGCAGACCTGCAAAAATCTCCCATTGACTTCAATGCAAAATATCTGCAGAAAATCATTTTTACTGTAAAAACTGTAACAGTTCCACATGTGAAAAATACAAGCCCACCTCTCCTGAACATGCTGCACTGCTCAATTTTTTTCTGTGAAAATCTGTGCAAATTTGAAAACTGTGAAAAGGTCCAAATAGTTGAGGGAAGAATAAGAAGAAGAAGAAGAAGAAGAATAACTAGAAAAATTGCATTTCCTTGCAGCAAATGCGTTGAAATGCTGAGTCTGAATGCTGGAACTGTGAAATGAAATGGCTAAAAGCAATGCAAACAAAGTCAAAAATGTGAAAATGTGACATAAAATAGTTGGAAGCAGTAAAGCACAGCTGCAAATGTGGGAAATGTGTAATAAAAATGGTTACAGTTGTGAAAGAAAGCTGAAAATGAATAAAAGTGACAGGAAATTGCAGAAAGCTGTAGAAATGTTAGGCCACCATAAAGAAATTGTAAGTTATGATTAAAAGAGTAAAATCTGTTAAGGATAGAATGACAAAGATTGTAATCAGTAGCAGAAGTGTGAAATATGTTATCAAATTTGCATTGTAAAGACAGGAAAAGAATAAAGTTGTATGGAAGTGAAAGGTTGAATGACTGACAACCTGTGACATCCAGACTGAGAGGACAGCAGCCAGATGCATACAGCAAGGAGCTGTAATAATCAGCAGTCTGTGTTGGACACACAGTTGAAAAGTACAACTGCCTTTGCCATAATTTGAACCCGGGCCGCTGGAGGGAGAGTCAGCAACTTTGCAGCTAAAAATATATATATGTTAAATGTTATGGAAATTGTGATTTTGTTGGATTTCAGTAGGAAGTGAAATAAACATTTCAGCTCCAAAAAAATGAATTTTCTGGCTATTATTTGTGCATTCAGGCTTTAAAGGGTTAAATTATGAAGTGCAATTGAATATGCATAATTACCCTAGATTACGTTTTCCTTTAGTAACTGAAAAATGTTTTGGCATCAATTTGTAGGCTACAAGTCTACAACACTATGAACTATCCAGTATAAAAGCATCTGACTTGAACATTAATGTAAACAGTGGTGATTTTCATTGGAGGACAATAAGGAGTGGACATTAACGGTCAGAATGTCATTAGAAACTTGATCTGCTCAAGTTAACATCTAAGTCAAAGTTATCACTACTTCATTTTTAAATCAACAAATCTATACTTGAACATCAAACTCGAAGTAATAATAGCCTACATACATGAATTTGTAAATCTGGACAGGAATATCTGAGTAGAGACATATAAAACAGTGTAATATTTGTGTGTAGTCTGGTTTATTCTAGTGGGTATAATCTGACATACTCTGATGATGTTTGTCCTCTTAGGGCCTCCATACACTGAAGACATTTCTACTGCAATTTGACCAGATTAATACACCGTCCACTGAAAACAGCTCTGAGACCCACAATGGGCCTCCACCTACAGGTTGGGAACCGCTCCACTAGTAGACTGTATTTGAAGCTTGATCCTTCAAAGATTGTTCTGATATCATGGAGAATAAGTGATGGAGGATCCCTCAGGATGAATTTATTATTTAGAAAACAGTGAGTGAGTGAAAACAAGAGCTGGACTGATGAAGAATGTAGAGTTTTGATGAATGAAAGGCTGACTCGTCAGTTTTTGAAGTCTTTGTGTTCACTTAAACCGGGCACATGAGCTGTCAAGACACCGTGTGAATGGTAAAATCACACAGAGTGACTGATGATCCCTCGCTGTCCCTGCGATGTGTGTCTATCTGCGTCTTTACGCTCACCGGCAGACGGAGGAGCGCGCACACACACACACACACACACACACATGCTGAGAGAAAGTGAAAGTCACACAAGCATGCTGCTATACGTATCCTTGCACATTTTGTTGTGGTTATATGGTATTTCGGGGCGTTTTCTAGTGGGTATATGGCGTATACCCGCGTATGCACCCAGAGTCTGGCGGACTGTAGAGCAGAGAGCAGTGTCCGCGGGCGTCAGAGCTGTCATAGTCGAGCGCACTGCCGCGTAGTATTTTCTTGTGAAATGAATGTGAAAGCCTACATTTCCCACTAACCTTGCGCATTGTTTTCCATTTCTCTGTCATGACGCTGTAGACTGAGGACTAGGAAGAGGAGCTGCTCTGCCTGCTGACTTTGCAAAGCACTAACATGAAGAGGCGGAGGCAGTGTGACATTTAATGTGGGTCGATGATAAAGCTGTGGACTTCCGGGTATACGACCTAATGCTGTGCCAAAACCGTGATAGCTATCAAACAAAAGACTGCACCATGAGCATCCCAAGAATCAGCTGAAATGATTGATATCAGCTTCGTGTCTGTACTGTAGAAAATGTTGACACGAGAGGAGTCTAAAAACGGGCTTGAAAGTGAAGCTGTCGCCTACGTCAGCCTACATTTCCCACAATCCTTTTCGCATGTCTGTGTCATGACGCTGGACACCGAGAAGATGAGGAGACGAAGGTGGTGATACGCCAATGAAATGTGTGGGTCTGACAAGTAATGCGTGACAGCTGACAGACGTGAATTTTTAAGGACTAAAATGGCAAAAACTGTAATGAATAGCATGCGTGTTTATGTATCTTCTGAAATATGCCTGATAATAAAATAATCTTGTCCAGGAATCAAAACCCAGTCTCCTGATTAAACGGCGACTGTGCTAACCAGTCAGCCAACAGCTCAATTGAGTTACAGTGACACACCTGTCAATACAGCAGCAGACTATGTTATGATGCTGTATGCTTGTCCAGAGCGGTGAAGTTAAGCTGGGTACTTCCGGGTATATGGGCTAATGCTGTGCCAAAACCGTGATAGCTATCAAAAAACGGACTGCACCGTGAGCATCCCAAGAATCTCCTGAAAAGATTGATGTAGGTTTCATGTCTGTACTGTAGAAAATGTTGACGCAAGAGCAGTTTAAAAACGGGCTTCAAAGTGAAGCGATCAGCTCTCTGGGGAAGAAAATTTCAATGGGAGCCAATGGGGACTTTGCGGGATACCCGTGGCTCTGAAGCTCACTGAGACTAAACGATGTCAATGTCAAGGCTGAAACGAATTTCAGCTAAAAGAGGAGAAGTGTAGGTTCATTTTGATGTATAAATCATATCTGTGGAACAAAGTTTGAATCTTTTATCGCAGTTTATCCGCTAGAAATTTTGGACTTTTTAGGCGAAGCTCACGCTCTAACAGGTCACGTGACACGCTCTAAGAACAGAGAAATCCTCCAAACTTAGTGTTGCCTAAACAGTGATATCTCAAAAACTGTAGAAGACAGCAAAAAGCTGAACACATGTAAAAATAGTTACCAAGTCAGTGAATCTGTGAAAGCAAGAATGAAGTCTGTAGGTGGAAGTATGCCGAAGCTGTACAGCCTGAAAGTTCAAGCACTTTTCAGCAGACCTGCAAAAATCTCCCATTGACTTCAATGCAAAATATCTGCAGAAAATCATTTTTACTGTAAAAACTGTAACAGTTCCACATGTGAAAAATACAAGCCCACCTCTCCTGAACATGCTGCACTGCTCAATTTTTTTCTGTGAAAATCTGTGCAAATTTGAAAACTGTGAAAAGGTCCAAATAGTTGAGGGAAGAATAAGAAGAAGAAGAAGAAGAAGAATAACTAGAAAAATTGCATTTCCTTGCAGCAAATGCGTTGAAATGCTGAGTCTGAATGCTGGAACTGTGAAATGAAATGGCTAAAAGCAATGCAAACAAAGTCAAAAATGTGAAAATGTGACACAAAATAGTTGGAAGCAGTAAAGCACAGCTGCAAATGTGGGAAATGTGTAATAAAAATGGTTACAGTTGTGAAAGAAAGCTGAAAATGAATAAAAGTGACAGGAAATTGCAGAAAGCTGTAGAAATGTTAGGCCACCATAAAGAAATTGTAAGTTATGATTAAAAGAGTAAAATCTGTTAAGGATAGAATGACAAAGATTGTAATCAGTAGCAGAAGTGTGAAATATGTTATCAAATTTGCATTGTAAAGACAGGAAAAGAATAAAGTTGTATGGAAGTGAAAGGTTGAATGACTGACAACCTGTGACATCCAGACTGAGAGGACAGCAGCCAGATGCATACAGCAAGGAGCTGTAATAATCAGCAGTCTGTATTGGACACACAGTTGAAAAGTACAACTGCCTTTGCCATAATTTGAACCCGGGCCGCTGGAGGGAGAGTCAGCAACTTTGCAGCTAAAAATATATATATGTTAAATGTTATGGAAATTGTGATTTTGTTGGATTTCAGTAGGAAGTGAAATAAACATTTCAGCTCCAAAAAAATGAATTTTCTGGCTATTATTTGTGCATTCAGGCTTTAAAGGGTTAAATTATGAAGTGCAATTGAATATGCATAATTACCCTAGATTACGTTTTCCTTTAGTAACTGAAAAATGTTTTGGCATCAATTTGTAGGCTACAAGTCTACAACACTATGAACTATCCAGTATAAAAGCATCTGACTTGAACATTAATGTAAACAGTGGTGATTTTCATTGGAGGACAATAAGGAGTGGACATTAACGGTCAGAATGTCATTAGAAACTTGATCTGCTCAAGTTAACATCTAAGTCAAAGTTATCACTACTTCATTTTTAAATCAACAAATCTATACTTGAACATCAAACTCGAAGTAATAATAGCCTACATACATGAATTTGTAAATCTGGACAGGAATATCTGAGTAGAGACATATAAAACAGTGTAATATTTGTGTGTAGTCTGGTTTATTCTAGTGGGTATAATCTGACATACTCTGATGATGTTTGTCCCCTTAGGGCCTCCATACACTGAAGACATTTCTACTGCAATTTGACCAGATTAATACACCGTCCACTGAAAACAGCTCTGAGACCCACAGTGGGCCTCCACCTACAGGTTGGGAACCGCTCCACTAGTAGACTGTATTTGAAGCTTGATCTTCAAAGATTGTTCTGATATCATGGAGAATAAGTGATGGAGGATCCCTCAGGATGAATTTATTATTTAGAAAACAGTGAGTGAGTGAAAACAAGAGCTGGACTGATGAAGAATGTAGAGTTTTGATGAATGAAAGGCTGACTCGTCAGTTTTTGAAGTCTTTGTGTTCACTTAAACCGGGCACATGAGCTGTCAAGACACCATGTGAATGATAAAATCACACAGAGTGACTGATGATCCCTCGCTGTCCCTGCGATGTGTGTCTATCTGCGTCTTTACGCTCACCGGCAGACGGAGGAGCGCGCACACACACACACACACACACACACATGCTGAGAGAAAGTGAAAGTCACACAAGCATGCTGCTATACGTATCCTTGCGCATTTTGTAGTGGTTATATGGTATTTCGGGGCGTTTTCTAGTGGGTATAAGGCGTATACCCGCGTACGCACCCAGAGTCTGACGGACTGTAGAGCAGAGAGCAGTGTCCGCGGGCGTCAGAGCTGTCAGAGTCGAGCGCACTGCCGCGTAGTATTTTCTTGTGAAGTGAATGTGAAAGCCTACATTTCTTACTAACCTTGCACATTGTTTTCCATTTCTCTGTCATGACGCTGTACATTGTGGACTAGGAAGAGGAGCTGCTCTGCCTGCTGACTTTGCAAAGCACTAACATGAAGAGGCGGAGGCAGTGTGACATTTAATGTGGGTCGATGATAAAGCTGGGTACTTCCGGGTATACGGGCTAATGCTGTGCCAAAACCGTGATAGCTATCCAAAAAAGGACTGCACCATGAGCATCACAAGAATGTCCTGAAAAGATTGATGTAGGTTTCATGTCTGTACTGTAGAAAATGTTGACACGAGAGCAGTTTAAAAACGGGCTTCAAAGTGAAGCGATCAGCTCTCTGGGGAAGAGAATTTCAATGGGAACGGACGGAAGACTTTGCGGGATACCCGTGGCTCTGAAGCTCACTGAGACAAACAATGTCAATGTCGAGGTTGAAACGAATTTCAGCTGAAAGAGGAGAAGTGTAGCTTCATTTTGATGTATAAATCATATATGTGGAACAAAGTTTGAATCTGTTATTGCAGTTTATCCGCTAGAAATTTTGGAATTTTTAGGCGAAGCTCACGCTCTAACAGGTCACGTGACACGCTCTAAGAACAGAGAAATCCTCCAAACTTAGTGTTGCTTAAACAGTGATATCTCAAAAACTGTAGAAGACAGCAAAAAGCTGAACACATGTAAAAATAGTTACCAAGTCAGTGAATCTGTGAAAGCAAGAATGAAGTCTGTAAGTGGAAGTATGCTGAAGCTGTACAGCCTGAAAGTTCAAGCACTTTTCAGCAGACCTGCAAAAATCTCCCATTGACTTCAATGCAAAATATCTGCAGAAAATCATTTTTACTGTAAAAACTGTAACAGTTCCACATGTGAAAAATACAAGCCCACCTCTCCTGAACATGCTGCACTGCTCAATTTTTTTCTGTGAAAATCTGTGCAAATTTGAAAACTGTGAAAAGGTCCAAATAGTTGAGGGAAGAATAAGAAGAAGAAGAAAAGAAGAAGAAGAATAAAGTCGGATAACAATATGTTGAAATGCTGACTCAGCATTTCAACATAATTACACTTCACTACACTTCACCAGTTGCACCTGTTCTAAAATTAGTAATGCTTCACATCATACTTGGTGTATCAACACTGTCAATGACCCAATTATGGGCCTCACCAATGAGTGCATCATGTGTTCCTTGACATACCAGCAGAGGTATAAATATTCACAGTCACAGGGAGAAATACAACCTCTCCACACCTGGACTCTCAAGGTAAAACCAAGGTGAGTATGAAGCGGTGATGGTTTTCAGTTTATGTCAGTTTCATTTCATTATGTGGAAAAAAACAACAGTATTAGTCACATTTTTGTCATTTTCGCTGCCTAGACTTATTCTTCGGGGTTTCAGTTGAAAAACATTAAAGCAGTTTTGTCAAGTTTTAATGTTTTCTCACTTTAATACAACTGAATACGAACTGATAAGTGAATATACCTAAATTTCAGTCTTTCTGATGCAGCATCAATACATTAATTAATTAATTTAAACTATTGAACATGTGGCAAAGACCTTGAGTCAAGAAATTTAGGGAAGGGTCCCGTATTTAGTGTTTTTTTTTTGTTTGTTTGTTTTTTTAATTTCAAAACCTTTATTGATAAAAACCAGCAAGACTGAAGTGATACCATCATAATGTCAATTCTACATCAGTGTCATCTATTAAATCTAAAAAAAATCAGACTTGCTTTTGATGTGATGTCAAGTTTAACTTCTCTTCAGTTTCCTTTTAACTCTCGTGTTCACCTTTTAACTCTCTTGATCAATTTAATCATTTGAGCTTCCCTGTTCTGCTGGTTGATTGTTCTTTTCTAGTTTTCCATATTAATTCGTTGTTTCTTTTTCTATTCTGATTGTAAATTGTTTTATGCTGCTTTGATCTTATTTGTTCTCATGCTTTATCCATTTAACTTGCATCTCACTTTCATCTTATATTGTTTATCTGTTTGGCTTTTCTTGCTCTACTTTGAACTGTATCTGTTTTAACCTTTTCAAAATTGTATAACTATTGCTTTCACCATCGTCGTCAGACTGCTTTCTACTGTTTACTGTCTCAAATGCTTTATTTCTTTTAATTTATTCAGTTTTAGTTCATTTTATTATTATCTATTTAGGCCTTTCGGTTTCCCTTTTATGTGCATGTTTCCATAACATATTAATCAGGTTTTTATTGTTCTTGTGTTGTTTATATTGTTAAGTTATGCTTGTTTGTTAATTTGTTTTTTTTATTCTTGATTTTTTTTTTTTACTTCTCCTGTGGCAAGGTTCTTGTATTTTGTCTTCATTTGTCTTTGTTTTGAGTCAATGCACTTTTTAAACCTTTGGATTCCAAAGTGCTACACATATAAAGTTCTTACAATGCTGATAATTGTTATTTTGCCGTAGTTATTATTTGTATTTTATCTGATGAAAAGATGAGTCACCGTGTTTCTAACAGAAGTCCTGAAAAGTCATTCATCACCAGAACAATTAAAATATCATGGATCTTAAATGCCCGATGGCCCAACTCTGTCTTTATAGTCTAGTTTTGTCTGATAGACTGAAAAAAAACCAAGAGTTAAGATGAAAACACTAATACTTGCTAAAAGATATGGGGGTCTAGCTCTGGCTAACCTTCAAAATTACTACAAAGCAGCTCATACACAAACAACACAAACTTGGTTGACTGAGGAGAAACACACAAAGTGGAAGTTGATAGAGCTAGCCTTAATGCAGAGGCATGGAAAAACCGTTGCCATTTCTTGATTCAAAGCTACAGTTAAAAATAGACAACAGATGGTTTCAAAATACTCTTAAAGTCTTGAACAAAGTCCAAAAGGAATTAAATATTCTCAATAATTCGCTGTTATTGAGAGAAATAATAAGAGATCCAAAATTATTTCCAAACAAAGATGATGTTACCTTTAAAACCTGGAATCAGAAAGGCTTGTCGATTTTCGGACAAAGGAATTATGCAATTTAAAATGTTACAAAAGAAATATGACCTGCCGCACTCCCACTTCTTTAGACACCTGCAAGCTACATAGAGAATAATGATATAAAGAAGAAAAAACTCACAGATCTACATGTCTTGAAACAGTTTCTGGTTAAAATTATAATTGTTGTAGAGTGAAACATCATGTGTCAGCTTTATATGGAATTTTAGAAAGTGATAATAACAAAGAGGAGCTGAGAGAAAAAACAAGATGGCAAGATGAACTTGATTTTACAATACCTCAGATAAAATGGGAAAATATTTGTCTTTCTGCACACAAGACAACAGCATCTCCATTCTACGCATGTACACATGGAAATTACATATGAGATATTTCATGACACCTATTCAACAAGTAAAGTTTCAGCAATCGGTGACTGGTTCTGCCCCGTACACTGTAAAAACTGTTACTTAAATTAAACTCAAAAAAATTGAGGCAACATTTTCCAAATAATTTTTTAGTAGTTTAGCGAACTTCTCTGAATTTTGATTTGGGTCAACTCAAATATACCCATTTTACTCTAAGCAACAAAATTAAGTACAATCAAAGAAAAAAAGGAAAAAATTGAGTAGAACCAATTTCAAAAAGGTCAGACACAATACATTTAACTTAATTAAAATAAGTAAAATTTAAATGAAAAAGTATGAATTTGTAAATCCATGTACTCAATATTATTAAGTTTTTCCAAATTCTCCCTTCCTCTGTTTTAAATCTGATCTGCATCAAATTATGATTTTTCATTACTACACATTTTTTAAAAAAAAACAGAGGAAAAAGCTGTTTTTTTTATTATCGAACATTTATTTAAAGACATATAAATGCTTTTGCAGTATACTTGAGTTAAACTTTCCTTTTAAGACAAAAACAGGTGATAATTCACAAACAGCTGACATTCCAAAACTCCTAAAATGCAGCTCACCTTTGCATACACACCATAATCTTTACTTGTACATCTTTAAGTGTTAACACAGACAGATCAAATAGTTGGTACCTTCCATTTAAGAAAGAAAATCACATACAGGTCAGTGAAATAACTTGAAACTGACAAAAGTTACAATATATAAAAATTTATAGAAATGTACCACCTAAAAATTAGTATTTGCATTTGAATTTTGGTTTCAACAAAACAATGTAAAAAGAAAATGGAAAAATAAGTGAAAGAGGCTTGGACAAAAATGATGGTACCCCTAAAAATACTATGTTGCTCAAAGTTTTCAGGCAATCGAGCAATTTCTGTAACTTCCAATGAGACCTCTGCACCTGTCTACAGCTAGTGGGCCAAAATAGCTGTGGACAGGTGCAGAGGTGTCATTGGAAGTTACAGAAATCGCTTGATTGCCTCAAAACTTTGAGAAACATAGTATTTTTAGGGGTACCATCATTTTTGTCCAAGCCAGTTCCATTCAATTTTTTTAAATTATTATTATTTTAATGGCTCTGTTTAAACCAAAATTCAAATGCAAGACAGATTTTTGTTTGATAAGTTTTTGTAAATATCAATTTATATTGTAACCTTGTAAGTTTTGAGTTATTTCAGTGACTTGAATGAGTTTTTCTCTCTTAAATGGAAAGGTACCAACACTTTTATTAGTGTATCTAACCTAGAACCTGTACACCAGAGAACCTCTGTCCTGACCTTATAAAGAGCAACAGCCCCTTCACACACTAAAACCTTCACTTGTGTCTGTAGGTGTGTACGTACATAGGAACAATTAACACCAGAGAACCTCTGTCCTGACCTTATAAAGTGCAACAGCCCCTTCACACACTCAAACTAAAACCTTCACCTGTGTGTCTGTAGGTGTGTATGTACATAGGAACAATTAACACCAGAGAAACTCTGTTCCTAGCTTATGCAGCTCTGTAAGAAACATTCACAGTAAAACTTCCAGACTCATCAGTCTCAGAAATGAGTCCAACATCTTTGAACACAAAGAACAAAATAACCTCCATAACAAGGCAAGGCTCACAGCAATGTTTGACCTTCTAGGCTAGAAGCTTGTTTTTCAGCCTAACAAATTTGGAGGTCGGTTTTGGGCACAGTGTATCAAGTCCCATGAAAAGTCTTTGAAAGACCTCAAAGGTGTAGGTGAGTTTCGACGGATACTTGAGGTTCAGGGGCATATGCCAACCCAAGGAGGAGGCAGCATGATCTGGTCAGATTGTCAAGACGAAGTTAGCACTGGGATTCCCTCAACGATGATTCCCACTGCATCAGGCTCGTGGCAAGCGTAGATCCTCATATCGGCCATTTGAGCTTCTCATGCACAGTGCTCTCTGCTGTCCCCTGAAAGACATAAAAAACACATCACAATAATTGAGACAACCTGTCTTATTGATTGATGAAAGAATAAAAGTATAAAATTTTAATGATGTGATCCAGTTGAGACATCTTTTGATTTTGTACAGCAGATTTAATATAGACATTATTGTTTCCAACAGAGCCAAATTTAAGTACCAATTAGGTATTGGCATCATGGACGATGATCACATGAATGATTGAATGAATAAATAGTTTCACCTTTGCTTCCACTGAATAATATATAGTACCTTTAACATAACTAAGAAAACAAACAGTTGTGTTGATTTCCATTCATGTTAGTGGCACAGTTAATGCTTTAACTTACCTCACATTAGGGCAGCTCAATTAATCGAATTTTAATTGTGATTACGAGATCAAGGCTGGCGATTTGTGTGTGTGTGAAGATGGCAGAGGGTGAGGCTGAGCAGTGTCGCTTGGTGAATAAAAAAGGTAGAACGACTTCATTAGCGTGGGAACATTTTGGATTCGAAGAAAACGATGTGGAGCAGAAACGCATATTATGTAAAATTTGCTTCAAGGTGGTGTCTGCGCCACTTAGCAACACGACCAACCTCTTTAACCACCTCAAAATCAACCATAATGTCATTCATATCGAAGTTATGAAAAAACAGAAAAATAAGAGCACAACTCCCACGTCATCGACGCAGACGTCTATCAAAGACACACTGTACAGTGCAACTCCTTATCCGTCGGGCTCCGAAAGGCACAAAAAATAACAAGACGACATTTGATACTTTTTAGCTAAAGACATGTTCCCCATTAGCACAGTGGGAGGCGAAGGCTTCAAGAAGTTGGTCAATACTTTGGATAAGTGTTATGTTTTGCCATCTCGTCACCATTTTAGCAGAGTTGTTCTGCCAACTATGTATGAAAAATGCCGAGCAGAAGTGGCAAAGGAAGTGATGAAAGCAGCAGAGTTCACTGTCACATCAGACCTTTGGTCTAGTCGCACAATGGAGCCGTATATTAGCCTCACCATCCACTACATCGACACTGATTTCAATTTGAGAGCGAGATGTCCTCCAAACGGCCTTCATTCCTGAGGACCATACGGGGCTAAACATCGCTAATGGACTGAGGGTAGCTCTAGCGGCATGGGGACTGAACGAGGAGAAGCTAGTCTGTATCACAACAGACAATGCTGCCAACATAAACCTGGCTGCCGAGATCAATCGGTGGTTTAGACTTCAATGTTTCGGGCACAGACTACACCTGGCCATCGGTGAGTATGAATCCCCTTTGTGTGTGTCGTGGGCGATTAAGTGGTTAGTGATGATACTAGATTGTATAGGTCTTAAATATCGCTACCTTCAAAGTGTCGGAACAGAGCAGACAGCTCACGTTTAAAACTGTTAACGTTGTTAATCTGATTTTGTTGCTAGAAAAAATGCCTGAAAATATCCGATTTTGTTGCTAGAAAAATGTCTGTAAATATCTAATTTGGTTGCTTAATAAAAGGCTAAAAAATATCTGATTTTGTTGCTTGAAAAATGTATAAAAATATGTGGTTTTGTTGCTAGAAAATTGTCTAAAAATATCTGATTTTGTTGCTAGAAAAAAAGGCTAAAAATGCCTGATTTTGTTGCTAGAAAAATGTGTAAAAATATCTAATTTTGTTTCCAAAAAAAAAACAGTAAAAATAGCTGATTTTGTTGCTAGAAAAAAGGCAAAAAAAATATCTGATTTCGTTGACAGAAAAATGTCTAAAATATCTAATTTTGTTTCCAAAAAAAAAAAAAAAAAGTAAAAATCCCGATTTTGTTGCTAGAGAAATGTCTGGAGATATCGAATTTGGTTGCTTAAGAAAAGGCTAAAAAAAAATATCTGATTTTGTTGCTAGAAAAAAGGCAAAAAAATAACTGATATTGTTGCTCGAAAAATGTCTAAAAATATCTAATTTTGTTTCCAAAAAAACAAAAAAAAAAAGGCAAAAAATATGTGATTTTGTTGCTAGAGAAATGTCTGGAAATATCTAATTTGGTTGCTTAAGAAAAGGCAAAAAATATCTGATTTTGTTGCCTAGAAAAAAAGGCTAAAATATCTGTTTTGTTGCTAGAAAAAAGGCAAAAAAAATATCTGATTTTGTTGCTAGAAAAAAGGCAAAAAAAAAATCTGATTTTGTTGATAGAAAAATGTCTAAAAATATCTAATTTTGTTTCGAAAAAAAAAAAAAAGTAAAAATCCCTGATTTTGTTGCTAGAGAAATGTTTGGAAATAATCTAATTTGGTTGCTTAAGAAAAGGCAAAAAAATATGTGATTTTGTTGCTAGAAAAAAAGGCAAATAATATGTGATTTTGTTGCTAGAAAAAAGGCTAAAAAATATCTGATTTTGTTGCTGGAAAAATGTCTAAAAATTTCTAATTTTGTTTCCAAAAAAAAATGTAAAAATATCTGATTTTGTTGCTAGAAAAAAGACAAAAAATATCTGATTTTGTTGATAGAAAAAAAGGCTAAAAATATCTAATTTTGTTTCCAAAAAAAAAAGTAAAAATATCTGATTTTGTTGCTAGAAAAAAGGCTAAAAATATCTGATTTTGTTGCTAGAAAAAAGGCAAAAAAAATCTGATTTTGTTGCTCGAAAAATGTCTAAAAAATATCTAATTTTGTTTCCAAAAAAACAAAAAAAAAAGGCAAAAAAATATGTGATTTTGTTGCTAGAGAAATGTCTCGGAAAATATCTAATTTGGGTTGCTTAAGAAAAGGCAAAAAAATATCTGATTTTGTTGCTAGAAAAAAGGCTAAAAATATCTGATTTTGTTGCTCGAAAAAAGGCAAAAAAATATCTGATTTTGTTGCTCGAAAAATGTCTAAAAATATCTAATTTTGTTTCCAAAAAAACAAAAAAAAAAAAGGCAAAAAATATGTGATTTTGTTGCTAGAGAAATGTCTGGAAATATCTAATTTGGTTGCTTAAGAAAAGGCAAAAAAATATCTGATTTTGTTGCTAGAAAAAAGGCTAAAAAAATATCTGATTTTGTTGATAGAAAAATGTCTAAAAATATCTAATTTTGTTTCGAAAAAAAAAAAAGTAAAAATCCCTGAATTTGTTGCTAGAGAAATGTTTGGAAATATCTAATTTGGTTGCTTAAGAAAAGGCAAAAAAATATGTGATTTTGTTGCTAGAAAAAAAGGCTAAAAATATCTGATTTTGTTGCTAGAAAAAAAGGCTAAAAAATATCTGATTTTGTTGCTGGAAAAATGTCTAAAAATATCTAATTTTGTTTCCAAAAAAAAAGTAAAAAATATCTGATTTTGTTGCTAGAAAAAGACAAAAAATATCTGATTTTGTTGCTGGAAAAAATGTCTAAAAAATATCTAATTTTGTTTCCAAAAAAAAAGTAAAAATATCTGATTTTGTTGCTGAAAAAAGACAAAAAATATCTGATTCTGTTGATAGAAAATGTCTAAAAATATCTAATTTTGTTTCCAAAAAAAAAAACAAGTAAAAGTCCCTGATTTTGTTGCTAGAGAAATGTCTGGAAATATCTAATTTGGTTGCTTAAGAAAAAGGCAAAAAAATATCTGATTTTGTTGCTAGAAAAAAAGGCTAAAAATATCTGATTTTGTTGCTAGAAAAAAGGCTAAAAAATATCTGATTTTGTTGCTAGAAAAAAGGCTAAAAAATATCTGATTTTGTTGCTAGAAAAATGTCTAAAAATATCTAATTTTGTTTCCAAAAAAAATGTAAAAATATCTGATTTTGTTGCTAGAAAAAAGTGTAAAAATACCTAATTTTGTTGCTAGAAAAAATGCCTGAAAATATCTGATTTTGTAGCTAGAAAAAAGGCTAAAAAAATATCAGAGTTTGTTGCTAGAAAAATGTGTAAAAATACCTGATTTTGTTGCTATTGAAAAGGCTAAAAATATCTGATTTGTTGCTCCAAAAACAATTTCAAATGAAATTTTGACTTTCCTCCCCACTATATTGGTTAGAGTGCACCATAGTTTGTAACAGTATTCTTTATTTATTAATATTATTATTATCATTATTTGTAATCTTAGAGAATGCAATGAAGGATCCCAGGATCAGCCGTGCAACTGGGGGTCTGCAAGAAGATCATCAGCAGTTTTTCCCACAGTTGGAAAAAAAAGAGGGATCTTGCAGTGGCACAGAAGCAGTTGAATCTGCCTGAACACTCCCTGAAGACCGAATGTCCAACCAGATGGGGATCTAGGCAGGCCATTGTAGAAAGGGTCCTTGAACAACAGAATGGCCATCACCCAGGTCCTGTCCTAACGACCGGAAGCTGAGACATCTCGTGCTGTCCTGGCAGGACATTGACGTACGGAGGCTGTCAATAAAACACTCAGCCCTCTGGTTGAGTTCACCGATGCACTTTCGGGGGAGAAATACGTTTAGTGTGTCTTTTGTGAAGCCAACCCTCCACCTCTTCAACAACCTCCCTTTTGGAAGTTCAGCAAGATGACACAGACCTTGCCAAAACGATCAAAGGAAACATATTAGCTACCTGAACACCAAATACAGCGACACCAGCAATGCAGGAGCTGCTTGACATGACCTCTACCCTGGACCCAAGATTCAAGCTCAAATATGTTGCTGAAGAAAACAGAGGATTGATTGAAGAGAGACTGAAGGCAGAGATGAAGAGTTGACGACTGCCAGTGCCACTGTGGTAATAATAATAAAAATAATAAATAATAAGAATAATTAATAATAATAATAATAATAATAATAATAGCAAATATTTTGTTCCCTTTAAGGAGAAAGCCCCTCTTGCACAGCTGCAATGCCTGGGTGATACAGAGGAGGCTGGTGCACAGAAGAAGAAGGGCTTGGGCAGCTTCTTCAAGATCACTAACACTGTAGACCAAACTGCAGAACCTCCTCAACAGGACCAGGCCATTGCTCTTGAGCTGCAGTCGTACCTCCAGATAGAGACCCTGGATGCTGAGGAAGACCCACTGACGTGGTGGAGAGATGCCCAAAGGCTGTACCCAAGACTTTCACAACTGGCAAGGAAATATTTGTGTATTCCAGCCACCTCTTCCTCTTCAGAAGAGAGTCTTCAGCACTAGTGAAATGTTGTTTCCTGCTTGCGCTCCTCTCTGAAACCTGATCAGGTTAACAGGCTGGTGTTTCCGGCAAAAACCTTTAAGATCATACAAGTGGCCCTACCAGAATTTTAGTTTAATTTTATTTGTTTTGTTTTTTTCGTGTGTCCTGATGAAGTCCATGATGATGGACGTTTTGACCAGCCTTTCCAGATTTAACTGTTTTTTCCCTTTACTTTGTTGAATGTTGTGGCGGTGCACTCACATGTGAGAAGTTTTATTTTGGACCAATTTATCAAAGTCTTGTTTTTGGACTTATTTATTGATAGTATTTATTTTGGACTAATTTATTATTATTATTATAATTCATTATTTCTTGTTTTCAAAAGATTAGAGTGCAGTACAACAGTTTATTTTTACTACTACATTACAAGATATTTTTATATATTTAACAGGAAAGTATTTTTTAACATGTTCAATAAATGCTGTTCCAAATTCAAAGACATAATTGTGTAAATAATCGTGATTTCAATATTGACTAAAATAATCGTGATTATTTTTTTCCATAATCGAGCAGCCCTACTTCACATACAAAAAAAGAATTTCATGAAGCACTTTTACACAATATTTCATGGTAGTCAGAGATGAGCTCCTGTGGCACTCTCTCCCATATATTCACAAAGGCATCTCAGAGTCAGCCTCTCTTTTCTTCAACCACAGAGATGCATGGGTCTAGATTTAATAAGCGAATAATGAAACACATTAATGTTTTAATTAATTTCACTCCACATCTACAATACCACTGTCACTGTTGACCTGTAAGACCTCTCAAAAGGCAACTGAACTACCAATCTTTATATCTGACAAAGAGGGACTTGGGCCTCAGTATGAGAGGTTGAGGGCTATGACACTGTGATGGCATTTGATTCTCTGAACACCCTGTACGCTCAACACTGTTAAACCCCCCACATCATGCTGAAACCCATTT